>CM053615.1:73365956-73384546 GCA_028646535.1 Procyon lotor
ACTGATCCGTTTGGTCAGTGCCAGAATTAGGAAAACCTGCCAGGCTATTATGCCCCATTAGATTTATGTAACATTTTAAACTTTCTGCATTTGCTAAAGCATTAGAACTGTGGCATAAAGAAATAAAGCAAAGGGCTCCTGGGGTGCTTAGGAGAGATTAGAAGCATAGGGGCTAGCGGGTCAAATTATGGCTCTGTGCCACCCAACGGCTTGGAATCCTCTGTTACAAGAGAAATAAATATTCATCTGTTATTGTCAGCAGACAGGTAAACTGATCTACCAGATACACCTTCCAGAGGGAGAGTTCACAATACGTGCCAAAGCTTTTAAAAGTATCTATTCTTTAGATGCAGAAATCCCGCTTTCAGAAATTTATCCAAAGGAAATAATAAGAACATATAAAAATGAGTCATGAAAATTCTGGGGAGAAAAACTGTCAAAACGTAAGTACTCAACAGTAGAGGATTAGGAGAATAAACCACGGCGTGCCCACGTGTATCACACATATCTGCTTTCCATCCTCCTATATTTTTGCACGGTGCTCCCTCCTCCCGTAAGAACTCTGCAGAGCAGGTGAGTAGCACCCAGGCGTCCCCAGGCTGCTGTAGCACTATCATACCCACACCAAAGCCTCCCACTGCTCCTCCAACAAACACCCCCCTCCAGAAGCTGCTAAGGGCTTTTCCTCACAAAAAAAAAAAAAAAAAAATCATGTGAACACATAAATGTTTGCATATAATTTCAGGAAGGCCTACAAAGTACAAAGAGAAGCATATCATTCATATTTAAGAATAAAAAATCATCTCAGCAAAAAATTCTGAATACGGGCAATTCTGGTCTAAAAGAAAAGAGGTGCGGGAACTTTAGTCTTTGGAACGGCTGGTTAATGAGGCAGGCACTAAGCATACCACAACTCTACTTGTATCCTCTGAACTGATCAAATCAATCCAAACCCAAGGTATCAAGAACACAAAACACAGTATCCTTGACCTTATGTATAATAAACACAAGGAAATAATGCGCCACAAGCAACAGGGAATCTGTCCAAAGTTTTTGGATGCATTCATCAGAACGAGATTCTGATCCTGCTGAGCTAAGTACACTGTTGCAACCAGAAAGCACAATCCCCCTAAGGGAAGAGGGGACCTTTAACAAGTGAAAAGGTCAGTTACAGAGTTTGGTCTGACCCGGAAGACCCAGAGAGATGTATGTTCCCCCCAGAGGTAATAAAATAAAACAACTTGAAGAGCTCTGGGGAAACTTGTAGTAAACAAAAACCTCACTTCGCAGGATAGATGCACTCCAGAAAGCTTGGTTCATGGGCTCCTACTCTGTCGGCGGGTTTCCAAGTAAGCCCAGCTGTCTACATTGCTAGAGAAGAAAAACTCCCTAAATGGCACAGTGACGCCACATCCTGGCCTCCGCCCTGTTTGCAGCCACCCTCCCACCTCCACTCAGCATCCTCGGGTGTGGAATGTTCTTATATCTCCAAAGCCTGCTCCTTAGTGCAGTCTCAGCTTAAATGCCTCCTTCTCAGGGAAAGCTTTCCCTGTCCTCCCCCCTCCCCCATATGCTAGATTTGTCCTCCCCTTGCGCTGGCAGAAGAGGTGGTGGCAATCACAGGACACAATCACAATTCAGATTTCGAGAGCTTACTATGTACCAGGACTACTCTTCATTCACTTTCAATGCGTTATTTCATTTAGTCCTCACTATTAAAACCAAGGATGTGGGCGCTACCATGATGCTCCGTTTACGGCCAGTGTAGTGGCCAGCCTCCCAAACGGTCCCCAGTGACCCCCATCTCACATGCTTCATCCCCTCCCTCACTCGGCAGGGCGGGCCTGTGTCACCAGTAGGATACTGCAGAAATGACGGTGGGACTTCTGTAACTAGGTCGTAAGTGACATCGGGGCAGGGGCTCAGTCGGAGCAGTACGTAACTCTTTTTGGGGGGTCATGAGTTCAAGCCCCACAGTAGGTGTAGAGATTACTTAAAAACAAATAAGTAAATAAAGTAAAAAAAAAAAAAAAAAAAAGACATCGCAGCCTCTGCCTTGTGGCGTCTTAGACTGCCTGCTCTGGGGACACGCAAGCAGCCTGGGAGAGGTCCGGTGGTGAGGGGCCCGGCCCTCCCACCGGTCGGCACCGCCCTGCCAGCCCTGTGAGCAGGGCGCCTGAGAGGCAGATCCTCCAGCCCTGGTCAAGCCGTCAGATGACAGAGCCCCCGTCGACATCTAGAGCGTAGTCCAAGCAGAGGCCGAAGGCCAGAACCTTCCAGCTAATCCACTTCTGAATCCCTGGCCCTGAGACACTCTCAGGTAATACAGATTTGTTGTTTTAAGTCACCCCATTTTGAGGTGGTCTGTCCTACAGAAAGAGATAACCAATACTAATGGGAAAACAGGCTCCGAATGTAAGCGGCTCACGGTTAGACAACTGGTAAGTGGTCCAACCAAACGTCTGAACCTTATTAGTCCGACTCCAGAGCCTGAGTTCTTAACCACGACACTGTGCAGCCTCCTCCACAGAAGGGTGAATGGCTCAACAGACTTCACAGAGGCGAGAGCCCTGTCTCTTAATGCCGTAACCCTACCAAACACCAATATGATACACCTAGCGTATCGCCGATATTGTGTTCAAAGCATGAATAAATGGAGTGACTGAAATGAAAGGAATCACCAAAATGTAAGGGGCAATGGTGGGATTATAGGTGACAGATTCCATTCTATATCTTGCTAAATTTAAAAAATTTTCTACAGTGTACATGTATTATGCGGTTCACCTCACCTGAATTCAATTTGAACTGGGACCTGAAAGAAAAGAAAGCCAGTCATCCAAATGTCCCAGGGCAGTGGAACTAGATTCTAGTGCAAAGGCCCTGTGGTTGGAACAGATCTGTTGTGTTTAAGCTGAACATGGGCCTACGTGGCTGTGAAGGGGATGCCGGGACACAGGCCAGATCTCAGTTTGGCTTTTAGTTGAAGTGAAATGAGAAGCTACTAGAGGGTTTTAGCAGAGGAGCAAATATGATCTCATTTGCATTCCTGAAAGATTATTCAGGTTTATGTATGAAAAATAAGTTGTAAAACAGAAAGACTGAAAGCAAGGACATCAGTAAGAATGTGATTGCACAACTCCAGACGAAGGGATGGATTCGATGAGCCGATTCCTGTAAAGTACTTATTAGCACAATGCCTGGCACACTATAAGCACCCAACAACTGGGATTTCTTTTCTTTGTAAATGCTCAGTCTGAAAATCATTCTACACATTACGCAATCACTATAAACTAGGAAGTGCACACACATGCCAACAACACAGAATTTAAAATTGCCATGTTCTATATTCAATGGTATGAAAAAATGCTTACAATATACTGGAAAGGTTTTTTTTTTTAAAAGCAAATGAACAAAAACTGCATATGCATTTTGTGACCCGTCCTGTGTAAGAGGGGCGTGGCTACAGGCAGAGAAATACATCTGAAAGGTTTCCACAAAATAAACAGTGGTTATCTTCAATGGTGGGATTATGGGTGGGTTTTGCTTTCTTTGTTAGCCCTTTCTACACTTCTGAATTTTTAAAATAATGAGCATTTCTTTTATAGAGATAACAGAAAAACATTTTCATTTGTAAAAAAAACAAAAACACAAAAATCTTAACTCTTCCATATACAAAAAAAAAAAAAAAAAGGAAAAGGAAAGAAATTTGAAGGACTGGCTGTCCACTAGATGAATTCTGAACCATTTCAGAGGACAGACAGTGCTAACTGGGGAAGTCTGATGATACCGCAGCAGCAAAATGACAACACTGGTCAGGTGATGCAAAAAGATGCTACTCTCCATGCTTGACAATGGTGAATGGCTCCTTAGCTGTTAATGTCCAAAAACGACTTTTAAAAAAATAAAAGGGAGAGTTGATTAAAAGAAAATATCCCAGCATTTCTTGCTTTTGTTCTCCTGGTCCTAACAATGCATCAAAACAAAGACCTTTCCCTCCAAAAGGAAAAAGAGAAGGCTATGAGGGGCTTCAGGGTAGGGAAGGGCGGCAGGTAGAAAAAAGGGAGATGCCACTTTCCCCTCCAGAAGTTAATGTGAATCAGATGTGAACGATATGTCAAAGACATACCAGTCTGAGCAGTCACGAGACTGCTGAACAGTCACGAGAAGGGGAAAAATTAATTTAGCCACCAAAAAATTTGTAAGTGCGATTTTATTCCTTAAAAAATAGAGAAGCAGGGGTGCCTGGGTGGCTTGGTCCTTAGGCTTCTGCCTTTGGCTCAGGTCATGATCCCAGAGTCCTGGGATTAAGCCCCACATCGGGCTCCCTGCTCAGCGGGAAACCTGCTTCTCCCTCTCCCACTCCCCCTGCCTGTGTTCCCTCTCTTGCTGTCTCTCTGTCAAATAAATAAATAAAGTCTTTTAAAAAAAAATTGAGAAGCAGTATAAGGACTTAGCATCCTAAGGTTTAAACAAAAAAGCCATCCCCTAATATTTTCAGGTCTTTTTACCAGGATCAGTTATGTAGCCAGTTGGAAAAGATCAGAGCATTTCCTGCTTTCAAGAACCCCTGACATTTGGGAGACTTGGAAGGGTCTACGCTAAGAGAACAGAAAAAAATCCAGGAACAACAGACCTCTTGTTACCAGCGGCAGCTTCTACTACCAACCCAAGAGGAACAGGAATCCTAATTGATAACAGCGTTCCCGCTCTTCCCAGTCTAAGTCCCCCCACTGAAGACCGACTTTAAGGAGGGGGTAAGAGACCAAACACAGCTCCTGTTGTTTATCCTTGATACAGCAAAATGACCTCCCAATAGCACCAGGATCTACAGGCCAGAGAGTGGCAAAGTTAACCCCAGTTGGTCTAGGATCCAAGCACAAGGTGACCTCATTTCAACCTAGTTATGCTGGCAAAACTGAGCACCTACAACGGCGCTTGCAGGTCAGCCTTCCGAGTCTGTGACAGGCGCTGGGGCTCCCCGCCCTGGCTCCACCACCGGGACAAAAAGGGCCTTCAACCAGACATGGAGTATGTGCTCAACACTCACTCCAACGAACGGCTGATACCCTGGGAAACCCTCAGCCCTGGCTCCACAAGCACCTACAACCTGTCCCCCAGGCCTCCACGGCCCTGGAAAAGCTCTGGAAGGCATCATCAGGCCTCCCTCGACTGTGATAAATGAGACTCCTGAAATGCAATGAGACAGGGAAGATCTCGGCCGAAAACAAAACCAGATCTGATAGCTAGTGACCCACAGCCAGCGCTCCATCCCGCATCCATCTGCCTCCTGGGCCCAAACTCTGAGCCACTCTTCGAGACGGAGATACCGGGTCAAGGAGCCAGCACTGGCTCAAGGTAAGCACCCAACTTGAGTTAGCCAATCATCTAACAGTAACAACATCCCTGAAGGAAGGTATGAGGGGCCCGCTTTACAGGTAAGGGACCTGAGGTAAAACTCCCGGGGGGAAAAGAGACAGTGTTTGGGGTGCCCCAGAGGCGCTGCGGCTTCTCAGCTTTCTTAGAATCCTCATCAAACTCCTCTAGTTTTTTAATACGAAATTTAGATTCCAACAGGAAGATGGGGACTGTGAACTGCTCACCATCTGGCCTTCTCCTCCAGGAGTTGACGGGCCCTCCCCAAGCGGGCTGATCTCAGAGCCTGCCTTAGAACCACCTGTTCTCACTGAGGTCTGAGAATGTGTTCTCATTGGCCTGCGCTTCTTCATTTACAAAGCAAGCTTCTAAAGGGGCCCCACGCTGCCCTTTTAGGGCTCCATCCAGCATTCAGTGGTGGCCCCTGGGATAGGACTGGGTCATGAGGGCGGCGGACAGCACCAAGGGGAGCCCAGCTCTGCCCAGGCCCAGAGCCTAGGGGATTCCAAATGCCCAAATTCCACAACCATGAGCGCAAGGCAAGAAAGAGCCTTGTTTTCATTTCATTTTAAAACATGCCCAGGTGCACACACCTCAGAACCGCCTTACGGTGAAGTCAGCGTGGCTACACATCCGCTGTGGCACATCAGAGCGAGGATGGCCGAAGCCGACGCTGCAAAGGCCCAGGGTGGGCTGGCCCTGCGTATGCAGAACTTTCTCTCACAAGATAAATTATTGGAAGATAATTCGGCAAGTAGCAACAGAAACAGCCCCTTCTGCTCAGCTCCCACAAGCCCCAAGTTCCTCTCTAAGCAAAACGCTCTGCGGTTGCCTTAGACACTGTCAAGATAATCCCAAAGGTGAAGAGAAAACGTGAGAGTAAAATGTGCGTCAATGGCTTGAAAGAAAAAACCCCCATTTATAGCAATGCTGAAATACAGATGAAAAAGGCACCAAAACTTTGTTGTGTTTCAAGATGTAAAATGTTTCAAGTTGTGAAGAAGTGAGTGACCCACTGGATTCGCCAATTTGAAATCTGCAGATTACTACACTCGTGTGTGGGAAATGTGAGGTGAAATTCTATCTTTCACTTGACCAAATAATTAAAATATCCACCCAAACGCAGAAAGCCCAAGAAGCAGCTCTCTCCAGAAGAAATGAATGGGAAAACTTCAGTGCTAAGTTGGTTTGTCAAAAGTCAAGGAGAAAAGGAAATGAACAAACACAAAACCTCCCACATATAGCTACTTTTCTAAATTACTATCAATTTGAAGCAGGCTATGGCAGGGAACCAACACATATTTGGTGATCTTTGCATTTATAAGCCCACTCTTCTTTATAAGAAAAGTGGTTGCCCCTTTTCTCACAGAGAAGTGATTCCTTTGAAAAACCACATGACTTACAGAATGGGAGACAACAATGCTTACAAATCGTTTTTTTAACATGAGAAATGTAATCAACTCTTCTCTGCTTTGACAAAAACTGACCCTGACACTAAAGAGTGTTCTTTCCGTACAATGACGCTCCTGAAAGGCACAGGTCCCGGGGAGCGTCCTCGTCCTCCTCGGTCACCACCCCGGCGGCCGGAGCAGACCGCACAGATGGCAGGTCACAGAGCAGATCTCGGGAGGCTGGGGAGGGCCGCAGGCAAGCCCAGACCCCTGGCGCTGCTGTTTCCACGCACTGCCATCATTCCACAACCCCTGCAAGCCTGGGAGAAGGAGCTTCAGGGCCAGAAGCAACATCTTAAGAAAACAGACCTTCGGTTTTTCCAAGATGGAAAAAAAGGGAGGACCGGCCCAAAGAGTCTCCTTCCTTACACACTATTAGAGCTAGCACACCAAACACGCCTGATGAGTGAGCAGGGGGACATGGGAAAGGATGTGTCGTACTCGACCCACGCGAAGTCAGTCCTACCAATTGTTCTGGTCATTACAAGTTGATTCTCTCCAGAGACCCACACTTCCAAGTCACAGTGAGAACCACAAATGACCTGTAAGTAAGTGACGAGTGAATGACACACACGGACAAACCACGGTGGGGAAGAGCGGATGGAGACTGTTAACCCAGTCACATTACTGAAGCATGTCCAGAACCAAAGCCTCACATTCTAGTGCTTAAGTAAGAACTACAAGGAACCACCCATTTCTGGGAATGTCACTCCCATTTCTGGCCACCAGACTGAAGTTCACGGGATCATCTTTGTCTCTTTCCCTTTCTGCCCACTTGACCAGCCCAGTCAGCTGCACAACCAAGATGGTTCTCGGTGTCACTCCCTCTCTTCAGGCTCTCCTTACCTCCTATTTATGTGTCTTCCCTTCCGTGCCCAACCTAAACTCGGGTTTTGGATTAATTTTCTAAATCACGGCTATGATATTTTTTTAAGATTTTATTTATTTATTTGAGAGAGACAGTGAGAGCGAGCATGAGAGGGGAGAAGGTCAGAGAGAGAAGCAGACTCCCCGAGGAGCTGGGGGCCCGATGTGGGACTCGATCCTGGGA
Organism: Procyon lotor; assembly: GCA_028646535.1. Lineage (NCBI taxonomy): Eukaryota > Metazoa > Chordata > Mammalia > Carnivora > Procyonidae > Procyon > Procyon lotor. Next base: position 73,373,832 of record CM053615.1, read on the forward strand.
CTCCGGGATCATGACCTGAGCCGAAGGGAGTTGCTTAACCAACTGAGCCACCCAGGCGCCCCACGGTTATAGTATTTTAATAAGTTCCTCCAACAAATGTTTATTGAACAACTACTGTGTGCCAAGCATTTCTCTAAGTATGGGAGATACTTTCATGGTGCTAATATCCTACTGGGAACTCCCTGCAATTCTGACTGCCCGCCAAATATTTCTAAAGTCTTTGGCTTAGCACTCAAGGTCATGTGTGAAGTACCATGCCTCGCCCACCTTAATCCACACGCTCCCCTGAATACTCCAGCCAAACTACTCCTAATACACTCTGCCCTTCCCCACCTGAAGACACCTTCCTTCCCTGACTAGGTCTCTGGGAGTACCAAAGTGCCTTCCATAAAGGTACTCAGCTCAGAGAAGGTCCTGACACTGTTCCAAGAGTCCCACAGTGTTTGAATCCAGTCTTGTTCTCCTTACCCTACCTCCTCTTGAATATCCCCAGGGACAGATTAATCACTGCCTTCCAAGGCACCCATCCTAAGGCCTGACTGCTCTCACTGTTTGAAAGCTCTTTCCACAATGAGCCCAAACACCCCTTATTTTGTGACTACTATCCACTACTCCTAACTCTGCCTTCCAAAGTAGTGCAAAGTGAAACTCGCTTCCTTTCACATGATGATCCTTTAAATATTTTCAGGCAACTAACAAGTCTTCCCAGAGTCTCCTCTCCTCCAAGCTAAAAATTTGCCCAGTTACTTTAACCGTTCAGTTTTCATTTGTTCATTTAATAAACATTTACTCAACACCTACTATGGGATAAGCACTACGAAATAATCTCTGCTCTAAAGATAGGTAAGAGGACAGTGACAGAGAAGCAACGATCAGTGTGATAAATCCCACAGGGCTACACACAGGATGCAGTGGGAACAAAGGAAACAATACCCAAGTATATTGAGACACCAGAGAGAGGAGTCACCAGGTGGGACTCTTAACAGAGGCAGCAACACACTGTAATTTTTGGGTTGGCCACCTTCTTCGGAGGAGTGAATAAATGAATGAATGAATGCATGCACGCAGCTACCAGTTACTGATTGTTATTCTGGGCTGGGCAATATACTAGGCACTATGACACATGCTTTGATACCACACCCTCACAACAACCCTAGGAGACAGGTCCTAACAGCCCCATTTTTTTCCCATTGATTTATTTGAGAGAGAGAGAAAGAGAAAGAGAAAGCATGAGCAGGAAGGGCAAAGGGAGAGGGTGAGAGAATCTCAAGCAGACTCTGAGCGGAGTGTGGCACCCGGCATGGTACTCAGTCACACCACCCTGAGATCGCGACCTGAGCCAAAACCAAGAATTGGATGCTTAACCGAATATGTCACCAGGTGCCCCCTAATATCCCTATTTCGAGGAGGAAATTAAGATTTAGAGAAGAGAAATGACATGTCCATGGTCTCACACCAAGTAAGTAGCAGAGATAGGATTCAAACGGAGGGTGCCTGATTTCACAATCTGAGTGCTTAATCACTATTCGGTCAATAGGTGCTTAGTCTTTGTTTGGTCATCATCCCCATTGAGAATCCATGTAACTTTCCGTCACATAGTAGCACAGAGGCTGGAAAGCTAGAAATGACATGCCTCTGACTTCTCTGCAGCGAAGGCTGGAGTATGATTTAGGTTTCACCAATCAGATGACCCTCCCATGAGCTCTGGAGAGCAAATTCAGGGCCAAGCACACTCCTGCTGCTTCCACGGCTGCTGGGGCAAGCCCAGCTACGGAAGCATTTGGTTTTCTGGGGCGGAACTGGGGGTCCCATGTCCAGGCATTAGCTTCCCAGGTGTCGAGCAGCAGCATGGGGGACAGCTGACTTGCTCCAGAGCCAAAAGCATGATGTCCTTGATTACAGTGGTGGTTCTAGAGCTGGCAGCTCTCCAAGGACCAAAGAGGCTGCAGCTTCCTTGGTGGCCCAGGTCTGTGCCATCTGTGACCTTGGGCAGCATTCACCAAGCTCAACCTATAACCTGCTTTTTCGGCTCTCCCAATAATTCTATAAAACACTCTGTAATAAAGCCCTCCCCATTAAAATGAGCTATTGTGGGTTCTCCTCTCTGTAACTGAACCCAGACCAGAAGAAAATCCCTGTTCTAGGGGCGCCTGGGTGGCTCAGTCATTAAGCATCTGCCTTCGGCTCAGGTCATGATCCCAGGGTCCTGGGATCTAGCCCCGATCTGAGCAGGGAGCCTGCTTCCCCTCTCTCTCTCTGCCTGCCTCTGCCTACTTGTCATCTCTCTCTCTTTCTCTGTGTCAAATAAATAAATAAAATCTTAAAAAAAAAAGAAAAAGAAAATCCCTGTTCTAGATTTTTAATAAGAAGCTGTTGTACTGAATTACAAATCCCATGACATAGGTTCTGGTCTCCACCTTCGACTTTGTTAATGTTTAAAAAAAAAAGCCTATTATCCACAATCAAGCTATAATTTAAGACTAAAGGGCTCCGGGCGCCTGGGCGGCTCAGTTGGCTAAGCGGCTGCCTTCAGCTCCGGTCATGATCCCAGGGTCCTGGGATCAAGTTCTGAATCAGGGTCCTTGCTCAGCAAGGAGCCTGCTTCTCCCTCTCCCTCTGCCTGCTGCTCTCCTTGCTTGTACTCTGAATGAATGAATGAATGAATGAATAAATAATGTTTAAAAAAAAAAAAAAGACTAAAGGGCTCCCAAACTCCAAAATTAACTAATCTGGGGAAGAACTGGTTGCCCCTTTGGGGGCTTGAGGGGCAGTTGTATGTAATGTGTTGGAGACACAGTAGCAAACAGCAGACAGCTGCTCTTCCAGGTCCGTCTGTGGCTGACAGTACTAGAGCTCACAAACAACGGGTAACCCTTTCCTCTCCTGAACACACAGAAGATGACGTTTTGTAGGCCTCTCGCTGTGAAGTGAGACCTTGTACCTAGATCTGCAATTGGGCTGTCACCGGAAGTGATCCTGCATCCTTTCCTGGCTGGAGAACTCACAGTTCTTGTTGCTCACTTGCATTATCTCAACATCCAGGATGCTGCACTTACTAGTTATACAGGCACAAAATGCTGGGGCCACCATCGTCTGGGTCCCCCAGAAAGTATGTGGGCCAAACAACCCTCACCCACATTCACAAGAGATAACCCTCCTGGGTTAAGAAGCTGGGATCTGATAATAATGTTTATTACCATCACAAAGCCTAGCCTTGCCAGCCTAATCCACCACTCTGAGAAACTTCCACACACATGCACAAGCAGATGTGCAGACAGATGTTCACTGCATCACTTTTGTCATTGTGGAAAAGGTGGGAACAATCTTACTGGCCACAAATGGGAGAAGGGATAAACTATGCCATAATCATATTACAGAAAACTACACAGCAGGTAAAATGAGGACCTAGATCTATATGCATCAACACAGATAAATCTTAAGAACAATGTTGAATAAAAAAAAATCAAGTTTCAAAGGATATGTACAGAATGACACCACATACATATTTTTAAACATTACGTAGCCGGGTTTTGCATGTTTCTAAACATATTTCAACAAAGGATAAAAACCTCTTCCCTAGTCTATCGACACTCCCCCCAATCACCCCAGTCCCACCAAAAGAGTAGCTTAAAAAGGCACACATTATGGGCAGGAGTTTTTCCCTTCTTTAATTTACCCCTACTCTTCAACTGTCAAAACCCAGAAGAAATAAGTTGAAAAGTCAGTAATGAAACAGCCGTTGCTAGCCAACCTCTACGTATTCGATTTTACTTGGCAATAAATTTTTAAGTGAGAAAATTCTCCACAAGCGTTAGCATTCAAATAGAGATCTGGTATCTCAAATTAGGAAGACAAGTGAATGATTTCATGAAATCATAATGATAATCGTGTACATTCATGAAGCATTTTACAGTCCCCTATGCTCTTTCACAGATCGGCTTATCCCTGTCTGCCACCATCCTGGGAAGGACCAGAGTGTATCATCAGCGCCATCCGAGAGATGGAGAAACAGGGCTCATGTCTATCCTATCAGCTAAGTGCCTTCTCCAAGATCACATGGCCAGAAATATCAGCACCAGAGCTAGAAGCAAATATTTAGAGACTGTAAATGTTGGATCAAGTCGACATGCTCAAAGCTTATGCTGCTAACAGCGACTTAGCACACCAGAAATGTAAAGCCCTACAATCTTTGGAGGGGGTGGATTCTCATAGGTGAGCAAGGAAATGCCATGTAATCCTGTTTTCTGAGCCACGAGTATTTTAAATCATGGACTTTTCAATATCCAGAGACTGAAACTGGATACTATTTATTTATATTTAACTGCAAATGTCATATTTTTTAACAGGAAAGGGATAGTTTTATTTTTTTATTGCTTTTAATTCCAGTGTAGTTAATATACAGTTTCATACTAGTTTCAGGTGTACAATATAGTGATTCAACATTTCCATACCTCACCCAATACCCAAATATCATAGTAAAAGCAGCACAATTAGAATAACAAAACACTCTAGGGGTGCCTGGGTGGCTCAGTTGGTTAAGGGTCTGACTTTTCATGTGGGCTCAAGTCTCAATCTCAGGGTCGTGAGTTCAAAATAATAAAATAATAAATAAATGCTCTAAAGATGTCATGTATTTTGCATCAGTTAATTTTATTCTATTCCGCCATGCCTTTCTGAACTGAGGTTTTTATTTTATTATTTTTTAAAGATTTTATTTAATTTTCTGACAGAAAGAAAGACAGCGAGAAAGGGAACATAAGCAGGGAGAGTCGGGGAGGGAGAAGCAGGCTTCCCACTGAGCAGGGAGCCTGAGGCGGGGCTCAATCCCAGGACCCCGGGATCAAGACCCGAGCAGAAGGCAGACACCCAACGACTTGCCACCCAGGCACCCTGAACTGAGGTTTTTAATTCTCAGATAATGGACCCCAGGATTCATTTACTTCCCCTCATAACTCTGTAAGAACTCAAGCAACAGAAGCTATGATGTTGGACTTAGTCAAGGACCAAAAAAGAATTTAGTGCAACTTATTACTATAAACCATTGCTTCAAAAGAAAGTAAATGCCTAGTGTTTAAAATCCAGTCTAAAAGATGGTAATGGACCTAAGAGTGATCTACAGCAACGCTGAATCAGTGTGAACAGCAGCTGGACAGCAGCAGAAAGATAAGCCCGTATCAGACCTGGGGTCATGGGGGTGGGGTGGCTGGTTAAAGATTTTTCATTTAAAAAAAAAAAAAACAACAATTTGCTAGAGAATCAGCATGATTTAGATTTTTTATTATTCATTATGAAGCTAGATAATAGTCACCTCCTAAATTAGAATCGAGCATATCATCAAGCTCAGACAAAACTTTATAAGGAAATTTGACAGGCAAGAGCAAGTGAGAGGAAACAGATCTGCACTGTGTCCCCGCGCTCTCCCACAGACACGCTGTTCCGCAAGCTTCTGCCGCACAAGACAATGACGTTCTTCCTTCCTTTAGCTATTTCTTCCTCATACTTATGAAGGCAGCAAAAAAAGAAAATTAAAAAGTATGCAGATATCACATGAAAAGATGCTCAACATCATTAGCCATCAGGGAAATGCAAATTAAAACAATAATGAGTACCCACTAGAATGGCTACCACAAAAAACGCTGGTAATACCAAGTTCTAGCGAGGACGCCAGGAATTCTAGCACGTGAGAATGCTGGAGGGATGCAAAATGAGAGCCACTCCGCAGAAGAGTTTGGCAGTTTCTAATAAAATTAAATATACACTTATCACATGACCCAGTAACACCCATGCCTAGGTTTTTACCAGAGAGTTATAGTAGGCTGAGAAAAAGGCCCTCTGAAAGATTAAACACAGCCTACTCCCAGGAACCTGTGTTACCTTCCATGGCAAAAAAAGGGTCTTTGAAGATGTGATTAAGTTAAGGATCTTGGGATGGAGGGATTATCCTGATGGGCCCTAAGTGTAATCACAAACAGCCTTCTAAAAGAGGGGCCAAGGGAGATCTGACTGCAAAACAGGAAGAGAGTAACAACAGAAGTGAGGGCCTGGAGGAATGTGAAGAGGGGGCCACAGGCCAAGGAATGCTAGTGGCCTCCAGAAGCTGGAGGAAGGGGTTCTTCCTTGGAGCCCCTAGAGCTAGAGAGACCCTACTGACACCATGACTTTGGCCAAGCGATACCAATTTCAGATTTCTGGCTTCCAGAACAGTAGAAAAGAAATCTCTGCTGTCTGGGGCGCCTGGGTGGCTCAGTGGGTTAAAGCCTCTGCCTTCGGCTCAGGTCATAATCTTGGGGGTCCTGGGATCTGGCCCCACATCGGGCTCTCTGCTCAGCAGGGAGCCTGAGTTTCCCCCTCTCTCTGCCTGCCTCTCTGCCTACTTGTGATCTCTCTATCTCTGTCAAATAAATAAAAAATAAAAATCCTTAAAAAAAAGAAATCTCTGCTGGTTTAAGTACCCCAGTGTGTGGTAATTTGTTCCAGCAGCCCTAGGAAACTAATATGCTAATAAGTACATTGAAAATTTATGTTCCAAAAAAAAAGAAAAGAAAATTTATATTCCCACAAAAACTGTACACAAGGTTTATAACAACTCTATTCATTATCATCAATAACTGGAAACAACCCAATGTCCCTCAACAGATGAATGAATGAACAAATTATGGTATAGCCATATCCATACAATGGACTACTACTCAGCAAAGAATATCTGAGAAACAAAAGCAAAAATGAATTACTGAGATTCCATCAAGACAAAAAGCTTCTGCACAGTGAAGGAAACAACAAAACTAAAAGGCAGCCTATGGAATGGGAGAACATATTTCTAAATGATGTATCTGATAAAGGGTTAGTATCTGAATTCTACAAAGAATTTATCAAATAACCCAGTTAAAAATTGGGCAGAAGACATAAACAGACACTTTTCTAAAGAAGAAATCAGACAGCTAGCAGACACAGGAAAAGATGCTCAACATCACTCATTGTCAGGGAAATACAAATCAAAAGCACAATGAGATACCACCTCACACCTGACAGAATGGCTAAAATTAACAACACAGGCAACAACAGGTGTCAGCGAGGATGCAGAGAAGGGGAACCCTCTTGCACTGCTGGTGGGAATGTAAACTGAGGAGAGAACGCAAGCAATCTCCTCAAATGAACTATTTAAGTATGGAGGTTCTTCAAAAAGTTAAAAATAGAAGTACCCTATGATCCAGCACTTGCACTACTAGGTATTTACCCAAAGGATATAAAAATACAGACTCAAAGGGATACATGCACCCCAATGTTTATGAGCATTATCAATAATAGCCAAACTATGGAAAGAGCTCAAATGTCCATTGACTGATGAATGGATAAAGAAGATACACACACACACACGGGCTATTACTCAGCCATCAAAAAAATGAAGTCTTACCATTTGCAGCAATGTGGATGGAGCTAGAGTGCATTATGCTAAGCAAAATTAGAGAAAGACAAATACCATATACTCTCACTCATGTGGAATTTAGGAAACAAAATGGATGAACATATGGGAGGGGGAACAGAGAGAAGGAAACAAATCATGGTTCTTTTTTTATTTTTTTATTTATTTGTTTTATTTTTAAGATTTTATTTTTTTTATTAGAGAGAGAGACAGCACAAGCAAGGGGAACAGCTGGCAGAGGGAAAGGGAGAAGCGGACTCTCCACTGAGCAAAGAGCCCGATGAGGCTCGATCCCAGGACCACGAGATCATGACCTGAGCCGAAGGCAGAGGCTTTAACCCACTAAGCCACCCAGGCGCCCCACAAATCATGATACTTAACTATAGAAAGCAAACTAGCGATTGATGGAAGGAGGTGGTGGGGGATGGGCTAGATGGGTGTTGGGCATTAAGGAGGTTACTCATTATGATGAGCACTGGATGTTGTATGTAAGTGATGAATCACTGAATTCTACTCCAGAAACCAATACTGCATTGTATGTTAACTAACTAGAATTTAAATAATAATTAAAAATAAATAATAAATAAGAATATTAAATCTTCAACTCCAAAAAGAAAGAAAAGGAACAAGCTATTGTTATATGCAACACTTGGATGGATCTCAAAGGTGTTAAGCTCAGTGAAAGAAGCCAGTCTTAAAAAGTTATATACTGGATGGCTCCATTTATAGGACATACTCAGAAAGACAAAATACAGTGACAAGAGCAGGTCAGGGGCGCCTGGGTGGCTCAGTGGGTTAAAAAAAAAAAAGCAGGTCAGAGCTTGCCCTGGGCTGGGCATGGGGGGCATACAGAGCATAAGATTTACTTTAAATTCCTATGAGTTGTTTTTTGTTTTTTTTTTTAAGATTTCATTTATTTGACGGAGAGATCACAAGCAGGCAGAGAGGCAGGCAGAGAGAGAGGGGAAGCAGGATCCCTGCTGAGCAGAGAGACCGACATGGGGCTCAATCCCAGGACCCTGAGATCATGACCCGAGCTGAAGGCAGAAGCTTTAACCCACCGAGCCACCCAAGCACCCCTAAATTCCTATGAGTTCTTTTAAGTTGACAGATTCCCAGAAACTCATGAAGAGAATTATCCATCACAACAATATAAAGAAAAAATGCAAATACTATGAATCAAGAAATTTCTTAGGCTTTAGTCCATACAATAAATCCTTCTGAGCAGGAAAAATTAAGTTTGTTTTACTGTGTAATTCTAGGTTGGGTGACAGCCACACACACTTACAAACCTCAGAAATTAACCTCTAGCAAACTAACCACAATGTATTACAGACCAAACTGGGTTTCACCAACCTAGCTCCCATCCAGGTTCATAAATAAAACCTACGTGGATTCTGAGAAAAAAGCCAAAAGAATGAAATGTGCTAAACAAGCAGCAGCAGATTTAAGAATTAGGTAACTTCATTCTGGAGAAATCATAAGTTCCATGAGGGAGGTAAAGAGTAGCTATCTGGTCAGGGGACGCTGCCTCTCACAGCCAGAACGATGGAAGGCCCAGACACCAAGGAAATCCTCCGAGAAAACCACCAAAAGTGCTGATTTCATGTGGCAGGGATAGAAAGATCTCCACATCTCACATTCTCCAGCCATGATAAGAAGTACTTTTTAGGGGCACTTGGGTGGCTCAGTGGGTTAAGCCTCTGCCTTCGGCTCAGGTCATGATCTCAGGGTTCTGGGATCGAGCCCCGCATCGGGCTCTCTGCTCAGTGGGGAGCCTGCTTCCCCCTCTCTCTCTGCCTGCCTCTCTGCCTACTTGTGATCTCTCTGTCAAATAAATAAATAAAAATATTTAAAAAAAAAAAAAAAAGAAGTACTTTTTAAAAAATGCTTTATAGTTCAAACAGGGTTTTTTCTCTAGAATTTTCTTTAAAACAAAAAAGAAAAAACATTTCTTTATTTAGGGCACCTGGGTGGCTCAGTCAGTTAAGCAGCTCCCTTTGGCTCCAGTCATGGTCCCAGAGACCTGGGACTGAGCCCCACATCCATCCGGCTTCCTGCTGAATGGGCACCCTGGTTCTCCCTCTCCCTCTGCGGCTCCCCCTGCTTGTGCTCTCTCTCTCTCTCTGTGAAATAAATAAATAAAATCTGAAAAAAAGAGAGAAAAGATTTATTTATTTATTTTAGAGAGAGAGAGCATACACGCAGGGGGAAGAGCAAAGGGAGAGAGAGAGAGAACACAAACAACCTCCCCAATGAACGTAGAGCCTAATGTGGATCTTGATCTCACCACTCAGAGATCACTACCTGAGCTGAAATCAAGAGTTGGCCGCTTAAAAGACTGGGCCATCCAGGCGCCCCCTAGAATTTTCTTGAAGAACTGCATTCCAGTATGATTAATAAGCCACAGCTTTCATAGATAATCCTTAATAATGAACACAGTACAAACTTGTCGAAGGCAAACTATTCATCACAATGTTATTACCACTAGAATTTATTTCTTAATCTTCCTCTGTTTAGTCCTTTTAGGTCTGCTCCTTATTACTGAAAGACATATTATTTTAGAATTATAAACAATAAATAGCAATAATTATCATGTGTTAGGGCCCAACCAAGTGTCAGGCACTATTAGACATTTTTAATTTATTATCCCATTTCATTCTCTCATCAGTAGTATATCAAGAACTATGACTCCCACTTTGCAAATCGAAAACCAGAGACTGCTGTTAAAAAGACTTGTGTCAGGAAACAGTCAACAAAACCAAAAGACAACTGACAGAATGGGAGAAGATATTCACAAATGACGTATCATATAAAGGGCTAGTATCCAAAATCTATAAAGAACTTCTCAAACTCAACACTCAAAGAACAAATAATCCAACTAAGAAATGGGCAGAAGATATGAACAGACATTTTGGCAAAGAGGACATCCAAATGGCCCACAGACACATTAAAAAGTGCTCAACATCACTTGGCATCAGAGAAATACAAATCAAAACCACAGTGAGATACCACTCTAAACCAGTCAGAATGGCTAAAATTAGCAAGTCAAGCGATGACAGATGTTGGCAAGGATGCGGAGAAAGAGGAACCCTCCTACACTGTTGGTGGGAATGCAAGCTGGTATGGCCACTCTGGAGAACAGTATGGAGGTTCCTCAAAAAGTTGAAAATAGAGCTACCCCACGACCTAGCAATCACACTACTGGGTATTTACCCTAAAGATACAAATGTAGTCCGGGGGGGGGTGGTGGGTAGGGATAGTGTGGCTGGGTTGTGGACATTGGGGAGGGTAT
>CM053615.1:73385046-73418620 GCA_028646535.1 Procyon lotor
TCTCTTTTCCCGTCGCTTTAAATTCACTTTTTCCACACGTCCTACCTTCTGAAAGTGGTCGATTTTCTGCTCCTAGAATTGCTGTTCTTATTCTCTTCTCTCTGCTGTTGTGTTTGCTGGCTTTTAGAGTGGTTTTCAGCCTCTTTCTGGATCCCAGTGCTCTCCGTGCCTCCTACACCTCCGCCATCTTGCCTTGGTCCCTCTTTCTTAATATTCTTAATACATTTTGAAATATTTTTAAATAGTTCTAATTCTCTGAATTGTTTTCTTTTAAAACATTTTCCCCAACAGTTAATGATTTTTAGTTCATCCTCTAGCTTTGCTCATATTATCTTTCCACTTAAATTGAAAATTATGTGCCATTTTGGAAAGGTCGGGGGCTTTGGACCATACTACTTTCAGGCTATGTGAACTTAGAAAGAACCCTCTCCCGGCCCCCTCAAGTTTCCTTACCTGTGAAATGGAATTGTTGTGACTCTTGTAACTGGCATATCGGGCACATATTAAACTTCTGTTTCTTTCCCAAACTAAACGCAACAGAACAAGTTAGTTCAGTCTTTTTTCATTTCTTTGCTTGTTTAAGTTAATGCTTGTGGGTTTAAGGTTGCTTAAGGGGCATCTTTCTTGGGCCTTTTTTCATTCTAGCAAAACGAGCGAGGCTCTCCTTTATTTGCTTGTTAACAATGCTTTTTTTTTTTTTTTTTAAAGATTTTATTTATTTGACAGCGAGAAACACAGTGAGAGAGGGGACACAAGCAGAGGGAATGGCAGCGGGAGAAGCAGGCTTCCCGCGGAGCAGGGAGCCCGATGCGGGGCTCGATCCCAGGACGCTGGGATCTGACCTGGGCCGAAGGCAGACGCTTAACGACTGAGCCACCCAGGCGCCCCAACAATGCTTTTTGTATCTTGTAAATGAGTTTCAAAACCATCAAAAGCTGGATCTGGAGAGAATAGTTCAGTTTGATATGGTCCTGTACAGTTTGGCAAAATTTTCAGTATTCGTTGTTGCTAATTCAGTGTTTTGCCAGGCCTGTTGATGCATGGTTTTACAACTAAAATTTAAAAGATTTGGACACAGTTTATAAAGCATTACTCATTTTAAGAGGACTTAAGAGGATAAAGTCATTGTAGACTCAAGAAGAGAATATTAGTAATAGTCATTAGCTTTTTAAAATAAACTTATATCCAATATAAAGCACAGGACATGCAAACAAATATCTGGGCCTATATTAACTGATAGTATTCAAGGATATGGTTAGAACCACAGAAATGCCTATTAGTATATAATTCTTGGCATTATACCACCAATTTGGATACAGCTCTTTAAATCTGGAGTGCTTTATCAGTGATAGACTTTATGATAGTTTGGTTCAAAGCCCTTGAGCTTTCCAGAATGACACCAAAACAGATACTGTATTTTTCAGTTTGTACTGGTGGTACCCTTTGAATTTTACTTTTGGCTTTACACGTGGAGTTTGAAAGTGTTAAGACAACACTAAACAAGTCAGCAGTCCCTACCTGTGGGCTCACTAGCAGAATGACAGTGCCTCCGAGAACCTCGATAGCATCCACAGTTGGTTCACTTGTCACTTGTGTCTCCACGTGGTGGGAACTGTGTACTTACTCCCCGGACCGTGCCTTCTTCGGTGCTCATGAGCCCTGGGCTGGTACCAGCCCAATTGTGAATTTTTATGTGCTATATTTGGCAGGCCTACATGAAGATCTTGTTACTTAGCCATTCCAAGATACCCAGATCTCTGTTGTTACAGGATAGGCGGGAGGGTACCACACACGAGTCCAGCTTGGCCTTCTGGGGTTGGCCACACTGGTAGACACGGTCTCTTTACCAGCCCTTCCTCTGAAATATATGTTAGCTATTTAACCAAAGATACAGAAATTCAAGGTTTTATTTATTTATTTTAAAAGATTTTATTTATTTATTTGACGGAGAGACAGAGACAGCAAGAGAGGGAGTACAAGCAGGGGGAGTGGGAGAGGGAAAAGCAGGCCTCCTGCTGAGTGGGGAGCCTAATTCAGGGGCTCCATCACAAGCCCCTGGAATCATGACCTGAGCCAAAGGCAGCCGCTTAATGACTGAGCCACCCAGGCGCCCCCAGAAATCCAAGGATCCAAGGTTTTAATATACTTGGAATTTCATTGATGGGAGGGGGCTTTGTCATCCACTGGTCAGGAGCCTGATCCTTGGAACTGGGCGGAGCATGGTTGGTTTCCAAATAAGGTGCCTTGGGCAGGGTGCGTGACTTCCCTGAAGAACTGGGATACCGATTCTCTTTTCCTCACAGGATCACTGTGCAAATGCAGTGTTGTAGTGAATGGACTATGTTTCTCCTAAGTGCCTGACACACAGTAAGGTCTCAGTACATATTCTCTCATTATTGATGTGCTCTAAGATGTGAGCTACATTAATTTTTCTGTTGTGGTTATCTGACACTCTTTGTTAAATAAATACTTATTAAATAAAAGAAATTCCTTTTCTTATTGTTATTGAAATATATCTGATTTTTATTAAATGAGTTGGTGTGATTGGGTTCCCTGTTATTTCCAACCCATCTAGATTTCTGGCTTTATGCCAAGTAATACACTATTGTGATTATTGTTATTTTATGTATAGTAACATATATTATCAGTCCTAACCAGAATTCTAAAGATTTCAGCCCTACACAGTAATGAATTGGGTTTTAAATAATGGTACCGGTGGCATTTACCAAACAAGGAAAAGTTTCCTCTTGAAGAAAATAAGGCAAAGCAGGGAGGCAGGACCTGCCTCTGATGGTTTTTTTTTTTTTTTTTTTTTTAAGATTTTATTTATTCGACAGAGAGAAACAGCGAGAGAGGGAATACAAGCAGAGGGAATGGTAGAGGGAGAAGCAGGCTTCCTGCCGAGCAGGGAGCCCGATGCGGGGCTCGATCCCAGGACTCCGGGATCCCGACCCGAGCCGAATGCAGATGCTCAACGACTGAGCACCCAGGCGCCCCCTCTGATGGGTTCTTGTTGTGGAAGCTGAATTCCCTTTACTTATAATCAGAAATTATGTTTGAATTCGAACTCACCTCTCTTCCATTTCCAGGCAGCTCCTTGTGTGAATGTATGATTTGACCAGTGTCTTGCATACCTGGGGGGGTTGTCATGTGGGTTCTAGCCCTCAATTATTCATTCTTTATACACCCACTGAGTTAGCCTTAATCACTGCAAACTCAGTGAACGTAAATGAAACCAGTATTGGTAACTGCAGAGGAATTTGCATTATTCACCATCATTTTGGGGACGCTGGGTTTGCCAGAGCCCCGCGCACATGGTATTGTTGTTCGGCCGTAAGTGGTGCAGGTTAGGGGCATCTCGCCCCAGGGATACTGGTTCCAAGGGCGGCGCTGAGCAGGCCTGCGCTCGAGGCAGCCCGAGTAGCCCGGGTCTTTCTTGGGACGTTAGGACTTACCATGTTGAGAAACACTCGACGCTGCACCTCAAAACAGCTCCCCTATTGACTTAGAAGCCGGCCCCGGGTTGGTTTGGGACCGGAGCAGAGGGCCGGGGCCGGGGTGGGCCTGGCGATCTCCGGGAAGAGTGGGGCCGGCCGCTTAGCCGGCGCGGCGCCGAGAGGGTTAAGGCGGCGGCGGCAGCGGCGGGGGCGGGCCTCGCGGGCCGGACTCGGGGCTCTTTGTTAACTGGCGCGTCCGGAGCGGAGTCGGAGACGCAGCCGCGGCCATGGGCGGGCGCGCGGGGCGGTGGCGAGGCGGCGTGGCGGGGCCGCCGGGGCGCGGGAGGGCGCGCGGGGCCTGAGCGCGCGGCGCATCGAGCGGGCGGTGCAGGCCGCCGGCACGCGAAAATGTTGGAGATCTGCTTGAAGTTGGTGGGCTGCAAATCCAAGAAGGGGCTCTCTTCGTCTTCCAGCTGTTACCTGGAAGGTAAGCGCCGGCCGGCGCGGAGCGGGTCAGAGGGGCCCGTGGGGCCGCGGGCCGGGCCTTCCCGGGCCGCGCCCGCCCGCGCGCTCTCCCTTCTCTCCCTCCCTGGCCCTCCCTTCCCTTCCCTTTCTCTCCTTCCCTCTTTCACTCGTTCTCGGTCTTTTCTGCGACCGTACCTGGGCGCTGCGGGCCGAGCGGGAGGGTGCGGGGGTGGGGGGGGGGCTCCGGTACCCGCGCCCTAACCCGGAGAGAGCCCGCGCCGGGGTCGGGACGGCGGTATCGCCAGGCCCCCAGCCGCGGGGCTCTCCCGGAGAAAGTTTGAGAAAGGGAACTCTACAGGCCTGAACGGCCTTGTGAGCCCATGCTGTGGAGTTTCTACCGTTAACTGGGAATTATGTGTCAAAAAGGTCGACCCGTGTTTGTGAAACATGTGATTTTCATTAAGGATCTTGTACAAAGGAACACGGCTCTACCATTTATGGATACAGAATTTCAAGCCTTCTTTCTACCCCACACCCCACGCTCACAACCCCCAACTCAATGTTATCTGCAGACCACGAAGAGGTCTTAGGAATTCTCCCTTTTCGGGTTGGGAGGAGGAAGCGAAATTACAGATTTTTAGAAGGCATTGTGAATGAGTCCAGAGTACTTGGCGGGGGAGGGGGAACCTCATGTGGGGTTCGCTCCATAAAGCACAGAGAGAGCGTCTTACTCTTTGCCTTCTCTCCATTCTACTTTCCTCCTCTCACCCCAGTGTTCTTCTTCCTGTTGTCTTTCCTTTTCTGTGCCAGTAACAATGGGGGAAAGTGGGGATGGTGCATGATCGTTGTCATTTTGTAGCTTGGAGTGGACAAAATCGATCTGACTTAGGGACTGGTGTCCCAGACCTAATCCTGCTGGCATTTTTCTGTCCTTTTCACTTAGGACTTAAAATAGGAATAGAAACGTAAATCTCATTTTAGAACAAGTAGAATTTTTGCTGTAGTGCCATGAAGTTGTAATGTTTTCCTTTTTAAAATGAAGAAGAAATAAAAGAAGGCCTCATAAATGGACTAACTTCTTTTTCTTACAACTTTTTTTTTTTACACCCCACAACCCTCACTGGGCACTTTTTTTTCTTCTTCTTCCCTTTGTGACTTGAGGGCCTGCCTGGAGTCACATAAGCAACTTAAACCTTAAGCACCATTGAGGTAGGTGAGACCTCTCTGCTCTGGCTGCCGCCGTATGTGTACACCCATCAGTCCCCTTCCCTGTTTGGGATTTTGGGCTTTGGAGCAGGCTCACAAAATCCAGCATTCGGAGGGAGGAGATGGTTTATTTGTCCCTAAAAGTTGGCCTCCGAAGCAGCCAAATCATCTTCAGTAATCCGTCACTTATTTTCCAAGTTTCTCAAAATTCTGAACACATTCTCATTTACATCTGCATCGAGTTAGTGTTAGGCATTATCATCTCCATTTTGCAGATGGACGCCTTTGCGGCGGAGTAGAAGAACGGAGTTTTGTAGCTGCAGAGCTGGAGAAAAGTGTAGGTCACAGCAGAGATGTGATGCTGGTTTGTTTTCTTGGAGTAAACTGGAGATTTAGTGTGTACCTGGCTGCTTTAATGACTGGGGCTTTGGGGGGTTATCTAATCCTAAATGTCTTATTCCATCCTGTCTTGAAAGAATGTAGCCTCCTGAGTCTCAAAAAAAAACCCAGCCGCGGCACCACAGACTGCCTTGGGTTACTAAGGCTGCATCTAGGAAGGAATCAATGTAGGAATTCTCTCTCCTTACTGAGTTTCCTTTACTTTGCTGGTGTATTTAATTGGAGAAAGTAAATGGAATTATTGTTTTGTAAGTGGAGAGAATTTAACAAACCTCAGTGATCGTTTCTTGAAGACTGGACGTGCTATTAGTCCCTTGGGAAGAACAGTTGCCAACATCTGGATAAGTAATCCAGCCTTTCCGTTTTTACTGACATCCTAAATCAATCAATCAGTGTTTATTGACACCCACTCGGGGCTCAGGCAGCTCAGGTCACAGAGAATTGAATACGGTCAAGTTTTCTATTCTGCCAAAGAGGGTTCAGCCTTAAACGCAACTTGATCACGCATCTACTTGCTACCCAGGCCTAGCTGTCAAAGAAACAATTAAATGCTTACTGTATGCCAGGCTTTGTTTGGGCATTCTGTATGATTCAGTGTATTTCTCATGATGGCCCTGTGGTTATTTCCACTTTAAAGATGAAGGATCTAAGGCACCAGAAGGTTAGGAAACTTGCCTGAGGTCACAGAGCAGGCCAGTGGTGGTGTTGGGATTTGAACCCATGCTGTCTGGCTACAAAGAGCCCAGTTTTAGCTGTTCTTGCTTCTCTGTGACTGTGACCTTCGGCATTCTCTGTGGATGTTAAAATAGTATCTTCAATTAACATTGGAATGCCTGAAATAGGTTATCCTTTCTTTTCTAGAAAATTAATACTGATGAAAATGATTATCTTTACCAGTAGAAGTAGAAATTTTAAATTTTATTTTAAAATAACTGTACATGATAACAAATTCTAAAAGGATTTTTTGCGAAAAGTAATGGCATCTCCTATCCAGTTTCCCTATACCCAGAGGCAGTCACGCAGAGTTTCTCGTGTATCCTTCTGGGAATATCCTATGCGCGTAATAAGTATTTATAGCATTTGCGTTTTGTGTTCCAACTCTGTGAAAATGTATGTTTATAGCAGCATCTTTCACCATGACCACATTTAGCTTTACAACCTTAGGTCTTCTTCAAACACTGAATTTTCTGGTTATTTCTTCCCCCTAGAGATATGGAAGAAAACATGAACACTGGCCATTTGAATCTGCCTTTTTCCCAGTTTTCTTTGTTCATGTTTGTATTTGCATACGTTGTGCATGACCGTTGTGCATGGATATGCTGGTTCTGTGAAGTGGAATCAAAATTTAATGCCTTGTGGAGTGAACTCTTCTTGAACTTTGTAAATTTATTTTAAGGGCCTGCCTTTAAATGCTTCTTTTCAGCAGTTAGCTTTCTGGCGAATGCTCCATTTGGTGCCAGCCACACAGATACACTGTGAAGAACTTCTGCTTCAGAGAAGCTCGTGCTCTCTTCCTAAACACTCTCTCCTGAGGTCATCATAGGCTTCCCTTGTTGAGTAACAAAGAAAATGTGAGACTTTCTCAGGAGCCTAATAGAAAGCCAGCCGGTCCTCTGGTTTGAGGTTGCCTTGCAGTTGCTGAGCCCTTCTGCTGTGACAGGCCTCAG
This sequence comes from Procyon lotor, assembly GCA_028646535.1. Lineage (NCBI taxonomy): Eukaryota > Metazoa > Chordata > Mammalia > Carnivora > Procyonidae > Procyon > Procyon lotor. The sequence goes on from CM053615.1 coordinate 73,392,221, forward strand.
CGCTCAGCCCTTCGTACACACCCTCACTTCTCTCTCGCGCCAACGCTGCGAGGCTTCTAGAGAAGAGGAGGAGAAGTTCACTTTGTTTTTGTTTTGTTTTGCTTTTCCACTTTGGCTGGAACTGCTTCTGAATCTGGAGTCAGGAGATCCCAGTTTTTGTATAACCTCTCAGCTTTTTTTTTTTTTTTTTTAAGATTTTATTTATTTGATAGAAAGAAACACAGCGAGAGAGGGAACACAAGCAGAGGGAATGGTAGGGGGAAAAGCAGGCCCCCCGCCGCGCAGAGAGCCCGATGTGGGGCTCGATCCCAGGACCCCGGGATCTGACCTGGGCCGAAGGCAGACGCTTAACGACTGAGCCACCCAGGCGCCCCAGCCTCTCAGCTTTTAAGCTGTAACACAGAAAGAACAAACATCCTCTGTCCAACCCACCTTAGAGGATTGTTTTGAGGATCTAGGAGATGAGTCCAGTGAAAGTTTTGAAAGCAGTAAAATGCGAAATATCTGTATTTATACTGACATGCCGTTTCTTTGAGATGTCCCTGAGTCCAGATTGTCCTGTGGTAAGGGCACTGCAGAAGTCCCAGTCTCACATGGGGCACGTGGCTGCCGAGCCAGCAGCCCAGGCCTGAGGCATGTCGCTTTCTGAGCCTCGGTGTTCTCATTTCTCAAATACAACTCGTGGTAGTCCCTACCTTGTTGAGTTGGGAGACTTGCATGAGAGATTTCGTTTAAATTGTTCAGCACAGAGCCTTGCCCAGAGCAAGATGTTATAGCACATTAGCTGTTATTTTAAACAAATATTTAGCAGTCTAAAATGCTGGCATTGCCAGTTTCTCCATTGGCTGAAGGCATGATAGAAATGAGCTGAACCTACCCATGGTTTTCTTGTTAACAAAATCGTTTGTTTCCAAGTTTGCTTTGATGCATAGAATTAATACTTCCTGTCATTGGTTTTAAGGAAAAGTATCTTCCCTTTCTTTAATCCCCCCCTCTTTTGGTAAGTTTTATTTATTTACGTAATGTCTACACCCAGCATGGGGCTTGAACTCGCAACCTGAGATCAAGAGTCATATATGCTCTTCCGACTGAGCCAGCCAGGCACGCCCCCGCTGATCCTTTCTTATGCCTGTGGTGAGCGTTTTAATTGTGGAAGAAGAAATCCCATTGGTTCATGATGGGCATCTTACTCTCTCCAGAGGCAATATTTGCACAGCTCCAAATATGTGAAAACTGAACATCTCATACTACTCGTTACCTTATTCTAAAATCATCATAATTTTGCCAGTGTAATTACTGATCTGAAATAGATGCAGGAAAAATTGTCTATGGAGAAGCTTAGGACTACATAACGACATTGTACAGCATGACTGTAGTTGACAGTACTGTATTGTATCTTTGAAAGTTGCTAAGAGAGATCGTAAAAGTTGTCATCACAAGGAAAAAATTTGCAGCTGTGTGGTGATGGATGTTCACTTACTGTGGTAACTGATCATTTGACATTATTGACATGTATCAAATCATTATGTTGTACACCTGAAATTTATACAATGTTTTATGTCAATCATATCTCAATAAAACTGGAAAAGATGAAATAAAAAATATATACAACCAAAACTAAAGATCACATGGGATATTGGAAGAATTTAACTTTTCCTCTGTAATAGTGGATCATAATTAAACACACTGAGAGATTTATAAAATAATTTTTTTTACTTTCTTAAATGGAAAATTTTAAGTCTGTGAGAAAAGCAGATAGCCCACTGAACGCCTTGCACCCGTGCACAGCTGTAACAATGACCAAATTATGCTCAATCTTAAATTGCCCTAAGTGCAACTGACAGAGAATCACTCTCATAATCTGAACATCATGAGTTCAAGCCTCAGAGAGGGCAGATTAAGTCACTTCTCATAGTTAGCCGGGCCCAAAGTTAACATTTGCTTAAAAAAGGAACACAAAGCACATTATGGTCAATCTTGTTTTCTTGCCTAGTGAAGTTATAGTTCCAAAGCTAATTACCGACATTTGAGAGGCTAACTTTGCCCTTAGATGATGAGAGCTGTTATTCTCTGAAGTTGGCTCTCAGACCCTTTCTTAACCCACACTGTAGGTGTGGGTTACTTTCTTATACTGTGTGTGTTGGGTGGTGGTGACAGGGAAGACTGACTGATGAAAGAGACAGAGAGACAGTTGAGAAGTAAGGTGGGGAGAGAGGCAGAAAAAGGCCGAGACTAGAAAGAGAGAACACAGATGAGAAGGGCTGTGGGGGACAGGGGGCCTGAGGGGGGGTGGCCGCAGGTCGGCAGAGGAAGAGACCCAGAGGGGCGAAAGGAAGAAAGCCAGTTTCTGGGACAGACAGAAGTACGAGAGACTGAGTGGGAGCCACGCGGACTGGTGGACGGACTGGGGCACAGGAAGCTGAGGGAGAGGCAGAAGGGTAAGCTCCCCTCTGCTCTCGTCGCCTGGCCTCTCCAGCAGTCATGAGTGTGTCTGCTTAGTAGGCTCCTGGGGGTTCAGTGCAGATGCGGTGCTTGGCACAGTCCTGGCACTCAGTAAGCTGCCGATCAGTACCAGCTGTTCTTTCACACTCGGTTGCATGAACTTGAACCTCCTTGCTCTTAAATTCTCTTTAAAGACCTAATCCTGATCAATCTCACCAGTCCTTAAGTGTCACTAGTAGCACTGTCATTGTATATCTTAAAGTTGGTTTTAAGGGTGAGCCATGGATAGAATTAGCCATTGATTTTTGGAGCTCAGATAGCCTTTTTTGGTCACTTCACTCACTGAGATTAGCAATAGGAATATTAATGGCCAACGAGACATTCTGGGGCTATCACCCGCCATCGGGTAGTCCCTTTTCTTCCGGGAGTCTGGTCTAAACTGACCTGGGAGTCCTTGATGACCCTTTCAGGGAGAACAGGAAATGTGAAATGAATGCTCTCGAACCATCCCAGGCCTGGCAGGCAGAGGAAGAGGCTTTCAGTCGGCTGCAAATGGCCTGTGACAGGGTAAGAATGCGTCTCTGGTTAGTGGGCTCCCTGCAGCCAGTCTGAATCTGGGCCAGTGCAGGGATCGGGGAACTGCCCCTCCCCCCGAGACAGAACAAACCCTGTTTCTTCCGAAAGCACAGAGAAACGGACTTAGACGTTGCACCTTGTTTTATTAGGATCTTAACCATGGTTTACCATCCATTTTTAAAAAATTACTGCATTTCCGAGATCTTTACAAAAGCTTCCCCGGTGAAGCGCCTTTCTTTGCATCCTGCTGTCTTTCTGCTGTCCTTACTGTGGGCCAGTGGATCATGGAGGTGCACGCTTCCATCATGACTTAGTATTTTACCTTGCTGCTGAAGACAGGTGCAGGGTGTCCCGCGCAGCGGCTGCCTGTAAGAAACGCCCGCCAGTGCCGTGTGCGCAGCCTTGCACGAGACAAGGGGTGAAGACGGTGGTAGGAATGCCGGGCTCTCCCAAAGTCCATGTTACTGTGGGGACGATAATAAATGAGGGAGCACCTGCCCTGTAGTGCAGGGCCCTGAGATCAGGTACTACACTTGACATTGGTGCAGAAATTCTCTGCACGCAGTGTGCATGGAATCCTTCTGACAGTCCCGCTAGGCAGATACCATCATTGTGCTCTTATGCGACGGGGAAACTGAGGCTGCTGATGTAATGACTCCCCAAGACATGGTGGACTGAGATTTAAACAAGGCTTGTCCACCCTGGAGCCCAGGCTTACAGATTCCTTACTGATGAGGGGAAGGGGAAGTTACCCATTAGGGAGGAGGGAGGACCAGTCAGGCTCAATAGAGGTAGGTGAGGTCGGAGGCCGGGGAGTCGGCTGGGAGGGCATTCCAGGGAGAGTAAATGGCACTTGTCAGGGTGGCACACAAGATGAGGCAGCCACAGGGTGTATATGGGGGAAGTCGCCAGAGGTATGGGGAGCTCGGGGTTGTGGGAGAAACCAGCCCCAAACCAGCCCCCGAAGGGCCTTCTGGGCCCATTTCAGGAGCTCGGACTTATCCTGCAGCGGTGGGAGCAAAGACAACCCCAGCCATCTTGTGAGGGTTTGTCACTGCTAGGAGCAGTGTCCTCCATGGTTATCTGCAGACTGCCAAAGACCCTGTAAGGCACTTGACCTCTCTGTTCTTTGTGTTGCCGCAGGCAACCCTGCTGGCCAGTAGTGGCCTACGGTGACAGGCAGAGCCGTCCTGGGCTTCCTCTTCTCTTCTACCAGCTGCCATCTCCATGGGATTTTAACAGGAGAGCCAGTTGGTCAGCCTTGTGTTTTAGAAAGACCCCTCTGGTGGCAGTGTGGAGGTGGAATGGAGCAGGGCAGGGTCAAAGAGGGGGAACCCAGCCTGGGGTGTGGTGGGGCAGGGAGAGGATGGGACTGACCAGGGAGATTTCGCAGGAAAAGTGGCCACAGTGTGGGTGTAAACTTAACTGGGACAAGGTGGGGGTTGAGGAGGGGTGAGCATCATGTTCAGAGTGGTTTGGGGGTGGTGGGGTGTTCTTTTATTTGGGTCTTTATTATGCTCTATCTCCAGAAACTGTAGGCTTCTTTGAACAGAGTCTTAGAAGGTGACAAAGAATTTTTTTTAATTTTTTTACTTTTTTTTTTTTTTAATTTTATTTATTTGACAGAGAGAAACACAGCGAGAGAGGGAACACAAGCAGAGGGAATGGTAGCGGGAGAAGCAGGCTTCCCGCAGAGCAGGGAGCCCGATGCGGGGCTCGATCCCAGGACCCTGGGATCATGACCTGAGCCGAAGGCAGACGCTTAACGACTGAGCCACCCAGGCGCCCCTTTACTTTTTGATAGAAGTGGACTGTGTACCTTTCAGAAAGGTTTAATACTTGGACTGCTGATGGAGACAGAGGTTAGCATGGAGAATTCTGTTTTCTAAACTTGACCGTCTAGGAACATTATAATGTAAACAGATTCCAGGAGAAATCTTTAAACCTTGGGCTAATTTAAATAACTTTATTTTTTACTCTTTATTTTTTAAAGGAGTTTTCTCTGGAAACCTATTTAACTTTTTGCTTGTAATGCCCATAAGTGGGAAATGTGATAAAACTGCATTTATTTAAACAGAAAGTTGCATGATTTGGACTTCTTACTGATTTATAGCAGCCTCTTTTCTAAGCCCCTCTCCCTGTCAGATTACTGGACTTTCTAATGAACCACATGTGTAGTGTAGGAGTTGCTAACCTGGAAGGCTTTTGGAGTCCAGGATAGAATTCGGGGGCTCGATGTCCTTGGATGGGGAAATATTAGGACTTTATTTCACCGACCTCTAACAGAAAATTAGGGTTTTATTTTTTTAAGAATGTAGGTAAGAAACCTCAGTAATCTTAGATGTACTTGTGACTTTGTCACTGGTAGAAATCATATTTTTATGTCATCTAACAGTTGTGATTGTTGCTTACACATATCACTACTTAGAAATGACAGTAGTTACTCTTGGATCTTGTTATTTAATGTGTTAATAAAGAAGCTTTATTTGCCCATATATTTAGGGCGCCTGGGTGGCTCAGTCGTTAAGCATCTGCCTTCGGCTCGGGTCATGATCCCCAGGGTCCGGGAATCGAGTCCCGCCTCGGGCTCCCTGCTCAGCTGGAAGCCTGCTTCTCCTCCCACTCCCCCTGCTTGTGTTCCCTTTCTCACTGTGTCTTGCTCTCTGCTAAATAAAATCTTTTTTAAAAAAATAAAAGCATAGGGGCGCCTGGGTGGCTCAGTGGGTTAAAGCCTCTGCCTTCGGCTCAGGTCATGATCTCAGGATCCTGGGATCGAGCCCCGCATCAGGCTCTCTGCTCAATGTGGAGCCTGCTTTCCCCCCTCTCTCTGCCTGCCTCTCTGCCTGCTTGTGCTCTCTTTATCTCTGTGTCAAATAAATAAATAAAATCTTTAAAATAAATAATAAATAAATAAATAAATAAATAAATAAAAGCATATACTTAATGTATTAATAGAGAAGCACCGTATCACAAATTAATTTTTTTTTTAAAGATTTTGAGGACTGTTTCAGTACAGTTGTTCTCCTTTGCAGTCCTCTAACTTCTCTGCACTTGCAGACTTGTGAGGCACACCCAGACCTCACCAGAGGGGCCACAGCACAGCACAGGTAAAAACCCCTCCCTCAGTAGCCTTGGTGTGCTGCCTAGCCTTAGATCCCTGCCATAGTCCTGCTTCCCTTGCTAAGGATCTTGTTCAGGATCCACATCCTTCCTGATGCCAATGAGCTGGTCCCTTCAGAACTCCTGGCCCTCAGTGTCTGAGTTCTTATAAATTAATCCACAGGGCAGTGCCTGTCTTCTCTTTGACTTTCTGCTGTTGAGGCCGTGTTCATTTTAATTAGCTGTGTTCTTCCCACAAGGAGCAGAAGCCATGCAGTGATTCTTTGCATCATTATCACCTTGCCCACCCCTGCTCCCCAGCAGATAAAACAGTGTTTGGGGTACTGGGAAACTTTGTTGAATGTGAAGTTAAGGCCAGCGCTGTATTCAGCTAAGCTCATTTTAAAAATAATTTTAACCGCTCTGGGTGAGGGTGTAAATTACAAAATAAAGGATCATGTAGAATGTAGATAAAATGACTTTCATCGAGTTCAGATTGTGGGAAATAATACTTTTCCTCTAAGCTCATATTATAAGAAGTTGTATGAAACTGTTGTATACTGACTTGAGAATAGTCTGAGCATGATCTCATCAGTTGGAACCGAGTCTGAAATAAAACATGAAGCCTTCCCTCTGTTTTGAGGGATCTGTTTTATAGATTTCTGAATTACAGAGATTCCTTGAACTGTAGGGTAATAGTGAAAGGCCCATAAAGGAAACAAGAATAAAGCAACAAGGGTTTAAATAATTGCAGTCCAGCTAAAGTAAGGGGAATATTTATCCTGCCCTATGCGCCCTGCCCTCCCCCCTCCCCCACCCTGAAGGGCCGTCCTTTGGAGCAGTGTGGGCTGCTCTGTACTAGGAGGGGATGGGGGGCAGGAGCATCTACAGGAAGGTGGGAAGCTTCCCAGTGCTGGTTTTCCCAGAGGTAAAATCTCCCCTCCCCTCAGGACTGTGAAGTGGCCTCAAGGCCCACAAACATTTTACCATAAAATGTTCACAAACATTTTACCTCTCTTCCTGTTGGCCCACCGAAGGGGTTCAGGGGCAGCCCCTGGAAGTCTAGACCATATAGGCCATATCGGAGAATCTTTCGTGAATGTTTCAAACATTTGACACAACTTTAATTTAAGAAAGGATTATTTTCATATAAAGCTATCTTTAAATGGTACTTTAAAGACCCATGGGGCACCTGAGTGGCTCAGTGGGTTAAAGCCTCTGCCTTCAGCTCAGGTCATGATCTCAGGGTCCTGGGATTGAGCCCCGCATCGGGCTCTCTGCTCAGTGGGGAGCCTGCTTCCCCGTCTAGCTCTGCCTGCCTCTCTGCCTGCTTGTGATTTCTCTCCCTCTGTCAAATAAATAAATAAAATCTTTAAAAAAAATAGATAAAGACCCAGGCCATTTTTTAGAATACCATTGAGGTAAGTCAAACACATACAGACCCAGTGAATTTTGTGGCATTATTTTTACTGAATTTTTTAATAAAGATTTTATTTATTTATTTGACACAGAGAGAGATCACAAGTAGGCAGAGAGGCAGGCAGAGAGAGGGGGGAAGCAGGCTCCCTGCTGAACAGAGAGCCTCATGTGGGGCTTGATCCCAGGACCCTGAGATTAGGACCTGAGCCGAAGGCAGAGGCTTTTAACCCACTGAACCACCCAGGTGCCCCTATTTTTACTGGATTTTTGAACAGTTTGATATTCTCATGGGTAACGCCGTAGCTTTTTGAAGGCATTTTAATTTAATTTTTTAGATTTTATTTATTTATTGGAGAGGGAGATGCAGACTCCTTACTGAGCAGAGAGCCCAACATGGGGCTGATGAGGGGCTCTATCCTGAGATCCTGACCCGAGCCTAAGGCAGGTGCTTAACTGACTGAGCCACTCAGGCGTCCCTAGAGGCTTTTTTTTTGTTTTTTTTTTTTAAAGCTATCAGCGTTCTTGGTGCTCAACTGGCTTATTAATAATGACTTTGCCTGAGTTTTATGGGTGAGTGGAAGCCTTTTGATGAACAGTATGGTAAAATAATAACAAAAGGGTCTTAAAAGGAGTGAGAGGCACTTATGAAGATACGAATCTTAAATAAGATTTAAAATAGGACTCAGGGGCGCCTGGGTGGCTCAGTGGGTTAAAGCCTCTGTCTTCAGCTCAGGTCATGATCTCAGGGTCCTGGGATCAAGCCCCACATCGGGCTCTCTGCTCAGCAGGGAGCCTGCTTCCCCCTCTCTCTCTGCCTGCCTCTGCCTACTTGTGAGCTCTCTCTCTCTCTCTGTTAAAAAAAAAAAATCTTTAAAATAGGACTCGGGATGAGGCAGAAAATGTTCACTAAAAAAAGTAATAATAGCAGATGCGGAAATTTCTCTCCTGAGACTTAACAATAACTGAAAGACCCACTGGAAGAACAGAAGAGGGGAGCTGTTTGGGGGCCTCTCTTTTGAGTGAAGCCTCGGAGCTTCTTCAAGGGTCTAACTCCCTGACCTCAGGCCTGGCAGAAAGTCCCTGTGTGAAGCCAGGAAGGCTGAAGAACATTCTGCAGGGTTGGCCTTGTAAGCTGTGATCGTTTTTAAGGTTGACGAGCATAGTTCAGTATGAAATGCAGCGAGGAACTTGGCATCTAGACATCGTGAGTCAGTTTTGACATCAGCCTGGACTGGGACTTGACTGGAAGGTTCTGGGCTTGGGCTGTGGCTACACTTCAGCGTCTTGATCCAGAGGCATGCGTGAGCAATACTTCCCTTTGGGCTTGGGCCATTAACTTGTGGAATGGAGCAAGAACTGGAGAGGAGAATCGAGAGACTGCCTTGGATTTCCTGACGTCCTGTTGAATCAAAAAGCAGCGGGAGGCCCTTTCCTTCCGGACAAAGGGCTCATCCCCTCTCGCGAAATTCCCAGCAGCGGTCTCCATGTGAGGGACAGTCCCTCCGCATCCCAGACTTCAAATCCTCAGGCACCCCTGGGCGAGGATCGGCCTTCTGCCCAGCCCAGGTGTTTTCCAGGCCACTTCCCCTGATTATGTAACTTTGATCAAGTCCAGATGCTGCAGAATGTTTGATAGAAGAGGTCAGATGGCACTGGAGAAGAAAAGCATTTCTGTATTCATGACTTTGGTTTAATTTCCTGTGTGGGCCGGGTCTGCCGGAGCTGTGTGCTCATGGCCACGGGGTCGGGACTCCGGAGGGGAACGCGAGGAGATCCCTGCTCCCCCAGGGTTCTTTTTCACGGTAGATTATCAATTAGGGAAGTGTCACCTGGCTCCTAATAGTTTCTCTTTTTTTTTGTAAGTTTTCTGAATTATAAAGACAGTCTCCATTTATTGTGAGAAGTAAGCCATAATATAGAAGGGAATAAAGGAAATTTTAAATGTGTTTGTAATCCCACCAACCCGTGTTAACTACTATTAATGGCACCATTAACACTCCACCCTGTGTTAATTAATAGCTACTGTTCACATTTTGGTGTGGTTCCTTCTGTACTTTTCTCAGTTTTTTTACAAAATTGGGATCATGCTGTATATAACAGGTTCTAATAAGAACACTTAAACAATGCATTATTATGTGTATGTTCCCAAGCCCATAGTTGTTTTTTTTTTTAAGATTTTATTTATTTATTTGTCGGGGGGGGGGGAGAGGGAGAGGACAAGCAGAGGGAGCAGCAGGCTCCCCGCTGAGCAAGGAGCCTGATATGGGACTCGATCTGAGGACCCTGAGATCACGACCTGAGCTGAAGGCAGTGGCTTAACCGACTGAGCCATCCAGGTGTCCCCCATAGTTGTTTTTTTTTTAAATATTTTGAATGGCCTTATGGATATATTCTGTATTATGGATGGACCACAAGCTGACTTACCTTCTGTTGATATTTTGTACTTTTCTTTTTCTGTGCTATTTAAAAATCTGAATATAGAAATAATTGTGTGTCTCTCAGGATAATTCCTAAAATTTCGGTTTGTATTTCCGGTTGCCTTCCTAAAGTGTTACGGCGATTTCTACAGGAAATTGTATGAGAGTTACGTTTCACTGAAGTCTTACACTGACTTAGCCTCCAGAAAATGTACCTGCTGATTTGATGAAGAATTTGCATATCTTTGGTTACTAGCCAGGGCTAACATGCTTTCCAAGTTCAGTGATAATTTAAATTTTCTGTGAATTGCTTATTCATGGTTTTGGTTCATTTTTCCATGTGGAGGGATTTCCCCTTTTCTGTTGATATGCAAGAGTTCTTTTATGTTAGGAATCCTTAGGCCGATGGTATTACTTAATATAACAACAACAGAAATCTTTTGACCCACTTCCACTTACTAGGTTGACCAGCATGCTCCACTTTCTGTAAAACCTGCCTCCCTGGTGCCCAGGGCCCACCGCCGTCCTCTGCCATTCACTGCTCCAGCCACTCCACGAGCCAGTTACATTTCTTTCCAGATCAGATACACTTGTTGTTTTATTTACTTGGTTAATATGAAACCACTGAAATGCATATGCGAAGAGAGAATTGTTTCTATGCTATTCAGATGGATGCCTTAGACAGGCAGGTAGGTGATTTTAACATTGCTCCTGGACCAGGTGTGAGTGAGCCAGCTGCAAGCATTTGGAAGGGACTGTGCTGGGGTCACAGAGCTTAAAAATCCAAGTCCTGGGGCGCCTGGGTGGCTCAGTGGGTTAAAGCCTCTGCCTTCAGCCCAGGTCATGATCTCAGGGTCCTGGGATCGAGCCCCGCATCGGGCTCTGCTCAGCAGGGAGCCTGCTTGTCATCTCTCTCTCTTAAAAAAAAAAAAAAAAAAATCAAGTCCTCCCGTGCTTGGCCTGCAGGAAACCAAAACTGGAAGCCAGATGATGGGGACAAGCTCCACCACTCAACACATACTCACCCTCAAAAGGGTCCCTGCAGTCAAAGCCAGCAAATTAACACACATTTAGGTGGGGATGGTAGATCACACATTTCAATAAAAAAAAAAAAAATAGTCCTCTGCCTTAACTGGCTTTATTTGGTTAATCGATCAATCCTTAATCACGATGGTGCTAGACATGTTTTTAGATCCCGTCTGAAATACTCAGAAGAACGGGGGCCTAATGTTAGCCATCACTAAGGCTTACACTCTAGGAAGTGGCAGTGTCACAAACCCTCTTCCTTGAATTTCTCTTTGCCCTTATGATTCATACAATGAGATTACCAAACATGGTAATGACGTAATTCGGGATTTACTCTTTTAGCAAAAACAATTCCTGAAGGTTTACTTCAGTCAGTAGTATAAAAGCTAGAATCGAAAGACCCTTGTTAAGGTGCCTGGGTGGCTCAGTTGGTTAAGCATCTGCCTTTGGCTAAAGTCATGATCTCAGGGTCCTGGGATTGAGCCCCTCATTGGGCTCCCTGCTCAGTGGAGACCTTACTTTTCCCTCTGCCTTTGCCGCTCCGCCCTCCCCCACCTTACCACCCCGCTCATGTTCTCTCTCTCTTGCTCTATCTCAAATAAATTTTTAAAATCTTAAAAAAAAAAAAAAAATGGGGCACCTGGGTGGCTCAGTGGGTTCAAGCCTCTGCCTTCGGCTCAGGTCACGATCTCAGGGTCCTGGGATCAAACCCTGCATCGGGCACCCTGCTTGGCGGGAAGCCTGCTTCCCCCTCTCTCTCTGCCTGCCTCTCTGCCTACTTGTGATCCCTCTCTCTCTGTCAAATAAATAAATAAAACCTTAAAACAAAAAAAAAAAAAAGGACCCTTGTTATTTATGTTGTATTAGTTTATTCCAAAGAGATATTTTAAAGAATGCCAATTTTCCAGTTGTGTTTCTGGAAGGTTAACCTCATTCCTCATGTGTCTTAGGTGGTTTGTTTTGTTTTGTTTGGGAAGTGAATACTGCAGAATCAGGCCCATCCCTGAGATGGGTGTCATTGTCCAAGAAAAGATGCTTGGGGGTTCTCTAAATCCATAAAGAGGGAAAATTTAATTTTTCTTTTTTTTAAAATTTATTCATTTTAGAGAGAGATTGAGTGCAGTGGGGGGAGGGGCAACGGGAGAGGGAGAGAGAATTTCAAGCCGACTCCCTGCTGTGTGCAGAGCCAGATGCGAGGCTTGATCCCACACCCTGAGATCATGACCTTAGCTGAAACCGAATTGAACACTCAACTGAGTCACCCAGGTGCCCCTAAATAAGTTTCTTACCATTTGGGAAGATTAGAATTTTCCCCTTTCCTCCTTTTATAAGTAAAGTTTGATTTCTTATTGTAGTTTCCTTAAATGAATATTCCGATTTCAATCCATTATATCCTATAACTATAAAGACCTACTTACCACTTTCTAAGACTCTGTCTCGGGGCACCTGGGTGACTTGTTCGGTTGAGTGGCCCGCTCTTGATTGTGGCTCAGGTCATGATGTTAGGGTCGTGCTCAGCATGGAGTCTGCTTGTCCCTCTCCCTCTGTTCCTCCGTTCATGCGCACCTGATCGCTCGCTCTCTCTGTGTCTCAAATAAATAAATAAAATCTTAAAAAAAAAAAAAATTACCTACTTGGAGTACATTTGCTGGCTTAAAAAAGCTCACATGTATATCACAGAAATTCTAGTGAGGTTGCACACAGTTCAAGAAAAAAAGGAAGAAGAAACTTCAGGAAAAATAATGAACTATTTGACCCTGTAGTGAACAATAGCCACATGTTCTTAATATAAGAAATGTTGATTGGTGGTCAGCTTTTACCACCTACCTATGTGCAAAAGCAAAATAATAACTCTATTATTACAGAGTGGAAGAAACTTACTAGTTTTCACAAAGTAAGAGACATGTAAAGAAGGCCATGTTTGAGAGTGGAGCGAGAGCTAGAAGGAAGGATAAGATGGTAATACTCTTATCTTGGGAAGTAAGTAACTGAGAGGCTATGGCTGGAGAACAAGAAATAAAGTCTATGCAAGTCTGTTAGTGAAAATGCAACTAGTAACCTGGTAATACCAGGTAACTGGTAGAGAGGTTGGCACGGGAGCCTTGGGGGCAGAGGCGCAGAGGTAAAGCTACCCAGAGATGGACGGGTCGAGCACAGCAGTTGGCCTCTGGGTGTAGAGGAGATTGGGGTAGAAGGTGTTTGTCCTTCATCTGTCTTACTTGATTTTTCAATCATATGTGCATATTAACTTTGACGTGTTTTTAAATGTTTTAAAGAAACTTGTGTTCTATGTAAGCAGTGGCAAAGACGTATGAGGACGGACCATTTCCAGTTTTCAGTGAGTTCATTTTGAATTAATGGATTTAAAAAGCTGAAACTGTTTGGGAACCGTGATTCCCATCTTGGAATGAAAATACTTAATATGTTTCAGAAGATTTGGGAAAAGAAGAGTCCCTTTTTATTTTGCCGCCTTTGTTATTATTACATGTAGATGTTGAGAAATGAAATAAATTAGGAATGTATAATGATAGAAACAGACTTTTTTTGTTTCTGAGAATAAAACTAATTTTCCCCCCAATTCTTCCTGTTTCTTTTGTTTCCCCTTTGTCTTCCAGAAGCCCTTCAGAGGCCAGTAGCATCTGACTTTGAGCCCCAAGGTCTCAGCGAAGCAGCTCGTTGGAACTCCAAGGAAAACCTTCTCGCTGGCCCCAGTGAAAATGACCCCAACCTTTTCGTTGCACTGTATGATTTTGTGGCCAGTGGGGACAACACCCTAAGTATAACTAAAGGTAAAAGAGCTGTGGACCACTGCTAGTGCTTGCAAGAGACGCAAAGCAGAGGAAATTGTGGCTTGACTAGCTACCCCTTCGCCTAGTGAAAGAGTAGCTTTAAAGTTTGGAAAGCAGAGACATCAAAAAAAAAAAAAAGAAGAAATACCGAGCATCTTTATAAGAGAGCCACTTTTCCTTAAGAAGAAGAGATCCTGTATAATAGTCTTAGGAAAAACAGAGCATCATAGTGAAAATAATGCCTGGACCAAACACTGAAAATGCCTTCTGGTTTTTTTTGTTTGTTTGTTTGTTTTAGAAAAAATATTTTTTCCCTAAGAAACTTGATTATGTTAGGAACAGAACATTTGAATAAACATAATAGATTCATGAAAACCCAGGCTCTGTATTTATATTCGGTACAAACAGAAAGCTTCATATATAAATGTGTACTCTTCTGTACACTTATAAACCTATATATTTATGTGGATTTGTTAAAGGGGAGGTAGGTACTTGGGAATTTGGAGATTTTTAGTAATCCTATATGAATAAATGGGAATAAACGAAGCCAGCCTTTAAAGCCGGTGTCTGATTTGATTCTCTTCTTCTAAGGTGAAAAGCTCCGGGTTTTAGGCTACAATCACAATGGGGAATGGTGTGAAGCCCAAACCAAAAATGGCCAAGGGTGGGTCCCAAGCAACTACATCACACCAGTCAACAGTCTGGAGAAACATTCCTGGTACCACGGGCCCGTGTCCCGCAACGCGGCTGAGTACCTCCTGAGCAGTGGGATCAACGGCAGCTTCTTGGTCCGAGAGAGCGAGAGCAGTCCTGGCCAGAGGTCCATCTCGCTGAGATATGAAGGGAGGGTGTACCACTACAGAATCAACACTGCTTCTGATGGCAAGGTAGGGGGTCCTGGTTGGGGGAGCTGGTGGGCTGGGGTGTTAACCTGTGGCCGGGAGGACCCAGAGCTCCTGCCACTGGGGTCGAGAAGTTATCACAACAAAGCTCAACTGGGAAGATGCTTGAAGGAAACAGCTCCAAGTAAATAACAGCAGGCATCACTCCATTAGCCTAGGAAAGACACTCTGTCGAGGACCGATCACGTGATGTTACAAGTCCTGGGGCCTGGGGTGGCTCTCTCAGACCTGTCCTGCTGGAGTTTTATTGTTAGCTCTTTCATGAGACGGGGGAACACCTGATATTGGACATACTTCTTATATTAAGGTTCTTGCTTCTTAAAAAAAAATCACTTACTGTGATAGTAATTCATCTTCAATGCAATAATAATAAAATTGCAGTAATAGATGGATATTTTTAAAGTAAAAGACCACCTTAATAGCACTTCCCCAAAATAAGTCTGGTACATGGCATTCTTCCCCTAAATAAACCACATTTGTATGTGTGCCTGCGTGCATTTATGCACATACACACACACAGTTTTTAAACACAAATGAGATCCCATTGTACCAATAGATTTCTAAATCCAAACTGTAGTTTTGTGAAAGAGTTGAATGTACAGTTCTATGATCTTTACATGAACAATGCTCAAGAGTCCAGGAAGGGAGGGGAGGGATTAACATCTCTCAGTTTCTTCCTGGTGGCTGGCACATTTTTCAGGCATCCTCTCATCTAAACATCACTTCGGTCCTCAGGGCGGAGGGCACTGTGATCTGCATTTTTGTGTTAAGGAGTTGGAGACTTAAAAGGGAGGAGGTTTCTTGCCCAGGATCACCTAGTGTGCGACAGATGGAGCTAGGCTTGGGCCCCCTGTCCACCCTGCCATGCCGTGGCGTCACCCAGGGTGCGGATGGGTGGATTATTGGGCAGGGTCTAGATGGTGGATGTATTTTTTAATTAATATGTAATGTGTGCTCATGGTTAAAGAAAAAAAAAGGAAGAACAAAATAGATTATAGTGAGAATTCTGTCTCCTAATTCCACTCCCCATCCAGAGGCAACCCCTGTGACCAGTTCCTTTCAGGGTTCCCCAGGAAATGTATATGTTTATATATTTTTTTCCTTTTTAGGATTTTATTTATTTGCTTGTCAGAGCGAGAGAGTGTACAAGCAGGAAGAGCTACAGGCAGAGCAGGCAGAGGGAGAAGCAAGCTCCCCTCCGAGCAAGGAGCCTGATGCAGGACTTGATCCCACGACCCTGGGATCACCATCTGAGCTTAAGGCAGACGCATAACCGACTGAGCCACCCAGGCATCCCTTTACTTACATTTAAAAAAAACAAAACAAAACACAAATGATGCAGACTCCACACTGTTCTGCATCTCGCTTTTCCCACCTAATATTTTTTTGAAGATTGCTTTACGGTAGCATATTTAGAGCAGCCTCATTCTTATTAATGACTGCAAATCATGTGAATAGACTCTCATTTATTGAAGCAGTGCCCTGCAGGGCGACTTTTAGGTTGTTGCCAGTCTTTCGCTGTTGCAAATAACGCTGCTCTGAGGTGGTTTTCAAACCATTAAAAAAAAAGAATCTCGTTGCACTGTGTAAAAGCATTTCCATCAGCACCTAGTACTCACACTAGTAACAAAAGGTTCTGGAAGCCCTACTTACCCTCACTGTACGTAATGCGCTCTGATACTTCATATTCCATTCTGTTCTGTTTCATTTTTTAAAAAAGGCTTGGTCAGCATCCACTATATTTATTTCTCTAGACACACGTACATGTACATATTTCAGAGGCATATGTACAGATGTACAAGTTTCCATCATGTCGAATGTACATGTGTCATGCTTTGAGGGATCCCTGTGCCATTTACTAAATTTATCTTTTCCTGCCTATTTGAAATATACCAAATTTACATACGGTGGGTCATGTACGTATGTGGGTCATGACCTACACTTGGAATGTATTGTACACCCTTTGTGTACCGGGTAAGTGGATACAAGATAAGCTGCTAGAGCCGATTGAAGGTTACGTGCGTTTAAAATGTGTGTACATGTCGTCAGATTACCTCCCGTAGCAATTGTGCAGGTGTGTTTACTCACCTGTTGCCGGTGAGAAATGGAGCTTCCAGGAGAGACAGGAGTGCCTCTTCCCTCCACCTCAGAAGTGCCGTCAGGCCTGTGGAAACACCTGTCACTGATTGGTAAAGATGGCCTCTCATCATGTTTAACGTACATGCATTGTGTTTTGAGGGAATCCCGTGCCATTTACTAAATTATATTTTCCTTCATACCCAAATATACGAAATTTGCATACGCACTTAGGTCTGTTGATCTCCTCTCTCTTCTCTTCCGATATCAGACTTTTAATTGTTACAGCTGTCTATGTCTTACTGTGTGGTGGGGCTTGTCCCCTCCTCATAGTCCTCTCAACGTTTTTATGGCTATCCTCAAACATTCATTTGTACCACGCAAATGCTCATGTATTTCTCTTTTTAATGTTCTTTTGTTGTTTTTCTGCATGTCTCAAAGTCTTCGGGCCAGAGTCCTTATAGCCAGTATCTGGTGCTTTCCGTGATGGCGGAGGTCTTTGTACCCAGCATGGCCGCTTGCTGCTGTGTGACTAGAGATCAGCCTCACAGCTGGCCTTTCGGGTCCTCGTTCTTCTCCCAGAGGTGGAGCTAGGTCGTTCCATTCTGCGGGGTGTACTCCGGGGTGGGGGGGCCCTTTGAAACCTTGCCTTCAGCCCACAAGGGTTCCTCTCTCGTGAGTTAGAACAGCAGAGCACCCCTCCCGTGAGGGAGGTGATTTCCTAGAGCTGACAGCTTGCTTCCCATCTGTGCTGCTGACCCAAGGCAAAGCGTGCCGCACCGCAGTGATCAGCTGAGGTCTGCACTGAACAGGGTAATGGTTTCTTTTCCCTGGAGTTTGTTTAACCAGCATCCCAGGGACAGATTGAGGCAGGCATGATCTAGTTGGACAACTCATCAGCCGGGGGTTGGTCCAAAACACCGTTCGGAGGGAGAGAGCAAGGCCTGCATGTGGGATGTGCGATTCACAGAATTTGAGAAAAGCTGGTGTGCGCCAGGGGAGCACAGGGAGCTCATTTGATCAGGCAGTATCCACCACTGGGCAGCGCATCCAAGTGTCCTAGGCCTCCCCCTTCTCCGCTCCCGCCCCGCCTGGCAGAGACACTCCCTTCAGCTGTCCAAGCACCTGGAGACGGCTCAGCCCACGGGGCTATCGCTTCCGGCCATCTGCAGAGGCGCCTCTCGGGGAGGGCTGCAGCGGAGGGGCTGTGTTGGGTGGGATCGTGTTCCTGGAATGAGTGGGGCAGTATCCGAGGTACTGGGGGAGGGATTACAGCAACGCGTGGGACAGTGTGGCTCGGCACTGACACAAGCTCGCATAGCAGAGCTTTGATGCAATCCTTTTTGGATTTCCAAGGGGAAAACTTAAGGTTGGTAGGAGGGACAGGCTGGGGTTGCATAAGCTTAATGCTTATTTTCAAATAGCTAATCTTCAGAAAACAACTGAATTTAGAAGATTCTCCTCTAAGGCCCCGGAAGATTTCTTCCTGCCTCCACCCTCTTGGCCCTGATTTACCTCTGTTGTCCTGCTGCCGAGTTTCTGCAGCCATTGCGGCCGGTCAGGCAGCCCAGGCTCGGGGAGCTTCGAGCTGGACTGTCGCAGGGGCCGTACCAAACTGAGCCATCGCTGCTCCAAGGAGTCCCATAGTCTCGAAAACCTCCACATCCCCTGGGATGTGATTGTCGTTCTCAGTGCTTTCTCCAGGCAGTCTTCTGCCAGCATAGTGGAATTAAAGGCTGATTTTTCTCCACCACCCGCTGCCTGAATCATTTTTGGTTCTTTTGGTTATTTGTGTCCACACTGTATTTACTTTTGTGGGAGGCCACTGTCAAGTTCCACAGTTGCTTATAGCCCGTGATGGAGTCTTTGCTTTTCTTCAAAGAGGTTCCCAGGTGACATTTATTTTCACGGTCTGCTGAAGGGACAGGTTTGGGTCGACAGGAGTGGAATTTGGGCTTAAGCTTTAGCGGAGGTGGCAGGATAGGCCAACTGTATAACCTCTTGAGTTTTTAAGATTTACCCGCCCTGACAGTGGCTTGGCAGGTGCAGGCATCCCAGTGAAAAGCCTGCTAAAATGTGGCTGACCTTCCCTTGTCGAGGAGACTTCGAGCTTTATTAAGTACTGCTTAATTATTAAGTCCTGCCTCCTGCTGGAATGTGGGACACTCTCAGGGTAATGTTGCCTGTTGGCCCAGCAGCCTGTAACCACGAGTACGTGCAGGGTGGGACTCTGGGGTGTGAGGCAGCGAAAGGGGGTGCCGGTCTGAGCAGGGCCAAGCTGCTAAGTCTGGCTGTCAGGAGGAAAGCTGTTTCTGGTGAGTTTCTTAGACAAGTCCTATCTTTGGGGTTTCCGCCCGATCAGGAGGAGGCCCAGTCCTGGCTGAGCACCCACAGTGTTTATATAAGCAGGTACATAGCGTAATGACATGCCATTCATAATGCTAATTTCACTTTCTTCTCTGAGCACGCCAGGAATTCCTGAGGCAGATTACCCAGTTCACTAGCAAAATGCTCAAAACTCAGAACTAATCAGAAGGAAGCCGGCAGACTTGACTGTTAGAAGGTGGCTGTGCGGTGCATCGAGAAGGGAGAGTTTTAATATTTAATAAGTGTTGGGGGTGTGAATTTTATGTTGAAAGATGAACTAAGTCACAGGGTCTATAAATTTAATTATTGAGAAGGATAAAGTAGGTCCGCTCAGTGAAACCTCCCACAACTCTGAAATCTCTTAACAGGAGAGCCTGTGAGGGAATCAGATGAGACCAAGAACAAATTCTGCATAAACTAGGGCTTGGGGGAGCCATTAGCATTCTGTGCGAGGGAAGGAACTTGATGCTAGGGTTGGAGAGCACTCCTTTCAAGCTGACGGGGAGAAGTAGGTAATGAGCCTTGCTCCCTGGGTACCAGCCCCAGGAGCCCAGCAAGTGAGCTTGGGCTTTTTCGCCCCGCACTGTGCCGGTGATGTCCGCGGTGGGAGGGGTGCTCTCTTTCCAGGGAGTGCCTTCTTGGAGAGGCTCTTCTCTCTTCTCTGTACTCCATGGTAGCAAAAACACCCGCAGCTGAGCTGTCCCCAAAGAAGAGGGCTTGGAACACTTGGCATCCGCAGTGAAGTAACTGGAGGACAGACAGACTTTTCCAGAGAGGGGCGTGATTAGGGGCTGTCGGCACATCCCACTCGGTCTTCTCTGTGAACTGCACTCGTGTCAGCGATGCCCACCTACAAGAGTGCCGTGTGCATCACTGTGTGGACATTAGGCGAAGCGTAGGCTCCTCAGTGCTCACTTCCACTCCCTGCCTCCCCCCTGCACCTCTGTGCGCTCGTTCTGGGCTGTAAGTGTGACTGATCAGCTGTCCCTAGAGCAGTTCACTTAGGCCGGGGTGCTCCGAGGTGCTCCGAGGTGTGAGTGGGGCCTCCCAGGGGACCCGGTGGGCCCTCCCCTCACTTGGAAAGGTCCTGCCACGAAGGGCACCATCTTACAGAGGGACAAGTCCCCAGAGCTGTCGGGTCCTTCCGGACAATTCTGGGGTTGCTCAGAATTTTAGTAGGATTGCAACCAGAAGATGGTAAATTACAGGGGCGCAGTTGGTTAAGCGTCTGCCTTCAGCTCAGGTCATGATCTCAGGATCCTGCTTTTCCCTCTCCCTCTGCTGCTCCCGCTGCTTGTGTGCGCACATGTGCTCTCGCTCGCTCGCTCTCAAATAAATAATCTTAAAAAAAAAAAAGATTGTAAATTACAAAACTCTAAGTCAGAGTTTGCCATTGCCTCGCCTGAGTTTTAAAAATCTGTTTAGGTTATCTCCCCAAGCAAAAAATTAAGAAAGAAAGAAAGAATTCTGTTTACTTTCTTGATGGTTATAAATGAGATCAACTCATGTATTTGTTAATATTTTCTTCTTTTAAAATATTTTAATTATCTAATATTACAAACACACAGGAAGTGGTGAAGGCTTCCATAACCAACCCTGCGGTGTGTTTCAGGCTTTTTCTTCCTTTCTCCGTTTTTAAGTAATAGAGATACTATAGCTACAGCTGTAGGACTGATCCTGCTCCTTTTTCTCCTTCCTGCTCCACATGTCACCACTGTTTCAAACCCACATTCCTCCTTTATCTCAGTAGTCAGGGCAAGTCGTGATTTTTAACCATTTTTTTTAAGGATTTTATTTATTTATTTGACAAAGAGAGACACAGCGAGAGAGGGAACCCAGGCAGCGGGAGTGGGCGAGGGAGAAGCAGGCTTCCCACAGAGCAAGGAGCCCCATGCGGGGCTCGATCCCAGGATGCTAGGATCATGACCTGAGCCGGAGGCAGACTCTTAATGACTGAGCCACCCAGGCACCCAGGTTGTGATTTTTAATGTCCTCCCCACCTTCCACAATTGCTAACTGCCCTTCATTAGCTAGTAGTTTTGGTTACCACTGTCCGCCTGGAGCCCGATGTCCTGTTTGGATTTTAATGTGGAATTGTTTGTGGCAAAGGAAGCATTCCCTCGCCACCTCACTAAAACCAAAAAAGAAGAGAAAAGAGAGCTGCCCCCGCCCACGCTTGCTGTCAGCCTGCTCCTTTCCCTTCCTCCTTTCCTGGTGCGTCCAACGAGAATGACAGGTACACGGGCCTCGTGCATAGGTTCGCGCCCACTGTAGATCTCAGGGAGGCTCGTGTGCGCTGGTGTCTGAAACCCCCTCTCCTTACTTCCACACAGTAGAGGAGGCTGTGCGGCTTTTGTGCAGCCCTCCAGTCCCCCACCCCCCACCCTCCATCCCTGGAGCGCACTGACGCACGGGGACATCCCACAGGGGCATCTGGCTGGGGTCAACCCTGGGCCTCTGATGCTACTTAGCCCAAATTGAGGACGTGAGAATGAGAAGATTTATGTTTTGTTTAGTGATTTCCATCTCTGATGACTGTGCAGTTCTGGCTAATTATATACTTATAAATAATAACTAGAGGTTTTAGGTAGCAAGCATAATTATTTTTAAAAATTACTTTCTTTTCTAATCAGCAAATAGGTACTAAGTTCTGTTCTTCATTAATTTAATCAATAACTGTTTATTGAGTACCTATTATGTGCTATGTATTTCTTAATTCTCCACATTGGGGATACAGGATAAAAACAACTTAGGGCTTTGCTCTCATGAAGCGGACATTCTAGGAGGTGTTGACAATAAGTAATCAAGCAGATAAGTACAATGCAGAGAAGAGAGGCGATGTGATGACTAGTGCTGGGTAAGGACCAGGTCAGGTGACTGCAGTGACAATGACATTTACATCGGGCTCAGGATGGTAAGAGAGAACCAGGCATGTAGTGATGAGGTGGCTGGAGGATTTCAGGCAGAGGGAGCAGCAGATGCAAAGGCCCTGAGGCATTTTGTTATATCTTTCTGCTTCAGCAAGTAAATTACAGCATGTGTAGAGAAACACGACATAGGTGACTTTCTGCACACTCCGTCCTGTGTGGAGAGCCATTTATCTGAGGCTCTGCTGTGCTCTGACTTTGGCCCAGCAGAGCTGGTTTATTGGAGTCGTTTGGGTTTGTGTGCACTCTGTGGGCTGAAGGCTGTCCTGTCTCCCTCAGCTCTACGTCTCCTCAGAGAGCCGCTTCAACACTTTGGCTGAGTTGGTTCATCATCACTCGACGGTGGCGGACGGGCTCATCACCACTCTCCATTACCCGGCCCCCAAGCGCAACAAGCCCACCGTCTACGGCGTGTCCCCCAACTACGACAAGTGGGAGATGGAGCGCACGGACATCACCATGAAGCACAAGCTGGGCGGAGGCCAGTACGGGGAGGTGTATGAAGGCGTGTGGAAGAAATACAGCCTGACCGTGGCGGTGAAGACCTTGAAGGTAGGCCCGGGCCTGGCGTCGCTGCCCGCCATGCCACAGCTGGATCCAGCCCAAAGTTGCCTGCATGCGGTGCTGCTGCTCGCTGGGTGGCCTGCGCCTACGCACAGGCCCAAAGGGTAACTGGTGGCCAGGAAGTGCCTCGTTGGGCCTCTGTGGTCCTTTTCTTCCGACGAGTTCAGTCCCTCTCCCCGACTCCATGTGCCTCCGCGTAGAGTGAGAGCCGAGAAGTGCTGTGGTTTTTGGCGTAAAAAGATGAGTCATTTGGAGAAGTGTTTTCATTATGTGGCAAGATTCTTTTAAAGCCATGGGTTTCCGTTCTCTCTGTGTGGCATTTGGATCACTTCCTATTGAGAGTTAAGAGGAGGAGGAAAAAAACTGAGTTTTGAAAGAAGGGGGGTTTAACCAAAACGCATTTGACTCTTCTGTGGATTTTTGTTGGCAGATTTGAAAGGCAAGTGCATTGGGTGTTTTAGCAGGTTCCGGTTCTGTGTAGTGTGAGTGCAGACCTCTGGAAGTGGAGGTGTGGAAAAGCATGAAGGAAGCATTAGGGCTTCCTACTAACTCAGGTACCGACAGGTCATTCTTGTTAACTAGGACTTTCACCCTCTCTGCTCAAGCGTGGGGTTTGTAGTTTTCCGATGGATTTGAAGTCCTTTGAAATCTTTAGGAGGCCAAGCAAGGGTTTTGCTTGCAGCCCTCTCTGCCTTCCCCATGTGAGCTGGGCTTTTACCTGTGGCCAGAGCGTCCCCTAGTGTTGACCTGTGCTATTTTCACTTGCTTTAAAAGAACCGATTACACTGACGCATGCGCAGAGACTCAGAGGGGAGGTCCCCCTGTAGCCACTGGACAAGAAAAAGAATGGAAACATCCATGACTGGGAGGAAGGGACATAAGTGTGCATGTGCTTCTGTGGAGTCCGTGGGGCACATGCTTGGAGACCCCTGAAGCCAGATCACTTGCATTTTAAGGCCTCTGTTACTTCCCTGCTGCCTTTACTCAGAGGCACAGTGAAATGGAAATTATGGATTCTGGCTGATGCAAAGTGACGCTTCAGAGAAAGGATTGCACTCTTTAGTTCTAGAAACCAAGGGTGACTTCCTGGCACTCCTATTGATTGTGCCCCCTTAGATCAGTCCTTTGGGCAGGACTGACACTTGTATGTTGGGGAGTGGTGGGTGACGTGGTTTGGGGTCACGTTGAGGACTCCTGGACACTTTTCAGACATGATTTTTTAAAAACACAAAAAGCATTTATTGAGTTCCTTGCTTCTGTTCGCTGGGCCTTGGGCTTAACCGTGGGATTGTGGAAATAGACTTCTTTCCTTCAGGCTAGTCTAGGTAGTAGAACAGTGAGCTAGGAGGAGAAATAGGCAATATGACGGTAACCACAGTGTGGTGTGGTAGGTGCACGATTAGAGGCGGGAGCATGGTGACGTGACACGGAATGGGAAGGGGGGGGAGTTACTGGTGAGCTCTACTTGGTGGGGAGAAAGCGTGAAGGAAACCTTGAGTTGGTGCCATAGGGGAGGAACGGGAGTTGATCAGGGGAGCAGAGGCCTGGACAGAGGTGGAGGGTGAGAGCCTGCGCTAAGTCACAGAGGGTTTGAACCGGCTAAGGAGCTGGGAGGTCATCCTGGAGGCAGTGTGGTGCACTGAAGGGTTTGGTGCACAGATTGGATTTGTGCGTCACAAAGACGGCTACATTGGCGAGCCCCAGAAAAAACGAAACAGCCGTTGTCCCGCCTCCACCAGACCAGGCGAGGCTAGGGAGAGAGGCATGTGCTTGTGCTCCAGGGTCTCAGTTTGGCACAGGATTGAAGAGCAGGCCCGGCTCTGGGGCTTGACCAGCTTGAGAAACTGTTAAAGGCCCAGGCAGTACCCACACGTTTGCCAGTATTTACAAAAATGAAACAAGGAAGAACAGAAGTGTAAAATACACTAGGTTTTCATCCAGGAAAGGCGTGTTTGGAAGCTTTAGAAAGAGCGAGAGTTTGTACAACTTGAAATGTGGGGGAAACACAGCCCAGCAGCTGATACTGTGGTATTGTTTCCTGAGCAACTGAAGATGGGCATTTCAGAGGAGGGACCCCTCCGGGAGGTCACTGGTAGTGGCAGCTTTCTTATACCAGTGAATCAGAATTATCTGGAAGTTGTGTGCCTTTTAGAATATATTTCTCTAATGATGTATTACTAAACTTTTTATTATACTTTTAATGGTTTTCCCCAAGAGCTTTATTAACTTTATGGTCCCACGGTTGGGGGAAAAAAAATTACAGAATCTAGTTGCATGGATTTCTGGGAGTCGTCACCCCTGCTGATAACTAATTAGGGAAAAGGGAATGCATCATATTCTAGAGATGTATGTCAAGCCAAAATACGGTACTAAGCAGCTGCTAAATAAATGATCCCTTCTTTCGCCTCGCCTGCACAAAGCACATCTCTACAGTAGGTTTCCCACTTGTCAAATCAGATTAGTGTCACTATTTTGGGCATTTGTCTCCACTGGAGAAGTTGAGAACCTTGAGTTCTAAATGACAGTAATGGCTAATGTTTATTGAGCTCTTGCTATGTGCCCGGCAGGGTCCGAGAGCTCTGTAGCCTCTCATTTAATCCTTTCAACTGCCGTAGGGGAAGGGTCCTCCTGTGGTCACCATTTCAGGCTTGAGGAAACTGCACTGGAGGGAGGCAGGGTAACTGGGCCGGCGTGAGCCAATGAGCCACAGAGCCGGGCTCCGGCCCAGGCATCCTGCCTCAAAACCCAGCTCCTTTCTACTTTCCTTAATTGCACTCCTGTTCTTACTCCTCACGCACCACGAAAAATACACAAACCACAGTTACGAGTCCTAGAAATCCTCTTCCCTGCCCGCATTCACTTCCCCTCAAGCTGCAGCTGGATCTCCCCTTCTCTCCAGGACCCAACCAGGCACCTGAATCTCTGTCTGCTCTTTTCCCTGTCCCACCTGTTTTGTGTTGCTGGCCACTCTTGAGGCTGCCCAGGTGGCAAGGCCCTAAACTAGGGCTTTATAGTGATCCGCCAGGACGCACTGGGTCCTGTACCTTCGGAGCCTGAGACCAGAAGAGACGGAAACAGGAGTGCACGAGGCTAACCTCTATGGGTGGGAAACTGGAATTCAAGCAAAGGTCCCCTGAAGGAAACTGCTAGTTGGAGTTCTGACAACTCAACAGGTCATAGGCTTACCTTTACCTGTGTATTATCAATGTTATACGTGGGATCTGCCTAAGAGAACAAGCTGTCCAATACAAGAAAGCCCCACATTTCAAATGAGCTGTATTCCAAAAGTTTGTAAGTCCGTTTTTTCCCCATGAAACTGGAAGTCATAGAATTTGGGAAAGACTACTGTTGACCTAGTGGCATTAGGATTGACCATAAGCTACTGATAGATTTAGCATGAGAGTGGTGGGAAATGACATTGTTGAAAAATGTTAAGACTTAAAATTGTACTCGGTTCTTTACCTGTTTTTCAAATAGGTAATATACGCACAAAGTATCTTCTACCCTTGATTTTTGTGACTTTCCAGAAAGAGTCTGCGTGTGGGCATGTTTGGGGACCGTACGGCAGCGGGCGGCCGACACTGCCCTGTGCCTTCTGGCACCCGTGTACCTAGCAGTCGTTCCTCGTCAGTACACATAAGGTGGTCGTGTTTTTGCACGGATGTGTTTTAAGGTATACTGGCCTTTGGTGGGCATTTGTGTTCTTGCCCGCACTTCGCTATTACAGACCGTGCCACCCACCGGGATTATTCCTGTTGGACACACATGGGAACCGTCCTAGTGGTCAAACCCCCCT
>CM053615.1:73418720-73436296 GCA_028646535.1 Procyon lotor
AGTGCTGGCACGGTGCCCTGGTGACCCTGTCCTTGCCAACACGGTCTGTTTGGGTTTGGGTTTTTTTGTTTTGTTTTTTATAAGATTTTATTTATTTATTTGACAGAGAGGGAGATCACAAGTAGGCTGAGAGGCAGGCAGAGAGAGGGGGAAGCAGGCTCCCCACTGAGCAGAGAGCCTGATGTGGGGCTCGATCCCAGGACCCTGAGATCATGACCCAAGCCGAAGGCAGAGGCTTTAACCCACTGAGCCACCCAGGCGCCCCTGTTTGGGTTTGGTTTTTGTTTGTTGTGTTTTCCCCCAGGAAATTGGTTCTATTCGCGAGCTCCAGAAACAAGCAGAGAGGGAAGGGCTCCATGGCGGCACTGGACAGTCACATGCTCTGGCTCCCTGACTCCCCAAGGGGGCTGTGCTCAGGGAGAGAGGCGGTCCAACCCGGAGCCCGCTGTCGCCGTGCCGCTCGCTCATTCTGGCTGTGAGCGAGATATGTGCGTGAGGACCAGGGTTCGGGGGCTTCTGTTGGGGGGGTGCTTTCTCGTGCACCTGGTTGGTGAAGCCCCTTCCTCGGCCTGCCTCGGGAGCGCCACCCCACATCTGCGGGCTGTGGGATGGCACTTCCCTGGGGTGGTAACCTTGCTCACCTCGCATTTGGTTGAGAATCAGGGACAGGTGTGGAAACTGAGCACTCTGTGGACACCGATCTGGGGCCCTGGTCCCCACTAGGACTCAGGGAGCCGTGACGGGCACTCTGGGCCGTGCAGCCCCGGTGGGACACCGAGCCAGGACAGGAGGGCTGCTCCTTGTTGATGCCGTAGAATCCTGCGCTTGCAGGGAGGCGGGTGAGCAGAAGGGCTGAAGCTGGACAGAAAGCCCCTGTGAGATCCCGGGTCCGGAGACTGTGTGTCTGTGAGAGAGACAGAAACAAAAGGCAGCGTTACCTGAAGACCCAGCCTGTTTCTCACACAAGCACCGTATTTAGCCTGCTTCCTGGGGACAGAGGTCACCGTCTTCATTACAGTGGTGGGTCACGCCGATGGAGTCCTGCCCACGAGGCAGGTACAGCTCTTCTCCCCATTTGTGGACCAGAAGGGGCCGTTCTGAGAAACCTCCCTTACCTGGCTCGTGAGTAACTCGGCCACGCAGTGGCAGGGCTTGGTCTGTGTAACTCAGAAGCCACCCTCTTAACCGCCCCCTGTACCGGCCAGGTCTGCGTGTTCATCTAGGCCAGGCCGGTCGGTCACCGCGAGAGCATGGCTGGCCCCTCGCCCTCCCGGCAGACAGGGCTGACTCAGTCCTCGCTCAGTGAACTCCTCGTTGATCGGAGTTCGTTTTATTTTACTCCGCAAATGGCAGACCTTTCCAAGAAAAAGATGACGGAAGGTTTTTAAATAAAAGTCAAGGCATAGAACAGGTTAGCATCAGGGGGTGTTTGCAGTTCAACACAGCTCCGAAGGTCTGAGGCTGCTGGTCGAGTCTGTTGTAAATTGAACTAGGCCTGATTCCAGCAGGGGGAGACACATTCACGCCGATTGTCCTGAAAGAAAAAAGGAATTATTTATACTGTCCACATGTGTACGTGCGTGTATATGAATGAGGGACGGCGAGACAGAGGAGGGGGGTGCCTTTGAAAGCCCTCTTGTTCCTTCTGCGTGTCCACGCCTCTCAAGATCCAGACCAGACACGGGCCTTTTAGAAAAGAGTCCGTAGCTATTAGAGCACGTGTGAGATGATTTCACTGTGGGTGGTTTATTATGTGGCACTTTAGAAAAGGAAAGCTCCACTTGTCTAGAAAGCTCTATTTGAGAGCTGCGTTTTGAACGTATTGCTGGCCAGGCAGGGTTCTTGAAGCCCCTGGTCCTTACGTGAGCAGCATCGACTCACTGACCAGCAGGCGTGTGCTCTGTGGCCTTGACATTGGCGTGCCACCCGGTGGATCAGAGCGCCCCACGCACAAACGGCATGGTCTGCGGAGCATGTTAAGGAGCAGAGAGGACTCGGAAGAATTGAGCAGCCAGGGGGGCAGTGGCAGGGATGCGTTCTTGTCCCCCGTATACTTGACGCGGAGACTGCAGCGATGGTTAATTGACATTAGAGCAGCTGACCATTGTTAAAGAGCAGTAATTGCTTCTGAGTCTCCGCCTCCCAGAGCCCTAAGCTAAGTGTTAATGGGCCGACCCTTGTCCTCAGCCGCCATGCCCCGATTGTAAACACGACTGACCGCAGCAGGCGCACGCCAGGGAGAGGACGGCCTGTCCTCTGCGAGTCTTCCCCACGCGCAAGGGCAGGAATCACCACAGCCACGGTGATGCTGCAGTAAGGACTTGTGAGCTTGGCTCCCGAGGGGCAGGCACGACGTAAAAGGTGCCGCATTGAAAATAAGGTTGATAAAGGGGCGCCTGGGTGGCTCAGTCAGTTAAGTGTCCGGCTTTCGGTTCCAGCTCAGGTCATGTTCCCAGGGTCATGGGATCAAACCCCACGTGGGCTCTGCACTCAGCAGGGAGTCTGCTAAGGTTTCTTTCTCCATCTGCCCCTCTCTGCGTGTGCATGCAGGTGTGTGTGCACGCACGTTCTCGCTCACTTGCTCTCAAATAAATCTTTAAAAAAAAAAAGGTTCCTCGAGAGAGAGTCTAGTTTTCCAGATTACTTTCCATGCGCCACACAGCCTTCCTCTCCAGACTATGCTGAAACTCGGGGGGAGATGCCCAGCTTCTCTTGCTGGCCTTCGTAGCCAGGCTCTCACAGCAGAAAGACCAGGTCATTTGCCCCCCACCTGCTTCTCCCTGCGGTGGTCAGTCAGAGGGCAGTGGGTTCTTTAAGTCAGAAGAGGTCTACCTGACACAAGCCACAGAAGGTTTCTGTGTTAGTAGGGCCAGTGCGGTGTGCGGGGCAAGGCGCACAGCGCTCCAGAGTTGAGCCTCGACCCAGAGCACCTGAGGGAGTGTGGAAATAGCATCAGGTTTGCTCTGGCCATTTGCTGATACCTTTGTCTACGCATGGCATGTAGATAGGGCGGACTTGCTAGAACGTGACCGCCTGAATCCGTCATTGGGGGGGTGCTGCGGAGGATTGTTTTAGAACCTGAGTGAATCTACCTGGTGGATAGTGGTGATTGCTTCCTCGAGACCCCCGTGACGCCCCGTTTGCAGAATCCTCTGTAGTTCAGCATCCTCTGTCATATTTTGAGGTGCAGGTCTTCTTTGTAGGATAGTATCTTTTTGTGTCATCTGGGTCTCTTCCATTAAATTGGGTATGTTTCTGATTCTTCGGGTGATTTATTTATTTTTTTTAACGTTCAGTGTTTTAGGACCCCTTAGAAACCAGCTATTCCTTAGGGAAATAGAACTAGCCTCTACATAGCAACCCCCAGAAGCAAGTGGTCGGCATCCATTTGTTAGCCTGGGTGAGAAGTCACAAGTTCAGCACTGAAGGGGAGAATTCCCTGTGCTGCTGGGCGGCGGTCCGCGGCACAGAGCAGTGTGCGGGTTGGCACTGGTGGGCCGGGGTGCTATTGGTCGGAGTTCTGGTTTGTATTCGCCGTTTGCGCTGTACCTCCCCGCTTACACACTATCCTTGCTGAAACGGCTTCCCCCCTTTTTTTCCACAGGAGGACACCATGGAGGTGGAAGAGTTCTTGAAAGAAGCTGCAGTGATGAAAGAGATCAAGCACCCCAATCTGGTACAGTTACTCGGTGAGTGTGCTCTGGAGGCGGGCCTCGTCTTTAAACCCCCAGGTGCCCTGGGTGCCGTGAAGGAGCAGGTGAATGCCTTGCCGCATGAGGATTTCTGATGCGGACATCTGTCCTCCGCCACCGCTCAGCTCTGGTAAAAAGGAGGCCGATGGGGGGGAGGGGGGTGCGGCAGGGGGAGGGAGAGAGAATCTTTCCCAGCATGGAGCCGAAGGAGGGGCTCGATCTCAGGACCCTGAGATCGTAGACTGAGCCACCCAGGTGCCCCCTGTTTTTTTTAAGGGGGCGACGTTATTACTTTAATTCAATACCTAAAAGCATTCAAACGTGAATCTCAAATGGCTTCTGAGACAAGAATGTTCCAGAGTCCCTGCACTGCAGTTAGCCTGTAAGCAGACACCCCGTGTAGGGGTAAACAGACAGTGCCGTGGGCTCTTTTCTGTGTGCCCGACCTTTGCCTCTGAACTCGATGGCGGCCTCTTCTGTTGGAGGGCAGGGGCCCAAGAGGAAGAAGAGAGGGTGGCCACGTCCCTCCCATAGGAACATGATCACAAGCCGAGAGCTCTTGGAACTGTGGTAGAGGTTGGATCCCAGATTTGGGGGCAGAGACAGAACCCGTTGCAGGAGCTCTTTTCTGCCGCGAGGTCCTTCCTGGGGTTGGTGCGCTCGGGAGCGGAGCAGCGCCCTGAAGCCCTCGGTGTCTGTCTTGTCGGCAGGGGTCTGCACCCGGGAGCCCCCGTTCTATATAATCACCGAGTTCATGACCTACGGGAACCTGCTGGACTACCTGCGGGAGTGTAACCGGCAGGAGGTGACCGCTGTAGTGCTGCTGTACATGGCCACGCAGATCTCGTCGGCCATGGAGTACCTGGAGAAGAAGAACTTCATCCACAGGTAGGCGCCTGCCGGAGCGCCTCCCACAGAGCCACGGAGCGAGCGTGGGGCCGGCAGCCTTTCATGGAGAGCTCCGGCCCACGAGGTCTTAGGGCTCAGCCTCTCGCTTTAGTGCCGGCAGCACGGTGGGCGTTGGACCAGAGGCCGACACTGAGTTCCCGACCTCGCCGGCTTCAGGTGTGCGTCCAGGACCAAACTCAGCAGGCCTGGAGCCCGGGCCTGCTGAGCCATGGATGCCCGCGGGAAGAAGTATTTCCCCTCAGCACCGTTTTGGACTACGTGGAATACTAAATGAAGTTCATCAAAGGCATCCTTCCTGATAATCAGCGCGCCCCGGAAGCAGAGTGCGAGGCGGGCGCTCGTCAGTAAAGCCCTCTTCCCCCCGGGGCGGGGGGCGGGGGGGCTGGCATGGCTCCGACATGGGCTCGCGGTCACGGCCGGCGCTCGGGCTTTGTCTTTGCATTGCGTGGTTTCCCCCTCCTTTCTCTTTATTATCGTTTCAGTCTCCACTTAACTTGCTGTCCTCTGGTTCAGGGATGTTTCCATAATTGTCAGAACTGTGTATGTGTAGTTCTAAATTAAGCGGCTTTGCTGTTTTGAAGCCTGGAGTGTTTGGACCTTCAGGCGTGCCACAATCATCTTGGTCTTCACATTCCTTGCTGGTGGAAAGGGCTTCCTAGCAAAGTGACGGCCAAGCAGGGCAGGGCCTGACGGGCTCTGCCGGTGACTTTTAGACAAGATGTTCTCCACGCCGCTGCTGTGAACTTTCCTACCCAATTAACTCAAGTATGAAGCCTCTACGTGAGATTTCATAGGGAGGAACAAGAGTAGCGTGTGTGAGAGGCTGGCTGTTTCTTGTAAGACAGATTTCCTGTGCTGCATGAGAGCCTAATTCACATGCTCCTGTCACTCAAGAAGGTGAACCCTCTGAGGCTGCAAATTGAGATTTCTTGACTCCTGGTTTGTTTTGCATGGCTAGATCCATTCCCTTTTCATTTCACGAACTTAAAATGCTTTACCAAAATCCTATTAGGCACAAGACTTCTGCATATAATTTCTGTCTGTTTGCTGGTGATCAGGCTATCTGGGCAGCCGTCGCCTGAAGGTGCTGCCTCTTCTCATTCCTCCATTCCGTTTTGCCTTGCGATTTCATGGCTCGCATCCATGAACCCGACATTAGACTTCCACCTCCCTGGGACAATCAGGAGGCGAGAGGAAGCTGATTACACGGGAGAGAATTTGTGGGATATATTCGGATAAGCATCAGGAGGAAATAGGAGAGTGTGAAACATAATTTGGGGGGAAATGCTGTGGGCTTTATTTTGTGCTTTATCAAGTCTGGAGGGGCCAAGTGGAGACTCTGCCTGATGCAAGTTGAGGATTGCTTGGTGCCTATGTTCCCCGTGCCTGATGTAAAGCTCTCCTGACCGGGCAGAGCCTCGGGTGACCGTAGATGCGCAGGCGTGCGTGGAGGCACTTGACGAGTTAACTCATGACCACTCGCCACAGCCCCAAGAAGTAGGCGCTGCCACGATCAGCTTCATCGTAAGGATGAGGATAGCGGAGGCCCAGGGTCTTGAACTTGCACCCTCTGCTGCCTCTCACGTCGGTGGGAGCTCAGGCAGATGCTGAGGGACGAGCGCGGCTCCCGGTGGGGTAGTCACACATGTTCCCCAGGGCGCTGGGCCCAGTTGTCAGGAGTGCGCCTTCAGTCGCCGGTAGTGGATTTGCCACAGCTCACGGATGAATGCTTTCTTTTCCCAGAGACCTTGCTGCCCGAAACTGCCTGGTCGGGGAGAACCACTTGGTGAAGGTGGCTGATTTCGGCCTGAGCAGGTTAATGACAGGGGACACCTACACGGCCCATGCCGGGGCCAAGTTCCCGATCAAGTGGACGGCACCGGAAAGCCTGGCCTACAACAAGTTCTCCATCAAGTCCGACGTCTGGGGTAAGGGCTGCTGCTGCTCTCGGTCAGCCGTCCCGCCAGGGTGGGCTCCTTCCGTTTTCCTCACTCCATTTGCCTTTCTGCTGCCTCGTTCTTGCTCCTTCACTTACTTTCCTTTATTACTGAATTCTTTATTTTTTTTCACTCGACCATTTTTACTCCTGTTTTCTCTCCAAAACGAAGTAAAAACCAGCATTTTCTTCCAAAATAATTCAGATTGACTTTTGTTCTCCCCCACTAACTTACCACCTTCATCCGAGGCGTGCTCTTTGGGTTTGCGGGGTCAGTTATTAGCAAGCCCTGCCGGCACCCAGGGTCTTCTGGGCTGGGAATGCTGTGTAGTTTGGTCTGGGCTTTAAATAGGCTGTTGCCCTCAGAAGCTTCATGCGCCAGTACTTTTGCCTTGTGTTCAAGAACTTCTTACTGCGGCAGGTAGCAAGCACATACTGGAGAAGGTGGAGTTGCGTCATGGGCCCCGTGACGGGGGGAAGCCACCCCTCCTGGCCATCAGCTCCTGGCGCTCCTGCACCCTTGACCCCGCCCCCTCCTCCCCTCACCCCTGACAGTTTTGAAGCAGATCCCAGATATCATAGGATTCTGTTCATAAATATTTCAGTATGAGTCTTTCAAAGATGGCTTTTTTTATTCTTGTAACCACATTGCCCCTCCTCCTGAATATCACGATACAGTCAGTGTTTGCCTTTCCAAATGAGTCGTAAAAGTCCTACTTCTCCGGTAGGTTTGAGTTGAGATCCCAGTACTCTTGACACCGGGCTGGCGGGCGGTGTGCCCTCTGTGCCGTCTGGTCTCTGAGCTCACGCTCCATCTTTTCACTGCCCTTGCTGTCTGTTTGTGGAAGAAACCCCCTCCTGAGTCTTTCCACGTCTCCCACACTGCACCCCCGTGCTTTGATTCGGTGTGTTCCTCTGTCTTCCATACCCCTAGTGAGTGGGCAGGCGGGTCTGGCCCGCTGGGTCATCCTCGGGTCTGACTTTTTTCAGCAGGACGGCGTCCTGCGCCTTCGTGTGCCGTTTCCTCAGCACTGCACTGGGCTCCATTTTCCCTCTCATGTGATTTCACAGCTCCTGATACCCGGTGCCTAGATCCGCTGATCTGTAGGGGTTGCCGAATGGGGCTTCTCTAATTCTGTCACTCCTCACTCACCCGTTAGTTAGCTCGGTACTTCTGTAAGAAGAAACCCTCACCTCCTGTTGGGTTGTTGGGTTACTAGGGGGTACAGTTCATTTAGAAAAAGCAGCATCCTTGTTTGCTTCCTCGCTGTTGTTTACAGTGTTCACACAAATGAGTTGGTTTCTTAATACCCTCAGGTGGTAACCAAGTAGATTTTGGGGGGTTTTACTTTCGTGGACACTATCATGATATATGTATATATAATATATAGATTTGACATGTTTGAATATGTTTTAACCCACTGTAGTTTTTTTTCCCTATTGGTACTCTGATTGTCTCTCTGGCCAGTGGGAACTTCACATTGCCCCTGGTCCTTTTGACAAGACCCTTGTAGTCTTTAATAGTGTCCGTCTGGGGCCATAAATATATTCCAGGTTCATTCCATGCCCTAGACCTGAATCACCCGTTTCTCCAAGGAGTCCTGGTCCCTTTAATGAGATCTGGAATTTCAGGGTATAATCTGGGCTTTCAGAACTTTCAAATACTTTTTTTAAAGAGTTTATTTATTTTGAGAGAGAGCATGTACGTGTGTGCAAGTAGGGGAAGGGGCAGAGAGAGAGAATCTCTAGCAGACTCCATACCGAGCGTGGAGGCCCATACGGGGCTCGATCTCATGACCCTGAGATCATAATCTGAACTGAAATCAAGAGCCGTGTGTTTAAACAACTAAGCCCCCCAGGCGCCCTGATTTTATATGATTTTTATGAAATGTTTGGAGTTAGAAGGGGCCTTGGAGATGATACTGTACACCAGAAAGGGGAGGTGGCTTGTCTTGGACACTAAGCTAGTCGATCTGAGAGCTAGGAGTAGAAGTGGCCTCTTGACTTCCAGCGGTCGGTGTCCTCTACCACAAATCCCAGCAAGGTGGTCCCCTCTGGATTATACCTTCAGAGATGCTAGAGGGGCCCATCAACCCAGTTTCTTCTCCCCTTCAGCCCGTTTGGGGGGGGGTGTGTTAATGTCTCATTCCGTCCTGGGCTATTGGTCCTTAAGAGCCTGGCAGAATGTCCCTGGGCTGGTTCTGGGGGTGTAACTTCTCATGGCCGCTACCTAGGTTGAGCCAGTTTTAAATGCAGGATGGTTAAATTTCATACATCTTGAATAAGCTTTCTCTTTCTTTTTTCTTGTAGCTTTTGGAGTATTGCTTTGGGAAATTGCTACCTATGGCATGTCCCCTTACCCAGGAATTGACCTGTCGCAGGTGTATGAGCTGCTGGAGAAGGACTATCGCATGGAGCGCCCGGAAGGCTGCCCAGAGAAGGTCTATGAACTCATGCGAGCATGTGAGCCTTCCCCAGCCAGCTCAGAAACTTTTGTGGGGGCTCCGTGAGAAATTCCCGTCCAGCAGTGTACTCCCAGAGTGAGAGAGTGCTCCCCTTCCTTTCGCTGTTCACATTCTTCCGGAGCAGCCAGTGTAGTGGTTAGGTGCCCGCTCACCCAGACTTCGTGCAGCGTTTCCGTGGACATTTTTACGTAGTACTTAGGTGGGAGGGGGTTTCTTTTTGGTTTGTTTTTAATGCAAATATGGCATTGATGGATTCTAAACTTGGATTTCTTATTAATAAGTACAAATTCCTGGAGGTACGAATACCTCCAAATATTCTGCTGTAGTAGGTAAATACTCAGCTGATGTTTATCTAGTTATTATATGTATGCTTATGTAAAATTATTCCCTCAACTTTTTTTGCACATAGCCATGTGACAGGCATATCTCTTATGTTCGAACACAGGTATCTCTCCCTCTCCCCACCCCTTATTTTTATATAGTTGTTTAACTTCCCATTAAATGACCTACTCATTCATCCAGTCCTACTTTGGCAGACGGGTGGTCTTACATATTTGTTGGGCTTTTGCCGTCATTAACAAAGCGAGGATGAACAACCTCTGTATTTGTCCTCAGCAGAGGATGTGTACCTCTGTGCATTATGCTGGTATTTCTAAAAGTTGAACTATTGGTTCAGAGGACTATTTGCACTTTAAATTTTGATAGATTTTACCAGGTTGCTTTCCAGGAAAGGTGTACCGATGTATACCCCCACCAGGAGCGTAGGGGGGTAATAACTCTGCGTTCTCACCAACACGGGGCTTCATCAGCCCTTAATCCTCCCATTAATCTTGGGGTACCCGAGTGGCCCAGTTAGTTTAGCATCCAGCTCCTGATCTCAGCTCAGGTAGTGATGTCGGGGTCCCGGGTTCAAGTCTCACATTGGGCTCCACACTGGGCATGGAGTCTGCTTTAAAAAAATTATCCTCATGTTAATCTTGTTTGTTTTAATTAACATTCATTTACTGATGAGGCTTTCAGATTTTGATAACCCAGAAGCAAGGGTAAACTAGAAGGCAAGCCATTTGATTTAGTGATTCTCTGCACTTGCTAGAGTGGGGCTGGGGAAAAGATTTATAAATGTAGTTCTTGCTGTCATATCTCTCTGGGACTTTACAATCCACATTCCTGCCAATATCTAAAGTCTTTTTGAATTCTTAGTGTCTGTAATAGGACACAGTGATATTTGTCACTTTAACTTGTCACAGCAAAACATGGTTAGCAGGATGGGGGTGCTTTTTTTTAAAGATTCTATTTGAGAGAGCAGGAGTGGGGGTGGGCAGAGGGAGAGAGAGAAGCAGACTCCCTGCTGAGCGGAGAGCCTGACACGGGGCTCGATCCCAGGACCCTGAGATCATGACCTGAGCCGAAGGCAGAGGCTTAACTGAGCCACCCAGACGCCCCTGGTGTTCTTCTTTCATTACCAGACTTTCCTTGAGAACTGCTAGTCCCCCACTTATTAACAGGGCCTCATTCATGGTCTGACTGGGTTTTGTCTGTCCAGGTTGGCAGTGGAATCCCTCCGACCGGCCCTCCTTTGCTGAAATCCATCAAGCCTTTGAGACAATGTTTCAGGAATCCAGCATATCAGATGGTAAAGTGCCCATTCCTGGGGGTGCCTGCAGCGGGGTCAGAGGTTGGGATGGAGGGGACAGCCGGGCGGGACTCCAGCCCTGGCCCTTTAGTTCACCTCCTGCTGGAAGGGCCCAGGCCAGCGACTTCTCTGAGAGCACAGAGCTGGGCAGAGGTGTTGGGCGTGGAGCTGTCTTGCAGCCATGCGGAGCCCTGAGAAGTACCGAGTGCGGTTTTCTCAGCATCTGTATCTCTTTTCTGTAACTGTGCATGGATGAGCACTCTTACCTGAGGGGGAAACAAAAAACACCGGCATACCAAACTGACGCCGTTACTGATGGCTGCTGACGTGTGGCTTGGGTTCTGTTCGTAGAAGTGGAAAAGGAACTGGGGAAAAAAG
The DNA here is from genome assembly GCA_028646535.1 of Procyon lotor. NCBI lineage: Eukaryota > Metazoa > Chordata > Mammalia > Carnivora > Procyonidae > Procyon > Procyon lotor. The sequence continues at coordinate 73,429,734 of CM053615.1, forward strand.
GTGTGCGAGGGGCTGCGAGTACTTTGCTGCAGGCGCCGGAGCTGCCCACCAAGACCAGGACCTCCAGGAGAGCTGCGGAGCACCGAGACCCCGCTGAGGTGCCTGAGACACCCCACTCCAAGGGCCCGGGAGAGACCGGTACGTCCCCCAGCCCCAGCAGACCCCCAGCGGGGCCCATGCCCTCAGGGCCCGTGCGGGCAGGTGGGAAGCAGTGAGGGAACCCGCTCAGAAGGGCGGGCAAATTCCTCGTTAGTGATCCGGCTTTGAAAAGAGGAAGGTTCTCCTGTCCGCACAGCATCCTACCCTCCTTCTGGGAATCATTAGAGCCGTTGGCTTCAGCGATCACTTTGGTCAAGCAGGCACAGGTGCTTATGAAGCCGACCGAGAACAAACCCGCCTTTTCATGTATTATTCACAGCATTTGTGGTTGCTCTAGCACGGCAGATAGAACAATAATAAATATTGAACCAAACGAAGAGCAGCTGGTTGTGAAAACCCTGATATGAAAAGCTCACTGGAGCTGGCGGAGCCAGGAGACGCCCGCGGCACAGCGCTGGTGTCCATGCGCGCGCTCCGAGCGAAGACTCTGTCGGCCACTGTTCCCTAGACGCTCGGGGGAGGCGGGAGTGGTGCCCGGGGCTCTCGGGGTGTCAGGAGGAGTAATCCCTGCAGATACTGACCTGGTGCCTCCCCTGTGCCCTGCTGTGCTCTGAGTTCGGCTGCTCTGATGGAGTCGTTGTCCATCTCCATTGGGTTTGTAGACGCTCCTAGGGCAACCTTGGACGGGCCCCGGATGATGAGTGGGAAGGGGCAGGACAAAGCCAGAATAATGAGATGGTTAGCCATAGCAGGATTCCCAAATATTTTTTATCGTGTACCTGTATTAGTTGAAAAAAAAAAAAAGCCACAGGTACAGTCTAAGTATACACGCGTACCACTACCCAGACGCATCTATTATAAAATACACCAAACACGTACACTTAGAAGGTTTACGTTAAAAAATCCAAATTATAATGCTTTTTTTCCACACCCCCCTGGATCGTCTTGCTCACCCACTTTGGAGTCGGTGGCATATAGACTGTCCAGAAACTTGGACCTTTGTCCTTCTGTTAGTTGTCGTGATTTCAGGTAGTTGAGCAGTGGGGACAGGGAGAGGCCGCTGTGGGAACTTGAGGCTTATTAAAAGCCCAGTGATCAGCAGTCATGTTCATTTATGCCCGTCAGTATTCATCTGAGTGGTGTTTTGATATGTAATCTCATGGTGAGCGGGGAGTGTCAGTTAGCTGTGCAGCACAGAGATCGAGCTGTGCATAATTCATTAGGATTTCACATTCTTCAACTCCTTCCGCTGGATTAAAGTTTTGGAGGTCCTCGGCTTCCTCTGAGTCAGGTGCCCCGACAGGTGCCCTTTGTGTGCCTGCTCCGGTTATAGACGTCCTCTGTGCGGCTCTGGGTGCGGGAAGCCGCTCCTCACAGCTGCCCTCCGAGGGGGACGTCTGTCATTCACCAGCCGGGAGCTTGGCAACACCAGAAAGATTTCTTAGGAGCTGCTATTCATATATAAAGAATGCCCATTTAAAAATCTGTAAAGGTCACTTCTTGTTTCCCAAGCATAATAGGCCATTGTCACTGTGGTGCACAGCCCCCCTCCCTTCAGACCTCACCTCCTAGGACCTCCAGTGGCAGGTCCGAGAGGCCCGGGACCTGACCCTTTGCTCAGCCCTGTCGTGGTTTTTACTAGGGAGTGGCATTGGGGGACTCTGTGCTGTCAGGGAAGCCCCAGGGCAGGGATGAGGGGCTCGGCCGTCTGTGCTGCTGTCCTTAGGGGAAAGAGAGCTGTGCTCTTCCTGATGACATTAACAGTGGTGACAACAGTCAGAAATTACATGCTAGGAGCTGGGACGAATGCTTTACACTCACCGCATTACGGTCGCACCACACTACAACGGGTGTGTTTTGTTTTCTCCGTATCGTACATGGGAGAGCAGAGGGCGCACGCAGACATGTCCCTGGCCCAGGCCGGGGCTGGGGGGTGGCAGAGCCGGCGCTCTTCATGCAGGCCTACCGGAGCCCAGACCCTTGGCTGCTCCTCTGTAGAGAACGGGGGGGCCAGCCCCAGGTGCCCCCCACAGAGAAGTCTGTGGTCTGGAGTCATTAAAACTCTCCCCACTGTGTTTCAGATCCTCTGGACCACGAGCCTCCCGTGTCTCCACTGCTCCCTCGAAAAGAACGAGGCCCTCAGGATGGTGGCCTAAATGAAGATGAGCGCCTTCTCCCCAAAGACAAAAAGACCAACTTGTTCAGTGCCTTGATCAAGAAGAAGAAGAAAACAGCCCCGACCCCCCCGAAACGCAGCAGCTCTTTCCGGGAGATGGACGGCCAGCCTGAGCGCAAGGCGGCCAGTGAGGAGGAGGGCCGAGAAACCAGCAACGGGGCGCCAGCCCTCACACCCTCGGACGCAGCCGAGCCAGCCAAGTTGCCAAAGCCCAGCAGCGGGGCTGGCGTCCCCAACGGAGCCTTCCGGGAGTCAGGAGCTGCAGGCTTCCGGTCTCCCCACCTGTGGAAAAAGTCCAGTACACTGACCAGCAGCCGTCTGGCAGCCAGTGAGGAGGAGAGCGGCAGCAGCTCCAGCAAGCGCTTCCTCAGGTCCTGCTCTGCCTCCTGCGTGCCCCACGGGGCCAAGGACACGGAGTGGAGGTCTGTCACACTGCCTCGGGATCTGCAGTCCACGGGGAGGCAGTTCGACTCGTCCACGTTTGGAGGGCACAAAAGCGAGAAGCCAGCTCTGCCTCGGAAGCGGGCGAGCGAGAACAGGTCTGACCAGGTGACCAGAGGCACAGTGACTCCGCCACCCAGGCTGGTGAAAAAGACCGAGGATGCGGCAGACGAGGTCTTCCGAGACGCGGGGGAGTCCAGCCCGGGCTCCAGCCCTCCCAGTCTGACTCCAAAACTCCTCCGCAGGCAGGCCGCAGGGGCTCCTTCCTCTGGCCCTCCCCACAAGGACGAGGTCGGGAAGTCCGGTGCCTTGGGGACGCTTGCCGCAGCTGAGCCAGTGCCCCCTACCAGCAGAGCAGGGCCCGGTGCGTCCGGAGGGGCCGGCAAGGCCCCCACCGAGGAGCCCAGAGCAAGGAGGCACAAGCCCTCCTCCGAGTCCCCAGGGAGAGACAAGGGGAAACTGTCCAAGCTCAAGCCTGTCCCGCCGCCCCCGCCGCCAGCCTCTGTTGGGAAAGCCGGGAAGGCCCCTCAGAGCCTGAGCCAGGAAGCGGCAGGGGAGGCGGGCACTGGCGGGAAAGCCAAAGCTACGGCTGTGATTGTGGATGCTGTGAACAGTGACCCCGTCAAGCCCGGGCCGCCGGGAGAGGGCGTCAAAAAGCCTGGGCTCCCGTCCATGCCAAAGCCGCAGTCATCCAGCAAGCCGGCGGGGACCCCGACCAGCACAGCTCCAGCCCCCTCCGCCTTGCCATCAGCATCTTCCGCCCTGGCCGGGGACCAGCCAGCCTCCACTGCCTTCATCCCTCTCATCTCGACCCGCGTGTCTCTTCGGAAAACCCGCCAGCCCCCGGAGCGGATCGCCAGCGGTGCCATCACCAAGGGCGTGGTCCTAGACGGCACGGAGGCTCTGTGCCTGGCCATCTCCAAGAACTCTGAGCAGATGGCCAGCCATAGCGCCGTGCTGGAGGCCGGCAAAAACCTCTACACGTTTTGCGTGAGCTATGTGGATTCCATCCAGCAGATGCGCAACAAGTTTGCCTTCCGCGAGGCCATCAACAAACTGGAGAGTAATCTCCGGGAGCTTCAGATCTGCCCGGCAACAGCAGGGAGTGGCCCGGCAGCCACTCAGGACTTCAGCAAGCTCCTCAGCTCCGTGAAGGAGATCAGCGACATTGTGCAGAGGTAGCAGAAGCCAGGCGTCGGGCCAGCCGGAACCGCCTTCCGCGCGCGAGGGGCTGACGCGAGACCAGCGAGTTGGGACGTTGGCGCGGGAGCGCTGAGCCGGAGGGGCCGAGGGGGGGACCACAGCCCTACTACCTATGTTTTGCGCCAGCCGCCCTCCTGCACTTTCCCCGTCCCCAGCCTGGGCTCCCTCAGCCACCTCTGTCCTGAGCTCTGTCTGCGAGTTCCTGCTCTGTGGACTTTAGCCACCTCGCAGCCCCTTCCGCACGTAGTGCTGCAGAACGAGCTCTTGAGGCCAGGTGGGAAAGTGGATGAGTGCGTGATTTCTCCTCTGGCTCTGCCTTCTCCTCCACTTCCCCCGAGAACGAGTCCCCAGAACGGGAGTCTTGTCACCAAGGCCTGGGAACTGTCCCCTCGACACCCCCATGGAGGCAGCCCGTGCACGTCTCCTCTTGGGCCTCCTGCACTGAAGACGCCGGAACTCCATCCTGGACAGTGCTGCCAGCGGGTCGCTCTGTCCTCTGTTGCTGCCGGAGGCTGGTGCCTCCACATTCCTCGTGTGAAGGCCAGCTCTTGATTTGGGGGCAGGGGGGTAAAACCGGGTGCTAAGACCAATCGGCCTTCGGGTCCCGGACGGGTGGGGAAGCCGAAGGGGCCCGTGGTGTGGGAGACCGTCCTTGTCCTCCGTTCTCTCGGTTCCCTGCTGTCTTGGGACCGGCACTGCTCATCCTGGATGCAAAGCTTGACTCTTGAGGGTAGCAGGGTCTCAGTCCAGCATCCCGGGGTGCGGGAGGCAGGAGGGATGGCTAGCTGGGTGAGTAGCCTGGGGCTGGGCCGAGGGAGCTCTGCTTCGGGCCCAGGACACCTTCCTTTCAGATCTCCAGGTGCCCAGAAAAGGAACTTGGTCTTGATTTCTGATCAGTGTTCTCCTCCCCCCTTGTACTCCTCCGAGACAGGGTAGATTCATGCAGAGCTCTTTTCCTGTGTGGCAAGACAGTCCTTAGTTTTCTGGAGTTCTGGAAGGATTTCGTGGCTCTGCCCTCAGCCCAGCCAGCTCGGGTACAACAGGACCTGCCATCGGCCACCAGCACACGGGAGGGAAAGACTGTGGAGCCAGAGTCCCTGTTGGCTGTGCGCTAAGGGACAGACATCCTAGCCCCCTGTTCCTGTTGGGGTCATCAGGGCTGAAGACCACAGGCAAATGAAGCCCCAGAATGTGTCTGACAGGGCAGGCCTTTGCTCCCCCCAGGAGGCCCAGGACCAGGCTCGTGGGGCAGAGGCCTGGACCACCTTGAGTTGGACCTGAAGCAGCTGCCGAAGAGTGGGCCGGCACCTGTGTGGGCCTCACGCCCGGCCCAGGAGCAACCCCGGAGAAACCAGGGGGACCACCTTCCACCCCCACACCTTCTCGGGCCGTGGCCACACACGGGCCCCGTTTTTACGCTCCTCACCTAAACTTGTATTTTATTTCCCTGGTAGAGACGGTTTCCTTTGGATCAATTTACGCTGTCCTCACGGCGCGTCACCTCATCGCCCCCCCCGGACTGCTGTTACATAGACCGAGGGAGGCGCTCGAACACCACCGGCGGCCTTTCAGACAAAGAGCAGACCCCAACTGGGTTCCCCCGGCTGCCTGTTTCCATGAGGTACCGGTCTCTTTGCTCACGTGATGTGCCACTATATTTTGCATTTATACCTTGGTATTACACTCTTTTATAGACTTGTTCTTTTATAAATGACATGTAAATAGTTTTCCACTATTTTCCCTTCTCAAAGGTTTCTGGGTGTCTTTTTTTTTTTTTTTTGGTCCAGTACATTTTGTTTCTGTATATGATTCTGTGTTTTTTGAATCCACATCTCTCCGTAGTATTTTTTAAATAAATGTTTACAACATTAGAACTCGGGTGCATTGCTCCCGTCTGTACGTTTTCCCTGCTGTTCCAAGCCGTGGCATGCATGTGGGGGCGGGGGAGGCCCTGTTTCCCTGAAGGGGGACCAGAGGCTCTGTGGTGGCGGGATTGCGACACGAGTCTGGCATGTTCCTCAGCCTTCCAAGAGCAGTCTCCCCGTCCTGGTCTCAGGCCCTTCTCGTGCCCTTGACACGGATTCTGCCAGCAGCACGGGGAGTGGGCTCTGCCCCCGGAGGGGCCGCGTCTGACTGGTGTGGGAAAGGAAGAATCCAAGGGCTGTGATCGCTGTCAGGCCGTCACAGTCATTGAAATGGGGAGGCGGCGTCTCAGACGCCACTGGCCTGGAAACATTGGTCCCTCCACAGGTGCGCTCTTCTCCTTGGTGTCCGCCCCCCCCCCCAGCCCCAAAGCACCCCTCGCTCACTGTGGTCCGCACACCCCATGTCTTATTTCTCTGATGCTGGCCTCGGTGATGCAAATGCCACCTGGTGGGCTGGGGCCTCTCCCAGCCCCCACCAAAGGGACCGAGGGGGGCGCGTGCGGCCGCTTCCCCATTGGGGCCTCCATTTAGCACCAGCTGACAGCTCAGAAAGTGGAAGTCAGGGAAGTAAGTAGGGCTGTCTGATAATGATACTTATTAGGCGGCAGACTTGTCAGAGGATACAGATCTGCTCACCAAAGCATGGCGAGGAGCACGGTTCAGAGGAAGCTCAGCATGGCGGTGCCGCACATCGGGCGGCGAAGGGGAGGGCGCCGGCC
>CM053615.1:73436796-73461108 GCA_028646535.1 Procyon lotor
GGTCTCACCAGGAAGCAGGCCCTGGCTGCTGCGTCCAGCCCCAGATGCCCTGGCCGCCAGGGAGAGCCATCCGGCATCGGCGCTCGAGGCCTGGCAGCTCAGACACGGGGCCTAACGAGGATGGATGGTACCAGGGTTTGGAGAGGCGGCCGCAGGCTCCTTCCCAAATAACAATTGAGTTTCCGAGAGATTCCGTGTGGCAGGGAGGTGATCCTGACAGATGCCCAGAGGTATCTGGGCAAAGATTGCTTTTGACGGAAGCCCAAATGGATATTAACGTTTATCGGCCTTGCAAACACTTCTCAGCCGAGAGCGGCCTTCCTTCCACGGCCTCTGATCCAGGTGTCTGAGCAGAAGGACAGGGGGGTGGGGTGGGGGGGCTGGCGTTCCTCATCGACTGCCCGGTAATGGGCCCTGAAGTGCAGGCCCAGGTATTACCCGCCTCCTGGCCCAAATCCTGATGGACATCCCGGGAGATGGGCTTCCAGTCCGCCGGCGGGGAGATGCGGGGTCCGGGCTGGCGCCTGGGTCTTTCATTAAGCCTGTCCTAACCCTTAACTCTGATTTCTGGGCTTTGGCTCCTACGATGGCACGGCTCTGCCTGCCGAGGGCCTTCCGGAGGCAACGCCGTAACTCAGATGTTCTGAGTTAGGAAAACAAAAGAGCTTTTCGCCCCCAGACCGGATCCAGTACACTTAAACACTCTCCTCCGGAGCTTGAAGACACGTCCGCACGTATGTCTGTCCCTGGGTCTTTGGGGGATTCTCAGCTGCCGGCTCTGCCCTCCGAATGTACTCGCCTCCCCCCCCCCACCTGCCTCACTCCAGCCTCCCCTGTCTCTCCCCGCTGCTCAAGAAAGCCGACCCCTTTCCAAATCAATGCAGGCTCCCCACACCTCCATGTCCCACCACGCCTTCCTCCGGAGAAGCTTCCCTCTGCCCTTTGCCTGGCCATCGGCGCACCAAAAATCGTTACCATGCTCCTTCGTGAGAAATGGAGGGGAAATGCCAACCTCTCCTCATGCCCCAAGAGCCATGGGCAGAGACGTGGGGGCCTGCCTGGGCTCCCCGGAAAACAGCCGACCCCATACCCTGCTTCAGGCCCCCATGACTGTCCCCTGGATGATGGTGGATGCCCTCTTAGCAAAGAGCTCAGTAAGAGGCAGGGTCACCCACATCCTTGCCTAGGCCTTGCAGAGGGCATGGCCCATCGTCCTAACTAGTAATCGGGCCACTGATGGGCCTGTGCTGAATGCCCCACAAGCATTCGGCATAAGCCTTGGTCAACCTGGCTTTCCTTCCTCATCTTCTGAGGTCTGGGGAGGGTCGCAGGCCTGTGGCCCAGGCCCCACCCATCAGAACAGCCGCTGCCCAACAGCCCGGCATACAGTAGGTGCTCAAAACTGTCTGCCCATTTTTGAAGCTAAACATGAAGCCAGGAACTCTTCAGGTGTTGGTTTTATGAGCCCTGCTTTCCACTGTCACTGGGCATCCCAACCACGGCCAACTTGGGGAGGCTGAGCAGCTTTCAGGGTGGCAGGCCGATGTCCAGAGACAGTGGTAAAGGTTGTTCACTGCTCCAGGGCACCCGACCCATATCTTTTCTCCTCGCCAAGCCGAGTGCCCCAGGGGGCCAAAAGAAAGGACATGCATTTTTAATTTACACGAAGTCACCCAATGGCCATTGGCAGCCCCACGGAAGCCCGGACCCCAAGGCTCAGCATCAGGTGAAGGTTGGAAGGCCACTGATTTGATGGGAGGGACAGCAAGCTCACTCCCACTCCCAGCTCTAGAATGGGGGGGAGGGGGTGTCAGCAAACCAGAGCCCATAGGACAACTCCTGCCTGCTGCCTCTTTTTAAATGGCTTGTGAGCCAACAGTGATTGGGAACATTTTTGAAGGCTTTTTAAAAGGCAAAAAAAAAAAAAAAAAAAAATTTTAAAATATCTTTGCGATAACATTTGAAGAACGCATGAACATTTTACAAAATTCCCATTTCAGCATCCATGTGTGTCACCGAGATGCCGCCAGGCCCGTGCATTTCCCTCGGCCTGTAGCTCTGGCTTCCGCATGGAGGCAGAGGCCAGGAGGCACCACAGAGGCTGTGGGAGGTGACGCATGCAGACCCCGCTTCTAGAAGGGACTTCCCTGCTAGTGGACCCGGAGACCCCCCCTGGGGACTCAAGCCAGGCGCCTCTTCCCGCCGCTCTGTCCCCTTTTCCCAGCTCCAGGGAGATTCCAGGGCCAGCTGGGGCCACCCTGCCCCACCCTCCCACGGCCTTAGGGACATTTCGTTGCCCCTACTTCCCACCCAGGCAGGAAGTCACAGCAGCTCCCTGCCGGGAAGCCACTGGGTCTCTGCTCCCTGCCGGTGCCTTCCCCCACTTCCCCGCTTTGATCCCCTGCACACATGCCATATGTTGGAGAACTCACAGAACGGCATCTACACAAGCCAGCCCTTGAGCTCCCACCAGCAAGAGGTTCCTGGTGCCGCATTCCGTCCCAGAGCCCATGTCGGACTTGCCCAGCGCTCCAGGGGGAACCCCTGTGTTCCCTGAGGCTCGAGTTTCAGGGAGCAGGACGGGGCTCCACCGGCAGGAGACGGGGTCTAACATCTGCTCCCACGGGGGCCCAAGGGTCCGCCCACGGCCTCCGCCTGCCGGGTGCCACTTTCTGGGGGCGTGGAGTTCTTGGGGGTGAGATAAGGGGCAGGTTTGTGGGGCCCAGCGGCAGGCCTGGCCAGGGGCAGGAGGCTGAGAGGGGGCTGCTCAGAGCACCCCTCGCCCATGGGTCAACCCAGTCTGCCCGGGTGTCTGCAGGGCCCAGAGGAAGCCGGCCGCGTCCCCGGGACACTCACCGTCCAGCCGCCGCCGTCCGTGCGCATGTCACAGTAGACCTGGAAGCCGGCCGGGTAGTGTGTGGGGAAGACCGAGTAAATGCCATCCTCCTGCTGCCCGCTCAGGAGCACATCCAGACAGTCGCGGGGCGGAGAGCCTAAGACAGGGCCCAAGGTCAGGGCTGCACAGGGCACCCGTGTCCCTTCCCGTCCGCCTCTGTCCCTGGGTCTCCCTGGCTCATCGGTCTGCCCTGCAGTGTCCCACGGGCTCCAGGGCACCAGCCTTGGGGGCAGACCCTGGGTGAGCGAGCACCCTCTCTGAGCCTTGCTGTCCTCGTCTGGAAAATAGGTACCACGGGCCGGGAGAGGGCTCCACAGAGGGGTGCAGGCCGGGTGCTCGGGGCTGCCCAGCAGCAGGAAGCCCTCGGTAAAGAGCAGTGCATCCTCACCAGATGGGCGGGCAAGGGGCGCTAGGGGTACACAGCTGGGCGCCCAGGTCACCGAGGCAGCCCCCCCCCCGCCGACCACACTCACCATTGGCACAGCCGCGGGGCCGCGATCCCCTGGCAGGTGGCCTCTGGAGGTCGGCTTTGATGCGAGGCCGGCCCACCCCCGGGTACCTCTGCAGGCCATCTAGGACATCACTGACCGAGTTCACCAGGTGGGCCATGTGGCCTTGACTCTCGGAGAGAAGCTGTGGGGCGCAGGGGTGAGCGGAAGGGGCAGGGGCTCCGGGCAGCCAGCACCGCTAGCGCGGCCATCCCCTCCTGTGCGCCCTGCTGGGGCCTCGATCTGAGGAGCTCAGCGTCTGCGTGTTCAGAGGACCGGGCTCGGTGGGAGGGGAGACAGAGGCTCCCGCAGAGACCTGGGTCGTGCTGCGCCCCACACCCCATCCTCCTCCATCTCTGTGTCCCAGCCCAGGCGAGGGGGCTGAAGAAAGCTCTGCCGTGCAGGGGGAGGTGGCACTGGGCACTGGGCGAAGCTGGGTTCAAATCCCAAGCCACCCATTTGCCAGGCACATGTCGGGGGCGGGGGCTGAGTGATGTCACCAAGCCTCAAAGCTGGGCTGCCAGGGCCTCCCTATCGCAACTGCCATGGGGCCTGGTGACATGTGGGAGGGGCTCAGCACGGGGTGGGACCCCGGGAGGGCACACAGGACTTGGCCCACGTTGTTACTCAAATGCAAAAGGCGCCTTGCAGATTACAAAATGCCTTCACCCCGAACAGTCTCTCCTGACGCTCAGCAAGGCTGCAAAGGCGGGGGGAGGGGGGACGGCTCTGTGCACAAACGGGGGGGGGGGCCTGGGATGCCCCTCTCCCCCCACCCAGCCCCCATTTGAACTCCACATTTGCGAGCCACGGCTCCGATGTCCACCACCTCACCTCACCCCCACAGCATCGCCAGGAGGGAGGGCTTGGCGTGCTGTCTCCTCGGTATAGATGGGGAAACTGAGGCCCAGAAGGAGAGTCCCCGATGGAGAATGACCTCGGGCCGCTTCCCCAGGCTTGACTGACAGGAGAGGAACCTAGGGCTGAGTCATCATGCAGGGTGGGGGCAGGACAAGTGGGGGACGTGGTCTCTGGCCCCACGTTCTGGTGTCAGTTCTGGGTTTTGCCTCAGCCCCTCCTCCTTTCACTGGCCAAGTGACCCCGGAGGAGTCGCCGGACCCCCTTTGGGAACCTGTGTTTCTGGGATGGGCGCGGGCCGTGGCTCATGAGAGCACGTGTTCGGGGCCTGAGGGCTCAGCCCGAGTTCCCTGTGTCATTCCGACCGCCCGGCCGGGTCTGGGGTTTGTAGCGGGGCCGGTGTCACGTTGAGTGCCCCCCCCCACCCCGGGGGACCTCTGGGGTGTGCCTGCTGCCTGAAGGGTCTGGGGTCTGTCACCTCCCCCACCCTGGGCTCTAGGAGGCTGCAGGACCACGAGGAGGGGAGGCAGGGTGCACGCGGAACGTGCTGGGGCTTCACGCACCGAACCTGTCCCTTGCCAGATAATTGCTCGTTGGAGGAAGGAAAACAGAAGTATACAAGCCAGCAGTTTACAGCTTGTCCAGAAGCAAGGGCCTGCAAAAGCCTTTAGTGTCCCTGTCAGCTTCTCCTCTGCAGGGAGGGCTGAGGCCTGGGGGGGGCGGGGGATGTGGAGGTGGGCAGGGGGGCTGCGGGGGCAAGGCGGCTGCCCCTCCCTGGGCCTTCACAGCAGTGCCTATAGACGGGCCACATCGGGGGAGCCCCGTGGGCCACGCGGACACAGGCCCCCAGAGAGGGGGGGCAGAGGGCAGGGGGCACCTGCTGGGCGTGGGCGGCAGAGGTCGCCGGGCTCGTTGGCTCCATCTCCAGGGCACTGCCCATCGTTCTGCAACGAGCAGACACACTCGAGAAACTCAGGCGCAGCCCGCTCTTGCTGGCGGGCAGGGGAGACCTCAGTTTAAACCAGCAAATGATTAAAGTTGAAAATGTACATATAAACATGCTCCGAATTAATAGGGAGAGCCGGTCCCCGCTCGCTGAGCTGAACGCATGCATTAAAGAGGACCTGCAGCCATTAGAGGCAGTGAAGTCTGAGCTTCCGCGGGTCCCTCTGCCACCCTGAGCCTCCGTCTGCCCCTCCGTAGGATGGGGCAGTGAGCTCCACCTCGTGGGGCCACTGTGCTGCTACACAGCGCCCATTAAGCAAGCCCGCAGGGGTTCCTATCAATACTCCCTCCTGCAAAAGAGATTTTCCGTGGTGGCTCCCCACTGGCCCAAACTTTACTTTACAAATGACTTCACTGCTATCATAATGAAAGAAAGGCTCCTCTCTCACGGGCCGGATGCCAGCCCAGCCCAGCCCAGCCCAGCCAGGAGCTCCCACATCCTCGGGGGTAGGGACTACACTATGCCCATTTTGCAGGTGAGGAGACTGAGCCCAGGGAGGGTGACTGACGTGCCCAAGTTGCCCAAGTCTCACAGCTGCCACCTGCTGGAGGCTGGACTGGATCCCAGCTCCCGAACCCCGAAGGCAGAACCGCTCAGCTCTGCTGCCCCCGGGCCAGGGGCCGTCTGTGCCCATGAGAGCCGCCCTGATCCCTATTTACTGCGGGGCCCCGGGGGCTTGCGACAAGGGTCAGAGGGGTGCCTTTTAGCAAGCAGCCCTGGCATTTCTGACAGAGGGTGCCTGTGGGCAGTGCTTTGGGAAACCCAGTCTGGGCCGATCAGCTGGGGGTCTGGGAAGCTTGGAAGAGCCCGGAGCCTCAGCTCCATTATCTCCACAAGACACTCGGTCTCTGAAATCACCCCGAGTCTGCAGGAACCGAGTCAAATCGAACATTCTTTTGAGAAGTAAATACATCAGGGGAGCCAAGGCACTACTGGGCCCCCAAAAAGCTATCAGTCTTGTAGGAATAGCTCTAGGGCCTCTGCCCAGGTGGGTGCGTGGGAGACCCACCCACTGAGGTCTCACCCCCCCCACTCCCCACCCCTGCCCTGGGGGCCTGGCTGAGCAGGGGCTGAACCACATGGAGAGCAGGGCAAAGGGCCCAGGTCACCCAGAAAATCTAGAGGTCTCCCCAAGCCCTGCTGATGGAGGGGGCAGCTGAACACCCCACCCCCACCCCACCCCGGGAGAGGGAAGCGCCTTTCCATCAGTCACCCGGACAGGAGGACAAGGGCTATAATTTCTCCAGCTGCAGTCTTCGGAGGAGGGAAAGACCCATTGCTCACAAGCTGCTGGGTGACCGAGTGCCTGGTGGTCCCCAGTGTCCGGAAGGGGCACCCCCACCACAGGGGGGGCTCACCTCCTAGTCCCCAAGGACCTCAGTCACTGGGGAGACGGACTACAAAGCCAGAGGGTGGGCAGGGCCGCTGGGAAGCCAGAGGCCAGAGGCCACTGTATGCTGGACAAGTCATTGTCTCTTTCTGGGCCTCAGTTTTCTCTTCTGGAAAAGGGTGAAAAACCAAATCCCTGATCGTGTGTGTTGCAGGCGGAGTTCTTGCTGGTGCTCCAGGAGGGACCAACGTTGGCAGCTCTTCCCCCAGATCTACCAGGTGCTCGCTAGGACCTCCCTTGGCTCAGGGGAGGGAAGGGGGTCAGGGGAGACGGGGCAGAGGTGGTAGGGGGACGCTGAGGGTCTGGTTGAGCTCTCTAGTCTGATCCCTCCTTCCCTAGAAAGCTGGGAGCATCAAATGGCAGAGAACGGGAGAGAGAGGGCTGGGGAGGGGGTATAGCTCTCTCTCTGGACATGTGGCAGAGCTGGGAAGAGGGCCTGCCCCTGACCCTCCGTGTGACCTTGAACCTCAAGTCACTACTAATGGAGACTGGGTCCGGCCTCACCTATACGGACGCACCTGGGAAGCCCCTGGAGCCCTGGACGTGACCTGACTGTGGAGTGCCACGTGGTGTCCCACAAATACCGAGAGTCCCCAGGACAGCGGGTAGGAAATGGTGCCGCTCGTTGGGTGGCCTCGCACGAGACTCACTTCTCTGAGCCTCACTTGCTCCAAGGTAGATGGGAAGAGGAACATTCCCCGGTCCTGGGGCCCTCGGGGACTAAGGGACGCTGTGGCCATCAGGTGCCAAGCACCAGACCAGACGCGCCGGCAGCATCCCCACCCCCCACCGAGACCCCAGAGGCAGACCCAGCCCCTCACCTGGATGAGGCGGCCCTGCTCGCTCTGCAGGGCGCCGAGCCCCTGGCCCAGGGCGCCGAGGCCCTTCCGCAGCCCGGAGCACTCCGCCTGCAGCTCCGAGGCTCGGGCCAGCAGCCGGGGCAGCTGGTCGGCCAGGGTGTCCAGCAGCTCCCGCTCCTGCTCGCCGGCCAGGCTCGGCTCGGCCTGGTGCTTGGCCAGTGCCTGCAGCACGGAAGCCTGGGCGCCCTCCAGGCGGGCGAAGCCGTCAGCGAGGTCGGGGCAGCGCGGGTCGATAAGGATGCTGAGGCGCGAGCTGTCGGCCCTCTCCACGGTGACCAGGGCGCTGTTGGCACCTGCTGGCCCGGTGCTGACGATGGGCGGGGGCGCCGTGCCTGGCGCGTGGGTGTGGTTCAGGAAGAGCACGGCGCCGGTGATGGCCACGGCCAGCAGCACGGCCAGGGACAGCAGCACCGTGCACAGCACGTAGCCGCAGCTGGGCCACTGCAGGCCGGCCCCCCCCACACAGACACAGAGACAGACAGATGGACAGACGAGAGAGAGAGAGAGAAGGGGAGGCATCAGGGGCAGAATGGGGCTTCCAGCTCTGCCCAGCGAGGCGAGGGGGACCCAGGCAGCCTCGGGACGGGGCCTCTGGCCTTTGGGAGGCCTGGGCAAGACTCCGAGGGCCCCCTTCTTGGGGACAGGGGCAAGGGAGTCGTACAGAGAGGCAGCGATGAAAGACAGAAGCCCAGAGGGGAGTCAGAGAGCCCGGGACCAAAGATACAGCAAGTGCAAGGGAGTGAGAGATGCAGGCAGCCGGAGATGAAGAGGATGAAAAGAGAAACTGAGGCAGAAAGGCAGAGAGACCTTTGGAGAGCGAGCCGCCCTCCCCTCTCAGCCCCTGCCCTGATCCATGTGGCCTGCACGAGCGAGACAGGCACACGTCCCCCCTGCAGCTCTCCTGGGTGGGTCAGGGCGGCAGGTGGAGGCTCCCACAGCCTCAGGCCCCTGAGCTGCCATTTCCGAGGGTGGAGGGGGGACCTTGGGTGAGGGACCTCACCTCGATGAGCCTCGGTGTCCTCACCTGTAAAATGGAGGCAATAATGGCGCACCCTGCCCCACACGTGGGTGCCTGCCGCACAGACTCAGGAAGAGAAAGCTGTAACGGTGACAGCAACCACACTAAGAATTGTCACTGTCACAGCGGAATGAGCGCCCATCACTAAGCGTCCCTTTCCACCTGCAGCACCCACAGCCCGAGTCCCGAACCCTGGGCAGGCCCGCAAGGCTGCCGTGCCTGAGTCCCCAGGGCGCAGTGGGGCCACCGAGCGCCTCCTCTCCTCCTCCCTCCCCTCTCCACAGAGCTCTGTGCAGGGCAGGCTAACGATGGGCGCCCTGGAAAAAGGCACCTCCCTCTCTTGCAGGAGGCAGGGGCTGGGGCCACCGGGCAGCCATGCCCCCCCAGAGCAAAGAAAGGCAGGGGAGGTAAAAAGGGGGTTCAGTGGGTGGATACTGGCTAGAACTGGGGCGGGGGCAGCTTCTCCTTAAAGGAACCACCGTGATGTGGGAGCACCCCCGGGCTTGCTGTATCCGATCGCTCACAGCCCCGAGGGAGCCCGCAGAGCAGTCTCAGAGTGGGTGACACGTGGGGGACCGGAGGCCCAGGAGAGTCCAGGGGCTTGCCCAGAGTCGCACGGCAGACGAGACGCAAGCTCCGACTCGACCCCCGGCCCCCTGCCTCCTCTGGGGACCAAGCCCCTTCTCCAGCGGGCTTTCCCCCACATTTACAACTTTCGGAACCAGAGATGCGTCTTGAAGGGACTAGGAACAGGACCCATTTGGAGCCGTGCCCGGCGCACTGGGCATGTGCAGTAAATATTAGCAGCTTTTACTACCTCATGATGGATGCGCACAGTGCAGCGGGAGGTGTTTGGTTGTTTTCCTCCCAAAGTGTTACTTCTGTACCTCAGCAATGCTGGGGGAAGGCACCTTCCCATTTTTCCACATGGTAACCGTTTCCGATGGGGTGGGGGGGCTCTTACAGCTGAAATTAACCCTTTCTTTCTCGGTGATTCATAAAATAGTGAATCCTCTTACACCCTGCCTCTTACTGCGAGAAAGCACCATCGAGCAAACAGCTGGTTTTGCATAAATTCAAATTCTACAAGTAAGTCCCGAATCTCCTACTTGGCACCAGAGAAAGGTGGGGTCGGGACGGAGGTGCAGGTGAACGAGGCGTCCCGCCCTCCCTCCCCCCCAGAAAGGGTGCCGTGTTGTTGGCGAGGTGAGGGAGAGACGTCCCCCGCCAGCCCCTGCGGTGGTGATGCGGCCCATTCATCTCAGGCTCCAACCGTCTCCCCAGCTTCCTCCTGCCGGACCTGGACTCACGAGCTCCCCCACATCAGCTCCGCATCGGCTGCTCCCTTAGCCTGAGGCATCTGCTGTCCCTGCTCCTCTTCCTAATTCCCTCTCTTCCTTCAGGGCCCAGCTACATGCCACCTCTTCCAGGAAGCCTTCCTAGACTGCCCTCCCCCCCACCGCCCCACCCCGACCTAGTTTTGGAAAGTCTCCTCCTCCATGTTTCCACGGCTCTTGCTCCCCGTTCCTCGAGGGTGGCACTCATCAGGACAGAAGACCGTCATCACCTTTAACTTCATTCACATACTCGCTCAGACATCCATTCCACGGTCACCGGGTGTCCCCATGGGCCAGGCTCCAGGCCAGTCCCTGAAGATGGGGGTGGCAGTTGTCCTAGCCCTGCCCTAGGGGAGCCCATGTCCCCTGGACTGTGATTCTTAGCCCATGTGGGGCGTGGATCGGTTTGGGAAATGTGTGCCCACAAGGACGGCTAGGCGGGCAAGCCCCGGGCCCGGGAGATTTACCCTGGACCACGGGAGCCCCCGAGGGCAGGGCCTGCTCGCCTGGCACTAAACAGCTGCTTGTTGGATGGATGGGAGGAAGAGCAGATGGGCCGGGTCACTTGCCGGCGACCGCACTCGCACTGGGAGGAGGGGGAGGCCCTTCTACCCAAGGGTAAAGGCTCACGACCTCCGAACAACTCCCTGCTCTGGTTGGATTCGCTTAGCAGATGGGAAACTGAAGCTCAGAGAGTGGAAGACCCCTTCCCAAGGTCACACGGGAGGCACGCGGGAAGGCCAGCCAGGGCCGCTGGCCGGAATCTGCTTGCGTCCCACCGCGTTCTTCCCTCCGTCTGGAGTGTGACTGGGGCTTGCGAGACAAAGCTCTGTGTCAACAAGTAAGTCCCTGTCACGCCCCTCCCGGAGCCTGGAGCCCGGAGACACCTTGCCCCGAGCAGCTCCGAGCACTGTCCTCCAACCGAAGAACATTAAGGTCCCCAGCTGGCAAGCCGGAGCGGTCAGCCCCTGTCCCCCGTGTCTCCAGGACCCTCGTCCTCTCGTGTGCCCACTTCCACCCAAGCCCCTGGTCCCTGGAGGGAAGGCAGAGGGTGGCAGGGAGGGAGAGGCTTGAGAAAGCCGTGGGGGGTCCCGAGGGGCAGGGGGATGGCGGAGTTGGAGCCGAACCAGGCCACTCAGCAGAGGAAAATTAGTCTTCCGAGATCACCTTAAGCATGAAGTCCTGTTCGCTTTTATAGGCTGCTGTTTACGTGTCTGGCAAAGGAATCTGCCCAAGATAATAAGCGGGGGTTCCTGAGGGCAGGCAGCCCGACCGAGCATGGCCCGGGGCTGGAGCTCATTAATGAGCCCATGGCCGAGCCGGGCACGCACCCTGGGGTCTGCAGGAGGCAGCGAAGGCGCACGGGGCAAGGAGTGGGGACGCTGGGAAACTGTCCCGGGCAGTGGGCACGAGAGGAGCCAGGAGCCCCGGGTTTGAGGTCCAGGTCCAGCTGGAGGGATGCGCCGTCATCCCCCATCCAACCCCTCGGGCCCAGGGTCCATGGCTTCTTAGGAAGCCTAGCCCAGGGGAGAACGAGGTGGGCTCTGGGCTTGTGCCTGGGGAGGCAGGAGGGAGGAAGCCACAAAGGAGCCCCAGGGGAGGGGGGTGGTGTCTTTTCCGGCTGCCTCCTCTGTGTCCCCAGCCTCAGAGGGGGCCCTGGGGTCCGGAGAGGGATAGGAGCACTCAGGAGGGAGGGACACATCCCATCAGTGCCGTTAGCCAAACACACCGGCCCGGCCGGGCTCCTTCCTTGTCTGCTAGGTGGGCCGGGGGCGGTAGCCCAGGACGGACCGGGACTCTACTCCTTGGAGCACAGGAGGAAGAAGAAAGCGTCCCTCTAGGGGGAGGCCAGGCAAGGTCAGATCCAAACGCAAGTGGCTCCGAACCCCCATCTCCTAGGAGCACCCCAGCCGGAGACAGGAAGGCCGTTCATCAGGGTGGAACCGGCTGGCAAGGCTGTGCACTGGGAAGACCAGGGGAGAGTGGTGTGCGGGCAGGGGCGTGGCAGGGAGGGGCTCTCAGGCACCGAGCTGCAGGGGGGTGGCCCAGAGCCCCTGGGGGCCCACATCTTCCCCCACTGTTGGCTAACTCAGAGACCCTGGCTCTAGCAGGACTGGGGGTGGGGGGTCCCAGAGATCCCCTAAAGTGAGGGGCTGGCTGTTCGGCTCAAAATTCTGGGGTCCCAAAGACTTGGGAAGATGGCCTACTAGCTTATTCTATGAGCTCTGAGGAGAACCCCCATCTGTTAGGGCCTCTGTAAGGCACCCCAGGCTGAGGGGCATCGGAGCCTCCTGCCACCTGGAAGGTCCTGGGGGAGGGGCTGAAGGGGACAAAGGGACAGAGCCTGAGAGCTGCCCAAGCCCACCCCTCCTGGGGGCTCCAAGTTCCCCGAGGTCTGCCTCTCCCGGGGAAGCACTCAGCTCTGGGGCTATTTTAGGGGGCGGGCCTCCATATGTTTCCTGTAGGTCTTGTTCCCCGTGCCCCACAGCTCCTGGCCTCCCAGATGGTCCGCCCAGCCTGCCAGCACCAAACCAGGTTCTGTCCACCACCTGACCCGAGCCCCCCGGAGAGGCCCACCCAGGGCGGGAACCAACTCCACCACCGCCCCTCTGAAGCGGGAGCCTCATTGAGCTCCGCCCCCTTCCCCCCTACTCTCCCTGAGCTCCACCTCCTTCCCCCCCCACACACCCAGCCAGCCTCCTGGCTCTGTCCCGTGCCCCCAGGCTTGCCCTGGTCCAAGCCCCCTCATCTGCCTCTAAATGACTGTGACCATCTCCCCACTGGCTTCCTGGCCACCTCCCAGCCCCACTAACTCATCTCCTCCCCCCCCACCATAGCAGCAAAGGACCCCTGCAGAAGGCCCCACTGAGACCCCTCTAGAGTTGGGAGGCCGAGGGCACCTGCAGGCTCCGCCCCCACCCCGCCCTGCTCTTCCCACCTGCCTGCCTCCTTCCCTGTCCCCCAACACACCTCCCTCTCCCTCCAAAACAGATCTGGCAAATACTGCCCAGCTTCAACCTCACCTCCTCCGGGAAGCCCTCTCCTCCACACTCCCATCACAGCCACCCCAGTAGACTGGAGAGCGAGCTCCATGGGGCATGGCCGGCACGGAGGAGGGCACAGAAAATTGACAGAAGGGAGTCCTTGGCCTGTGGTCCCTGTGGGCCTCTTCACCCCTCCTTCTCTCCCAACCCCCCGCCTAACCCAGTGACCTCCACCCAAACCCCAGGGACCAAGAAGACAGACGCTTTTCCTTACAGCGCCTCGTAATAATACTACCTGACTGGTGGGTTTCTTTGTCCCCATCATGAGACTCCAAGCTTCCTGAGGCCCAGGTTCCCAGCTGTACATCCCAGCTGAGGCGGGGACTCTAGAAACAGTCACTGAGCGAATGCAATGCAGCAGGGTTTAGGTTAGACACCGGGAAGAACTTCCCAGTGAGGATTTAGTTTTCCTTCTGCAACGCTTTTAGAAGTTTCGAAAGGACTGAGAGACACTGCCTGGGATCAGCAGACCTCCCTGTGGGGTGGCGGGGCTTGAGGACTGCTCAGGAACGAGCCCCCGCCCCGGAGGAGCCGGTTACAAGGTGACTTCCTGCCCTACACGCCAGGAGAGAAGAATCATGTCTATTTCTAGATCCTTTCATCTGAGCGACTCCAAACTCGGGCAACTCTGCCGCCATCGTCTCCTGCCCCAGGGGTGTGAGAGCCCCTTCGTTCTGCAGGGGGAGAGGGGACACTCGAACGAAGGCGGGAGCTTGTGCAAGGTCAGCCAGAGAAAGAGAAGCTGGGCAGGGACGGGCTGAGGGCAGACCGGCCTGAGACAGTCCCCGGAAACAGCAACATGGGCCACTTCGTGGGCAGCGGGGGCGTGAGCGCCCCGCACACCGGGGATCTCCCCCTGGGAATTCCATCACGCAGCTGAGCAGACTGACCAAGGAAGGACAGCCAGCCGCGCTTGCCTTCATCTGCCCGCTGAGGCTCCTCCACCACCCGGGAGAACTGGGGTTCAGGACCCCTTAGCCTCGGTTTCCTCATCTGTCAAATGGGTGGATTATCCCTGCTGCCAACCTCCCACTGTGGTTTTGGCTAGGAAACGAGAGGGGTGGAGAGATGAGCCCGGCTGCTGCTCTGAGTGTAGCAGGGGCCTCTGCTCTCCCAGAGGAGGTGGCCCTTCTGGCGGGGGTAGCTGGGTGGCCAGCTCATTCTCCCTGACGGGCAGAGGGAAGACCGGGACACCGACGGCCTGCAAAGGCTGCGGTGAGAACACCATCCTCACGGGAGTACTGTGTTTCACAGTTGGCAAAAACACACCAGGATTCGCTTGACCCTCCGAGGAGCCCTCGTGAAGCAAGGGGGAAACAGGAGCCGCTGTTCTCATTTTGCAGGTGGAAAAGCCCAGGCCCAGAGAGGGGGAGTAACTTCCCCAGAGTCACACAGCACGCCCATGGCCGAGACAAAACCAGGAACGAGGGAGGAGAGAAGGCCAGACCTGAGGGAGGAAGTCCAGAGGGAACCAGGCCAGCAAGGCTCTCTCTTTCAATAGTGAGAACAGAAAAGACCTTGCCTCTTATCTGAAGCTTCCGTCGAGCCTGGGGCTGGAGCGGGGCACAGCCTATCTACATGCCGGGTCACCAAAGGAGGGCGATGGGGAGGTGGTGTTTGATACTGGCCCCGGGCCCCTCGGGCCACAAGCCCTCTGATGCCAAGGGGACAGACAGCTGGCCTCTGGCTGGTGGCAGCTGGAATACGGGTCCCCAGGCAGGAGCAGAGGGAGGCCCTGAAGCCACATTTCAAACAGATCCCCCAGAAGCCCCCTCCCCTTGAGACACAGCCACACTGGCTGGCTCCTCACCCACAGCGCCTGGCTGAGGCTTCACGCAGTTCGACTCAGCAAATATCCCTAAGCTCCCACCCTGAGCTGCATGGGAGGGCAGGAGCCTGGGCCCTGGGGAAGAAACAGAGATGGGGGTCAGAAGCAGCATGTGTCCAAAGGGAGCTCCCAACAGAGGAGGGACCTGGGACAGGGGGGACAAGGCAGTGAGAAAAAGGCAGCTGAGCAGCACAGGCTAAATGCTACCAAGACTCTAAGGCACAGCCACGGAACATCAGGGGAGGCTTCCTGGAGAAGGTGGCATCTGAATAGGTTTTGAAGTACATGTAGGCTTTCCCTGAGCCAAAGCAAAAGGGTGTGTGTGTGTGTGTGTGTGTGTGTGTGTGTGTGTGTGCTGGAGATCTCAGTGGGGCCAACAAGATGATACTGCAAAGGTCTGGAAACAGGCAGCCTAGTGTGGGCCTGGGGTTTGGCAAATGACAAGTAATCAGTCCCGGTAAGGGGGCTAGTGGAAAAGGAGAATGGGTCAAGTGCTTAGAGGGTAAAAAGTCAGATCTTAGCAGGAGAGGATTTCTTATCCAGGATTGGCTTGGGTGTGGATGTGACTGAAAACAAAGGAACAGACCACCTGGGAGGCACTGGGAGCCACTGGGGTCAGACCTGGGTTCGAATCCTTGATCGCCTGCTAACCCGCTGTGTGACCTTGAGCACATGCCTCAACCTCTCTGAGTCACATTACCCTGCGACGTGGGACTGTGCATCCCTGCCTGGCCCCCGGGAGCTGCTGCAGGAAGGGGGCTGTGCAGATGGTTGGGAAGGAGTTTTGCAAACTGTAGAGGGCCGGGCCCCTGCACCGCAGCACTGTCCCTCCAGACAGAATGAGAGTGTGGCAGCCCTGGAGAGTGAGGGCCCGGTCAGGGCTCGTCCCTGCCGCCAACACCTCCCCCCGCTCGCTCCTGTCACTGCAAACACAATCGGCTCTTTCCCCAATGACATCTGTCTGGGAGAAATTTGAAATTTAAAACGGGCAGCCCCATTATTTCCTCTCTCTGGCGAGCGGGCCTCCTCCTCTTGCCTGCCTGCCCCTGTCCCTTGGCAGCCCGGCCTGGGGCAGCCCCAGGGCTGTCCCTCCACTCAGCTTCGCATCTCCAGCCCCCTCTCTGGCCGGCCCCAGAGCTCTACCCTCACCGCTCCCCCTTCCAGTGCACAGCCCTGGGCACCCTCCAAGCCCGCCCCCTCCACTGCCCCAGAAGAGGCAACAGAAAGAGTGTAATGAACAGACCTGGCACCACGGACCCAGGTTCAAATCTCAGCAGAGCCTCGTGGCCTCCGGCAGGAGCTACCCTCTCCGTGCCCTGCTTTTCTTGTCTTAAAGCTGAAGAATCATCATACCCGGGTTTCTCACGTGAGACAAAAATGTCCTGATCCTTTACTGTAGAGCAGGGGGCCCTATTTAAAGTGTGAGCATTTAGGGGAGATGCAGGGGATCTGCACCCTGGTCCAGAAGCTCCGATTAGCCTGCCAGGTGCCTGGCACAGGGTGGTGCCCAGGGAGGATACTCAGCAAGTGATTAAGGCGCTCATTGTAGAGGTGAGGAGACAGACACTCAGCGAGGGGTGTGATCTATGTGCTCACACAGTTTACTAAAGGGCTGGGCTCCCTGTGAACTAGAGGTCCCCTACTCCCTCTGATCACGCCGCACTGGGAGGCTTTTGGAGGCGGGAGAGGGCCCTCTGCTACAGCGCCCGGCTCCATCCGCACCCCAAACCCCAAGTTCAAGCCTCTTCTGGAGGAGGAGGAGAGGAGGGCGCCGCCTCGCCCCAGGCCTCCTGGCACCCCAAACTCCAGCCTCCAGCTGGGCGCCCACCCCGCCGGCTGGAGCGGCCAGCACCTCGCCAACCGCGCGGGCTCCGTGCCCCCACGCCCCGGACCCGCGTGTACCTGCGGCTTGTCACGCGGCCGGTCCTCAAGTTGGGAAGCGCCGCCCATGGTTTTCCACCGGTCGTTGACCATCTTCCGGCAGGACTGGCGGGGGCGCCCGGCGAGGCGCGCCGCTGCGGAGCGCAAAGACGCCGAGGTGGGCGCGGGCTCGGGGCGCGTTCCGCCCGCCAGATCCCCGCCTCGGGGCCCCGCGCCGGCTGGCCCGGGCCGGCGGGCGTGCGGGTCCGGGGATGTGCGGGTGAGGACGGGGCGCGCGGGTGTGCGCGGGGGAGAGCGGAGCGGGAGCGCGAGAGCAGCCAGCCCGCCAGCCCGCCAGCCCGCCAGCCCGCCCGCCGCTCGCGCTGCGCGCCGTCCCCGCTCCCCGCTCCCGCGCCTCCCCCTGCGCGCTCCTCCCCCTCCTCCCTCCTTGCTTCTCAATCTCCGTGTCTTTTTTGTCTCGGACTCTCTTTGCCTTTTATTGCTCCCCCCGGCCTCTCTCTCCTCTCTCTCTCTCTCTCTCTCTCTCTCTCTCTCTCTCTCTCTCTCTCTCTCTCTCTCACACACACACACACACACACATACACACACCGCGGCCAACAGTTCAACTGCACCTCCGAGAAGGCCCAGATAAAGGGGCAGAACCCGCCCCAGACCCCCGGGGCCAGCCGGGAGGGCGGCTGAACGCCGCGGGCAGCCTGCGTCCTACCGGCTCCGGGAGGGGCCAGGGAAACCCGGGCGGCGCCTCCTCACAAACTTCCTCGCGGGCGGGAACTGTGCCAACTCACCGTGCGCGGGGGGCGCAGCGCCAGGCGGGCCCAGGGGGCGCCCCTGCCGCGCCGTCGGGGGTCTCCCGGGAGCCGCGCCGCGCTCCTCCCGCTGCCTCGGGGCGCAGGGCTCTCCCCGAGACCGGGACCGGGCGGGGGTTGGAGGCCGGCCGGAGTGCGCCCCCTGTAGGTCTCCGAGGCCTCGGTCCGGGCTCCCCGGCAAGTGCGTCCGGTCCTGGAGTCACGATCCGCTGGGACCTTACCCTCCGGATCCCGACCAGCGAGGCCGGCCCCGGCAGGAGTCCGCAACCCGGGATCCTGGCTCTCGGGCCCAACAGCTGGCCCGACGCCTCCCTGCGCAGGCGGCCCGGGGGCCAAAGGGGGTCCCGGCCGCCGTCGCGACAGCCACCGGCGTCGCGGTCCCGAGTAAGAGCAGCTCTGCGCTCTGCCGGTGCCCGCGGCCGACCGCCCGCGTCCCCCAGGCGCGCCCCGCACCGTCTCAGCCCCCGCCGCCTCCTCTGCCCGGGAGAGGAGGGATCTGTGCCGGGAGGGGGCTTCTTAGTCGCCCCCTCCCACCAGCAGGACTTTTAAAAGCATTTAATCCGCCCGGTGCAGCCTTCAGAGGTAATTGACAAAGTCCTTAATCTGCGGCGTTAACGAGCTGCTATTGTGGCTTCTGACCGGGAGGCGCCCACACGCCCCGACGCCGCGTTCTCGGCGGGCCGCCCGCTCTCCAGGCCGCCCCTCCCCCGCCCTTTTCTCCGATCCCTTCTGCTCCCCCAGCTTCAGAATAGACACCCCCATTTCCCGCCCCCCGCTTCTCCCCAAAGCTGTTTTCCGGCTCCCGGGGAGCCTTGGCCCGCCACGCTGTTCCCTGGCACTGTCTGCGTCTCTTCCCCACCGGCTGCCAGTCTGTCGCCCCATCTTCGTCCCTCTCCCAGCCCCTCTCCAAGCCCCACACAGGCGATGCAGGCTGCCCTGGGGGGTGGAGACCGCGCTCAGCCTGCGAGGTCCCCATGCCCTGAGCCGGGAAAGCGGGGAGACCCCATGCCCTGAGCCATCTGAGCGACTGTCACTCACCCACCAGCAGCTGGGTTCACAACAGGCCAGCTGTTTGTCCCTACCTTCCTCTTCCTTTCCAGCCCGCAGCCCCACCCCATTTGCGCCCCACAGGGAGGCTGGAGAGGGTCCCACAGCACTGGCTGGGAGGCAGGGGACCTGCTGGAGGCCACACTCTTTCGCAATGGCACCCTTTCCCCGGGACCCCTTTCCTGTGGGTTCAAGGGATTGGCAGGTGACCTGGGGTGAGGGGCATCTGGTTTGGGCGGAGGGGTGTGGTCGAAAGCACAGAGCCCTGGCTGTGAGGCCTGGGGCAAGCTACCACTCCTCTCTGAGCCTCGGTTTCCCCACGTGTACCAACGGATTAACAGCACCCTCTTCGGAAGAGCTCTTGCAACGTTCTAAGAGAGGGTGCATTGAAGAACCCGAGCACATTTCCAACTTTCCTGCTGTGACCTTGGGCAGATTTCCTGTCCTCTCTAGCCTCAATTTCCTCATTGAAGAAATCAGGACCTCCCCCTTCTTGATGGGGAATCGTGACATTTACAGGCGTGTGGCTGGGACTGCCGGTCTGTGATTCTGATTTGGGGGGAGGATGTAAACTCCAGATGTGTCTCTGTACAGACAAAGGCCCACCCTAGGGCGGAACCTCAACTGAGAATCTGGAGGGGGGTGATGCTGAGGGTGCTGAACAGAGGTTGGGGTGCATGCTCTGAGTGGGCAGGGAAAGCATCCTGAAGAAGCAGGGGCGTGAGCCAGGCCTTGAAGGCGGAATGTCTGGGTGCTGGGCAGGAAGGCGAGGGAAGGCAGGGCATGGAGAGTGCCGACAGTGGGCTGGGCGGGCAGGTACAAGCGGGAGGACGCTGGCTGGAGGGTCGGCTCCCAGGCCTGCGTGAGGACCGTTGGACAGGTAAGCGGGGGCCACCTAGCGGCTCCTCCTGGCACTGCTCGCTGCGGGTTGTCTCACCTGCTCAGGAGCAGACCCCTCACTTTCCCGCCCTTGAGGGAGTGGGGCGGTAGGGCGAGCACCTGTGTCAAGGATGATCTTCACCTGTCACTCCCCTCGGCACCCCAAGAGAAGAATCAGCCCTGGCGTGGCTCTGGAATGAGCCCGCAGGCATTTTCTCAGTGCATTCACCTGAAACGCTTGGGGCATAGTCTCAGGGAGAGGGGAGGGCCACCCTCAGCTCATTGACCCTGCGATCTGCGTAAGAAAAATCGAAGCTGACCTCACAGAGGGAACAGTGCCCCCACCCTTCCCTTTTGGCAAAGCTAGCAGGTGTGCTCAACTGGGCAGGGCGGGATCAAGGCTACCTGGGGACCTTGTAGCCAGGACCTCGGGGGAGCCAGAACTCGGGACCCAAGGCTGTCCTGGCGCCCCAGCACACTCCCTGGGCATCCACTCACCCTCCTCCTTCTGGCTCACCAGTTCCACGTGTTCCTACTTTCCCAGCCCATGGCTGCCTAGACGTGCGTGATGTTGGTCCCACCAACAGAAAACTCCTGTCTGGGATTTTTAGTGCAAATTCCAGAAAGACTGTGATCCGTGCTGCCTGCCGTTTGGGGCCAGGATGTCGATTGTAGATCATCAGCAGGCCGGTGACAGCTGGTGCCCACCATAGTCTGACGGAGGGCAGGGCCACGGGGGTCCTGATGCAGAGCACCTCCCTTAGCTGGGAGTGGGTCCAGGGCAGTGAGTCAGGCCAGCACTGGAGGGATGGAGAGGAAGAGAACCAATGAAGGAGATAAGAAGGTGGCCAGGGACATCGGGTGACAGTATTCGGAGTCCTGGTCCTTCAACGAGCTGCAATCTGCTAAGCCTCACCCCTACCCTCAGCTCCGTGCTAAGCACCCTGCATCCTCCCTTCTAAGTGGGAACTGCCTAATCCCCATTTTAGGGATGGGAAAACTGACTCGGGTAAGTTACATAAACTGGTACAATGAATAGCTGCCATTCCGCATCTTCCATGGGCTGAGGACCATTTGTTAGCGATTTATCTTATTTCATGTAATCCTCCCCCAAAACCTCTAGGTGTGACCAGTCTGCATGCCCATCTTATAGATGAGGCAACTGAAGGTCAGAGAGGTTAAGTAACTCGGTCGAGATCCCCCAGCAAGGGCTGGAGCCAGATTTGGAGCTCGGGTCTTTGCCCTGCCACCCCTCTCTCCGTCACTGGCTCTGGTCCTCTTCGTCATCCAGAGCTGGTCCGAGACATGCAGCGATGTCGGCTCCGCGGACGTGGGCCGAATGTCAACCGTGCTTGGCTCGCGGGGCCTGGGGGCCCGGCCGGCCAGGAGGTCGGGACCCCTGGCCCTCGACCACGCAGCCTCCGCCCCGCGCTGCCGAGGGCACCGGGCTCTTGCCGTAAAGCTGTTTCAACTTAACTCTGACAGTCACATTTATCATTAAAAATAAATTTATCTTGGCTTCCCGTGGCATGGAAAGCTACTGTGCAGTGATTCAATGGGCTTGTCACCCCTCACGGTTAGGCACGGGGAGCTGAACAACTGGATGGTCTCCAAGCTAGCTCCTCATTTTCTGCGGCTGGAGCCAGAAATGTACAGTGGGCTGACATTTAATTTAGAATCCAACATACCTTGACATAAACCTATAATACAAAGACGGGGGCGGGGGTGGGGGCTGCCAAGCCCGGCGGGGGTGGGGGTGGGGGGGGAGCCCAAGTGACAGGGTGGATTTCTTTCTCTCTTTTTATTCTTTATTTTGCTTTGTCAACACTGAGTGGTGATGACAGTCTAGAGGCCGCCATCAAAGGCGAAAATTAGCATGGAGCAGGCGTGCGTGCGCAAGTGTGGGCTTCTGTGTTGATGCACTGTGCAGGGGCCATGGGGCTGCGCCCCGAGTCTGCTGGGGTGCCGTGTGTGGGGTCCTGTGGTCCGCCGGTCAGGTGTAACCAGAGAAAAGTGAGCCAAGGCCAGGGCCTCAAGGCTAGGACTGGAGTCCGGGAGCAGGACAACTCCATCGTTATGGGCAAGAGGCCACCTGCCCGTTTGTCTCTGGGCCCCCAGCCTGTCCCCTAGATCCTCCGACACATAGTCAGTGCTCAATAAATACAGAGCAGTCAAGGATGATGTTATTTTAAAAGCTAGAAGCAGAGGTCTGGTTTTCTATGCAGCAGAAAATCCTGATAGACTATTTAGGTGTGAAAAGCTGAGGTTTAAGGCTGGCCCGGGAGGGGAGGAGAAGGCAGGACACCGGAGGGATGCCAGAAACCCAGGAGGAGCACCGTTTCAGCAAAAGCAGCTGGAAGGGGAGGGGCCGAGGGGAAGAGGGAATAGAGGACACGTGGGGGCCGGGGTGAGGGGTGGACTGGCCTGGGACCCACACAGCCAGCGCCGGGGGATGTGCGTTCTTGCAGAGAGTGGTTTTCAGTGCTGTGCCGGGGAAGGAGGCCACTGTTACCCTCTGTCTCTGGGAAGACTGCTCTGTCCCAGAAATGGAAGGGGAGGGCCCCGCCCCGCGCCAAGGTCAGCGCGAGGCAGAGTGAAGGGTGCGGCTACAGGAGGGGAGGGCAGGATTGCTGCCGAGGTCCAGAATTCAGCCCGAGTAGGAAACCCACCCAGCAGATGACCTGAGCTTGAGTCATTTCAATTTTCCCTTACAGCACTCACACTAGCTACCATATTAGTGCAAGCCAGGCACCGGGCAGGCCACCAGGATTTCCACCAGGAAACCCTCACTAGAACCTAAGAGGCAGCTGCTGTGATTTATTATCCCCGTTTCACAGATAAAGAAACAACTGGAGGGGCGCCTGGGTGGCTCAGTCGTTAAGCTTCTGCCTTCGGCCCAGGTCAGATCCCAGGGTCCTGGGATCGAGCCCCGCATCAGGCTCTCTGCGCCGCAGGGAGCCTGCTTCTCCCACTACCATTCCCTCCACTTGTGTTCCCTCTCTCGCTGTGTTTCTCTCTCTCAAATAAATAAAATCTTAAAAAAAAAAAAAAAGAAACAACTGGAGTACGTGAAGGTCAAATGCCTTGCTCAAGGTTAGACATCTCACGAACGTCACAACTTGGAGTTGAGCGGAGCAGAGGGAGAGGGAGACGCAGACTCCCCGTGGAGCAGAGAGCCCGATGCGGGACTCGATCCCAGGACCCCGGGATCACGACCAGAGAGCTGAAGGCAGACGCTTAAAGGACTGAGCCACCCAGGCGCCCCATGCTTCTTTTGTGGGCCTTACACTGTAAGGTACTACGTACACCGAGGTCCCTGGAGTGCTAACCCTGGGGTAATCACAGTCCTTATTTCTTCCAACTCGCTCATGTTTCTTGGTGTGTTTTGTAATTTTGGATTGTGTACGTTATCCTTGTCAGAGCTTTATCGGTGGGAATCCGGTGTCTTCTGGGCTGTGAGTTCAGCCTTCCCTGGATTTGCTTTTGTTTCCCAGAGGCGTCTGGAGACACCCCAAACCAAGGGCCACTCTCAGTGCCCATCTTGCACGCAGAATAAATTCAAAGCAAATCTTCATGAGAACAGGCCTGCAGATGTTCATTCATAGCAGAAACTCTTTCCCTGTCATTCGGGGTTCTTCCTCGTCCACCCATCTCCGCACGTGTTCCCTGCCCCCCTTTTTTTTTTCTGGCCTCTGTTTACTTCCCTCGCTTTCGTTTTCGCTAAACAGCGGAAAGGATGTTTCTTACATCATATCTGGCGTTTGTAGGCTCTTGGTGGTTGGTGTCTGGTCTACTGTATCACTGAGAACAAAAGCCTCTTCGCTTGTGCCTATTTTTCTTTTCTTAAAACAAAGTCTGGGGGCGCCTGGGTGGCTCAGTGGGCTAAGCATCTGACTCCTGATTTCCGCTCAGGTCACGATTGCAGGGTCGTGAGATCGAGCCCTGCGTTGGGCTCCATGCTGGGTGTGAAGACTATTTGAGATTCTCTCTCTCCCTCTCCCTCTGCCCCCACCGCCCACTTGCACTCTCTCAAAAATAAAAATAAAATAAAGTCTAATATCCATATACTAAAACGCACAGATCTTAAGGGTAGGGTTTGGCCCACCGGCCGGTCATTTTCATTGTTCTGCAAAGTTCCATCGCACCCCTTTCCCAGTCACACACGCCACCCACCCCCCAAAGTTCTGACCATCCGGTTCTTCACTCACTGAGTCATTCAACAAACATTTACTGCAGGGCCCCTCCCCCACCCCCGGCTCCTGACCCCACCACCCAAGTTCACGGGCCCTTGGCAGTGCATGGCATGTGGTCTGCAGGAACAGCTCTGCCCCGGGTGGGTGTCCTCTGTCCCCATCCGGCCCGTCTTCAGGCAGCGACAGGAGAGCAGCTGGGCTGTCGTCTGTGCTGCTGAGGAAGCTAGCGTCTTGGTCAAACCTCGTCCTCGGGTTTGTGTCAGCGTGTCAGTCACCGACCTAGCTCCCCCTCCCCCGGGTCCAGCTTCATGGCCTGGTCCCCGCCGCCACGCAGGAGTGAAGGGCTGGTGCCCTTAGGGAAAAAAAAATGGCCAAATTGCTTTCGATGTGGCTGTGCCGTGCGTGGTCCACGCCGGCTGGCAGTGTGCCAAGAGAATAAAGGCAAAGCCCGGTCTCCATG
Source organism: Procyon lotor (assembly GCA_028646535.1). Lineage (NCBI taxonomy): Eukaryota > Metazoa > Chordata > Mammalia > Carnivora > Procyonidae > Procyon > Procyon lotor. Next base: position 73,460,788 of record CM053615.1, read on the forward strand.
AGAAAAGGCCTGTGGTCACCCATCCACGGGGAAACATCTCCTTGTCAGCCTCCCGGCTTCCGGATCACCTAACTTGGCGTGCAGGTGGCTTCCACCCTCTAGGTCCCGGGGGGGGGGGGGGTGATGTGCCCTGGCTCTTTGCTGCACCCCGGGTCCTGGCCTTCCTGTTGCTCAAGGCCCTGCATGTGGGGTTCCAAGTGCCCCAACTCATGTCCCAGCCAGCAGACAGACATCGGGTAGCCCTCCGCCTGGACTCCTCCCGGGAAGACACCGTCCCAAGCCTCAGAGGGGAGCCGACTGTCCCTGGTAGGGCCCAGTACT
>CM053615.1:73475915-73520438 GCA_028646535.1 Procyon lotor
GCTCCTCTCGGAAGGCGGGTGCTGGGCTGGCTCTGCCTCACCTCTCCTCCATGAGCCTGTCATCGCAGGGAGAGAAATCCCAGCAAGAGGGTGAGTGGCAGCTCAGCCCAAGTTACCAAGACAACCTTCTCCGGGCCACCGTGGGCATGGGCGCTGGTGGGTGGGAGGGGAGGCTGGAGGGAGACCCCCCACCCAGCCCGCCCCGCCCTCCCCTGGGGGCCACCCAGACAGGCCCAGTGCCCCCACCACAGGGCTGCCAGCCTGGGTTGCCGGCGGTGGCTTTTATCTGTCTTCACAGCTCATAGCAGATCCCATTCTCAGGTTCCTGGTGGTGAAATAATTGAGGAGGCAGTGATAGGAGATAGAAGGGAATCCTCTCCACTGTGGAAAAACCTGTCACGGCCGCCTCCTCCTCCTTCTGCTTCTGTCTTGTCTGGCTCAAGCCCACATTTGGGGGCCCATGGCCTGAGGGAGGGACAGCACAGGGGCCAAGACACGGGGCGGGGGGGCGCTGAGGTTCAGACAGGCCTGGGTGCAAACCCCAGCTCTACCCTGCCTAAGCTGTGTGACTTTGGGCAAGTTACTTAACCTCTCTGAGCCCCAGTACTGACCAGATACAGTTACTCTCTTCAAAGGGTTGTTGAGATCAAGAAGAGAGTGCTAACAACCTCCTGGACAGCACCGCCCTCCCCTGAGCCTCTGCAAGGGGGAGCTCCGGAGGGAGCACTAAGATCCAAAATGCGGTTTGTTTAACAGGTGAGACTCAGAGAGGCCTCAGTGGCCCCACAACGCTCAGCAGGGAAGGCAAGGCTGCATGAGTCTCTTCCAGGCTGGGGTGATCCGAAGCCCCAAGGCTCCTCGCCCTCCTTCTTCAAGCTGTCCCAGTGTTGTGTGGCTTTTGCAAAGCTGGGGAGACTAGAGCAGCCGGCTGCCCCTATTGCCCTCGGAGAGACCATGCTCCTCACCGCCACTCCTACTTGCGCCTCCTCCCGGGTGGCCACCAGGCCTCCACTCCATCTGCCTCCTCCACCCCATGCCCGTCCTTGAGGTGACCTCAGAAGTGTGACAAAAACCCTGGGAGGCCCGGGGAATCCAATCACCTGTCATGAAGTGTCCTCCATGGCTGAGGTCCTAACTGAGAGGAGGAATATGAATTGTTGCGGAAAGAATGAATCTGTAAACCGATTAGTTGAATCCAATCAACCGGTTGTGGGGGGCGTGAGCAGAGAGAAGAATGAAGACTGAGAGGGGCATCCCGGCCAGCCCGGGGGTCCCCCGGGAGTCCAGCACTGGGTCCAGCCTCCGGGAGACAGCGGCTGGGAAGGTGGGCGCCCCGTTAGACCACGGCGGTCCTTAAGACTTTCGGCCAGCTGAGAAGGCAGCCCCCAAGCTCCTGGGTAGGGCAAAATCGCTCCCCCACCAGCTAAGCATCTTTCGGCCCCAAGAAGGCTTAGAATGAAAAATAGACACATTTAAGAGAATCAAAACAGTACCATTGCTCTCTCTGTCTTAAGTGGGTGCAGGGTTCAGCGTTTGGAAGGGTCAGGAGTATCTGGCTAATTGTAAAGTACTAGCCCAGCCTCGAGGTTGGAATTGAAAACAGGGAAGTGCACGCTTCGTTTAGACTTGGGGTTTTGAGTTGCTGTTAGGAGGTTTGGAAGCAGTGTGGGGACGCTTGCGTTTGCAAAATGCTCCGCACAGATGTGTGCCTCGGTCCGTGGAGAGCAAGGCTGGCTTCTCCTGCAGAAGAAACGGAATGTGTTCACTGTATTCATGCGTTTTCAAGTGTTTAAAGGCGCTTGATTAACTGGTTTTGTAAATGGGACCAAACGGTAATCCAATGGCCCTTAAAGGGGATTGTTCAAATGTGCTAAGTTTATAAATACATAAATAGAAATAGGATGGTAAGCTACGTCAAGCGAACGTGAAGGCTCAAGAAAGAACGGCATTTGGCCACGTGTGACACTCATGAATCAACTGTTAGTGTTTAAAAATCGAAGTCATTATGTGGGTAATCTTCTCTGCGCCTAGAAGCCACCCCAGGGGGTCAGAACCCTTGGGGAGGCTATACTCCTGGCCCCATTCGAAACATAGCCTCCTGCATACTCCCCCGGTGGGGAGGGGGCATCCCTGCCCCAGAGGGGGCTTCTGGAGGTGCTGTGGTCACAGGGTTGTGGTGAATGGGCTAATGTCTGGCTCTGGCAAGAAGCGCTTGGGGCTTTGACCCAGGCTGTGATCCATAGATCTGCTTTAAGCTGCTCCCCATTCCAGGGGGGATGACAATTGGGGGCTCCAGCGATATGCAGGAAGTGGTGGCAGTCCCAAGCAAGGTAACTCTGCTTCCAGGCTCATGAAATGCCAGGGACATGGATATTACAGGATATTACAGGGACATGGATATTACTTCCATTACATGGATATGTACAGATATACATAATTGCCATAATGACCCATTTCACAGATGAGGCCACTGAGACTCAGAGCTGGGGCTTGGCCCTGCAGAACCTGGCCGTGGAACTTTGGCTCCTTATCACCCTCCTGTCCGTCTGCGTCTTGCTGGGTCTGCCCACGCCCTCCGGGATGCGGTTGGGGTCAGTCCCCTGAGCTCGGGGAGTCTAGACCCTCGTCCACAGGACAGACGCCTCAGGCCCGCGACAAGGGTGGTGGGGGAGGGGCTGGGCATCAAGGAGGACCTCCAGGGCCCGGCCGCACCACGGGCACAGTGTGGAGACGCTTTTCCGCATGGTCCCTGGCCTGCCACGCCCGGGTCCCGACCCAAGGGCTCCCACAGCTGGAGGGCAGCGAGGCAGGCTGCCTTGGGACAGATCAGCGTGGCCACAGGCAGCAGCACGCTGGCCTCAGTCAAGGGCCCCAGCCTGGCCCGAGGTGCCCTCACCGCGACCCGAGCCGCTTATCTGCCCCCAGAGGAGCCGGGGTAATTCGGTCTCTGTGTTTACTCCCGTGGTGAGCGCCTCTGAATCTTTCATCTTGACTGCTGACTGTATCAAGATTCCCGTGGTAATTGGATCAGGTGCAGTATTTTCCACAAGGATATTAAATCAGGCCTTCTGCCCGCGTCCAGAACGATCCGTTTCTGAATATAAAGACGTAGGAGATGGCATTACCCAAGGTATTTTTCCTCCTTTAAACTTTCTCCCCCACTCCCCACCCCGTCGCCGCCCCCTCCCCCTCCCCGGCTTAATCATGGCAGCTCTTTACTTGCTGCCAAATAAATTGGGTCTTCCTCCCCTGCCCCAGTTGTTAGCCAAAGGAAAGGAAAGATTCTTGCAGGTTGAGGAGGGAGGCGAGGGGGCGGGCGGGGGGGGGGCGCGTGGGGGAGATGGGCAGCGGCTGGGAAGGCAGAGCTGAGGTTGCATTGGGCTGTCCCACCTCCAGGGGACCTGAGGGCCCAGGCAGAGTGGCTAGTGGGGGTGGGGGGTGGGGAGAGAGCCCAACAGGCCGCTTCGCTTCCGGTCCCCTGGCCCCCCGCCCCTGACCTCTCCATCCTGCCCTGGGAGGGGTGCCCGGCACTCAGCTTGGAGGGAGCCTCCACCAGCCATCAGCCAACCGCCAAGGAGGGGCACTTGGACAGTCTGATGGCCTGTAAACACTAGAGAGGAGAAGTTCAGGGACACAGGCCGACCGAGGGCTGGGAGGGAGCTAGAGAGAACCTCAGAGATGTTCAGTTGTTAAGAGAGAAGGGGAGACTATTAAGGTCACATCGGAGGCTGGTGAAGCCGCGTCTAAACAAGCTGTCATTTGGAACAAGACCCGGATGGTGGAGGCACAGCCCTGCGGACGCACAGTGTGCCACCAGAGTCTGCTGCAGACGCTTCATTCTCTGGATGTAAATTTCACCTCCGTTTTTAAAAAGCGGTTCTGTCCAAATGCCACGTTACCCGCCACGGACTCATTTCAGTCTTTCAGCCGACACTGGCACAGCCTGTGTTCTGGGCCAGGCCCTGATCGAGGCCCCCGGGAGGCAGCCGTGAACAAAACCCAGGTCCAGCCCCGAGAGCTGCCATCAGGGAGGGGACAGATGACAAGTGCTGAGAGTGCCAGGGAGACACAAGACGCAGGGAGGAGGCGGGCAGGGGGCCCTGAGAAGGTGACGCAGGGGGGCAGGGGGGCAGGAGGCAGGACGAAGGGCACCGCATGGAGCTGGTGTGGGGGAGCAGTGAGCTGGGGGAGAGCCCATCAGGGCCTCAGGTTTCACACTCAGTGGACTGGAAGCTACGGGAGGGTTTCGATCAGAGGTAGGTCTTGACTGGACAGCAGGGTCCCTCTGGCTGCTGGGTGCAGGGGCCTGCAGGGGACAGGGGCCAGCCTGTCCACCTTGGCGCAGTGGGCAGGAGCGGCCAATGAAGTCATCTAGGTAACAGTTGGTGGTAGAGATAACAAATCAAAACCACCAAGAGGGGGTGCCTGGGTGGCTCAGTCGGTGAAGCGTCTGCCTTCTGCTCAAGTCATGATCCCAAAGTCCTAGTGTTGAGCCCCGAGTTGGGCTCCCTGCTCAGCGGGGAGCCTGCTTCTCCTTCTCCCTCTCCCTCTGCTGCCGCCCCCTGCTTGTGCTCTCTCTCTCTCTCTCTCTCTCTCTCTCTGTCTCTGTCAAATAAATAAATAAATAAAATCTTAAAATATAAAAAAAAAAAACCCCACAAAGAGATCTCAGGATAAAGCCAGCAGGATGGCCAAAATTAAAAACAAGACAAAGCCAAGTGTCGACACAAACCTGGAACAACTGGGACTCTCACACATCGCTGTGGGCATATAGAACCATGCAGCCTCTTCGAAGATGAGCTTGGCACTTTTCCCCAAACATACCTCCACCCCAAGACCCTCCAATTCCACGCCCAGCCACATACTCCGGAAACAAGTTTTTATATTCACGGAAAGACACACACAAGGACACTCGCAGCAGCTTAGAAACAGCCCAGACGCCCACCCATGGGAGAATGGATGGACAGATTGGGGGGTGGATGCCCGTGGAATACCACACAGCAAGGAGAAAGGACGAGCTCCCCAATACGCAGATGACGTGGGTGGCTCTCCTGGGCGTCGAGGTCAAGCAAACGAGAAACAGGCATCAAAGAGCCCAGGTTATACGACTGCGTTTTTCTGAAATTCTGGAACCTGCAAAGCGACCTCAGGGGGTAGCAGAGCAGCTTCCTCTGGAGGGGCACCAGCGACAGGGAGGGGACACGAGGGGACACATGTCATATACTAATTTTTGCATTTTACTGAATGTAAATTATACTTCGGGGGGAAACAAAACTGGCACAGAGAGAAAGAGAGGAAGAATGTTGGCTCCGACCAGGTGCTGGTGGTGGGGTGTAGGTGGCCAGGTGGGGGCACAGGGGCTGGAGGAGGTGACTTCCCTCCGGGCCTGGGGACACCGGAGTGCCAGCCACCCCCTGCCTTTGCATCGAGACCCCGCTCCTTGCTCCAGGAGGAGGCAGCCCGGGCGAGCAGATGCCTGTGTCGGTGGGGGCAGGTGGCCTGAGGAAACGGTTATTTATTTGGGGGACCCAGCCTGTTTGTCTAGTGGGGGAGGGGCCGGTGGCGAGCATCCTGGGACCAGATTCCTGATTATAACTTCATCACGGGCACTGGCTATTCAGGAGGCGCTGATATTTATGGAATAAATACGACGCGATTTATGGCCGTATCTCCCTCTGATGTCCCATCTGATATGCAATTCAATTTCTTTTATTGTCTTTGGGTTTTTGCCATGGAGGAGAATGCATAAATAAATAAATATATGGGCAAATGGCAGCCGGCAGGCCGGGCCGGGGCTGCCAGCCCGCCGTCTCCAGTCCCATATTAGGCCCATCGATCACGCGTTATGAAGGCAGAGCCTGTCCCCCGGCTGGGACAGGGAGCAGACGTGCCGGTCACTCCCCATTATTGAGGGGCCTCCGTCTGGCAGGCTGCCCTGCCCGCCCTCTGCCAACCGCCAGGCCACAGCATCCCTCCCCGGCACCCAAGCCCAAGCCTCTCGCTGCTTGCCCAAGGGGGACCTGTGAGGCCCAGAGTCCTCGCTCTTCTGCGTCTGGACGACACGGCAGACTCATGACCTGTGCTCCCTGGCCTGGTGCTCCCACGGGAACCCCGTGCTGAACAGCCAAGCCTTGCCTCTGCTTTGGAGTCGAACCACGTTCTTGAAACTAAGCGCCCGCACCTCGGAGCTCTGGCTCCCGGGTGAGTCCCCCCAGCTTGGCCTCCTCCTCTGAGCGTGGGGGTGGCAGGCACTCTGAGGATGGAACAGGGCCTGGCACACACACAGCTCAGGGCGCAGGGCCGGGCAGCCGCTCCAGGTACCGGGCTGTCCGGGCGCTTAGGGTGCACGGAGTCCCCCCTCTCAGCAGAGCCCGGTTCTGGGGCGACAGGAGGCCTCGGTGGCTAGGCCCCGGGGTCGTCACTGATCCCCAGCACTGGCCCAGGCCTCTGCATCTTCTGAGGGGCAGGACCCCCGCCTGTGGGAGGACACAGCTGGAGAGCCCCGGAGACTCACTTCTGGGGGACCTGCGGCCGCCCCACGGGGGCTCCTGTACCCCACCACTGGAATGGCCTACAGCACTTCTTCCTGGGCCCCTCGGGGACCGGCCCCACCAGCCAGTCGGTGCTTCCAGCCTTGGCATCACGCCTTCTCACACACACACACACACACACACACACACACACACACACACACACACACACAGTACATACCACACACTCACAACCCACACTCAGATCCAAACAGAAACCTAACCTTCCCGGCACACCCCCAAGACACAGCATTGCACGAAAGGTGATTTGCAAAGAATATGTCCATCGAGGAGACAAATGTCCCTGCTGGGGCTGAGCACAGACAATACGCTCTGGGGCAGGCTGCTCTCGGGCTGTGGCGGGAAGGGTGCTCTGGCAGAGGGAACAGTGTGTGTCAGGGCTCCGCGGCCCACACAGAACTCCCCAGGTGCTCCTGGAGGGAGCTCTAATTGGACCCTGATGCTGCGGGCCATCCCAAATGCGGTTTGTCTTGGAAATTGGGGAACGCGGGGGCAGGCCAGGTGAGGAAGCTGCTGATAGTCTGAGACAACCGAATTCAAGTTCGGCCTGACCCTCCCAGCAGAGTGACCTTGCTTCCCCGACCCTCAGTCTGTGCGCCGGCAGCCTCGTGTCCCTCCCTAAGCGGGCCCCGTAAAGAGGACTCAGAATGAACTTCGAAGTTGGGCGCTCAGGAATAGGGCCTGGCCCTCTGGAGGGAGGCCGAGGGGTCACCCCTCCCAGGGTGCAGCACCCGGGGGTCCTCTAACCCTGCCCGGCCCCCGTGGCCTCCACCACCCATGGGGGTTACCCTACCTGCCTCCCTGTCTGGGCATCCCCACGGTGGCCCCAGGTCCTCCTGGGGGAGGCACAGATTTGGCAGCCTTGCTGTTTTATCTTTTAGATGCTCCTGCCTTGGCCTCTGCATTGGCCCCAGCAGGCGGCATAAATTTCCCACAGCCCGCGTACAGCCCCATTAGCACTGGCACCGGGAATGCTAATCGGCTTCTTGGCGGTCCCAGGCTGAGAATCCCACCTTTTCCTGACATTTGCAAAGTTCACGTTTTCAAAATAAAGCCATGTGACGGGCGAGGTGCACTAGTAGATCACTTCCCTGTCTTGGGCCTGCCAGCTCCTTCCCTGCCCTTGGCCTTCACCCCCTTAAAGCGCCAGCATGCCGGGAGAGAGAACCCAGCGGAGCCTGGGCCTCACAGCCAGCTTCTGTCTCCTTTTCTCGCCTACTTTCTATCCATCCTCCCACCTTCCCTCCACCTGATTTCCTCCCCTCACTCACTCTCTCATTCTCTCACTCCACACCATTTAGGGACCATCTGGTGTGTATCCTGCCTAGGGTGTGTGTCAGGGACAGAGCAGGAAACCGTAGGATTCTTATCCTCTGGGCTTGGAAGTCTAGTGGGAACGAAGGACAGGAAACTAATAATGAGAGTTAGAAGTGCCGTGAAAACAGGGACGGAGCACCAGGGAGGGCTTCCTTAGGAATCGACATTGTCCTGACCCTGAGGCCAAGAGGAGGAGAAAGAATCAAGCCGGTAAGATGAGGCAGAGAGCATTTCAGGTGGAGGGACTGGCAGGTGCAAAGGTCCTGGGGTAGGAGGGGACCTGGCATATCTGAGTGTCCAGAAGAGGCAGACCAATGAGGCAAGACTTCTGGGATTTGAGGAGCTAAAGCCTGAGAGGCTGTCTTTACCCAAGGGCTGTGGGAGCCCCGCAGGGTGGTGCCAGGCCCTGGGGATAGACAGGGTCCATCTCGGGCTTGGGGGTCCCAACATGGTCCCAGTGGTACTCATGGCACTAAGTCAGAATCCCTAGGGCAGCTGGAGGGCAGTGTTGCTCTCCTGTGCCTTCCCCATCCTGACCGGATTGTCCTGCTGACTTATAATTGCTGTTTCTTTGTCCTCAGCAAAAAGAGCTCGGAAAGGAGATTACTGTTTGAGGACAGCTTCCCTGCAGTGGGAACTCCTGGTGAGGACCTGTGTCTACACAGAGCCGGTCATTCTGCCGAGGGACTCTGAGCCCGGCTCTGCTGCCTTGCGCCCTGTGGGTACCATGTCTCCACTTCTTCATCCCACGTGTGTACCTGCTGGGCACGGAGCCGGGGGTGGGGGGGCAGCACAGCTCCCACCGTCAGGGAGCTCACAGTCTGATGGAGGGGACAGACCACAGAAGAACAAGCAAGTATAAGTACGCCGGCGCAGGTTAGGAAGGAAAGCAACACGGTGCGCCTAGGCGGGAGGTCTGGGAGGCCTCTCTGTGCGGGGACACTGGGCAGGGAGGGATGCCCGGATCTCCGGGAACAGTACTCCAGGCACCAGGAAGGGCAGGTGCAAACATCCTGTGGTGGGAATGAGCTCTGTTTGTGGGAAGGAGGCCGGCGTGGCCGGAACCAGGCGGCCAACGGGAAAGGGTGGCGGGTGTGCTCATTCTGCACTTTTTCCGTATTCATTTCTCACTCATTCATCATCTTTCAGTCATTCACTGGACATTCTGTGACCACCCATTCTGCCACCCGCCCAGGGTAGGAGTCCGACCCCTCCCTGCCTTCCCTTTAGGAGTCCCTGGTCTGGAGTGGAGGCAGACAGACAAGAAACCTTACTGGGAGGCAGCTCGGATGTTTAATCTCCCCACAGGGTGGGGTCCGCAGCCCTGGCATCTCTGGCTGGACCCCTCTGTGAGCAGCCCAACGCACACTTTGGCTGTGCGGGCAGCATCTGGACGCCGTAGGCCAGTGTGCACGGACCTGGCCATGGGCATTTCCACAGGGAGTCCCAGACCCACGGGTTGCCGCCCCGGACGGGGGGTGTCCGGAGGAAGTGGGAGCCAGACCTGGTAAGGGCCAGAGGCTGGGTCTAGAGAGTCTCTCACTGGGGAGGCGGCAGCCTGGACCCCCGGGAGAGGTTTAGGGAAGGGAAGCCACTCCAGACGGGGCTCAGAGGGCCATTCTAGGCCACCTTCTAGGCAGGATACAGGTGGGAATCTTGAGGACCAGAGAGGGGAAGGGACTTGCCCAAGAACACATAGCGAGGGAGGGGACAAGCAGGGAGAAGATTCCGGCCTCTCAGATGCCTCTCTCGGGTGACCTTGGGGACGCATAGTTTGAGCATTGACCTTCCCATCTCCCTGGGCCTGTCTCTCAGTCTGTGCCCCTGTCTCAGGATGGCACCCCTCCCCAGCCGGAGACCCCCACCTCACCACCCCCCTCCCAGCCCAACTGCTGGTTTTCCTGCAAGGTATGTCCAGGGCGTGTCCAGCCCCTGCTCCTGTTCAGGCCACCACCCTCTCTCCCTGCCGCCTATAGAAGCTTTCAGATCCCTTGTGTTTCCATGGCCACCCCCGCAGGCCATGGCACACGACCTGCAGCAGCCAGGGAGGACTTTCCAAAACCAAACCTGCTGCGTGGCATCTCTGTCGAGAGCTTCCCACGGGCACCCGCAGCCCCCAGGTGGGGCGTGGGCTCTTCAGCCAACCGCCAGCTGCCACCTCGGCCACCCCCCCCTTGCCTTTCCTCAAACTCCCACCTGCAGCCACACTAAACATCCTTCAGTTCTTCACGGTTTTGCCTCTGAGCCTTTGATACTCTGCTCCCCCTCCTCGAATGCTCATCCCCACCCCCGTTTCCCCATCTCCTTTCTAGCTCTCAGCTGAGACCCCACCTCCTCCAGAAAACCTTCCCTGGTTTCTCCGGCCCATGGCTTTAACTGGCTGTCCTATGTTATAATCACCAATTTATCATCTGGGTCCCGAAAACACAGGGACAGTTTTGCCATCACTCATCATCCCGTCCCCAGGGTGTAGCGTGTGGACCCAGTAAATGTCTGTCCACGGAGCTTCCTCTCCACCCCGGCCTCTGGTCCCTGGACCACCCAGAAGGAGGGCATTCTTCCCCCCTCCATTTGAAGGGGACCTAAGGTTGACTCATGCGGGGCCGTGGCTGGGCACAGTGTGGGGGGCAGGGTCGTGAGACAGTTGCTGGACTGAGCGGTGACATGCCCGAGGCCAGCCATGTCCCTCGGCCTGTCTGAACTTGTTAACTCCAGGGAGAGGATGCTCTGTGAGGGCGACAGCTGAGGGGGCCCCCTGTCACCTCCCATCAGCGGGAGCCCTCCCTCTCCACCCCACCTCCCATCCCATCTTGCCGGTCTCCACTGATCTGTCACCTCCTCCGAGAAGCCTTCCCTGATTGCCCAAACTAAACTCATCCCCCTCAGAGTTCATCCTGTCCCCTCATCTGTCACCCTTGTGGCTCTTATCAGGGACCTGTTACTGCCTAATTCATCAGTTTGTTTCCTGGGTCACTGTCCGTCTCCCTAACCCCTTGGGGAGCCCCATGAGTGGATGACCCACTGCCCACACTTACCTGTGCAAGTGGTGCACTTATCCCGGGCCCAGCCCCCAGGAAGGCTCTGCGAAGGCCACCTTGTCCTTGTTCAGAGGTACAGGACGGTGCCCTGGAGGGTGATCAAGGCGCAGACACGCAGGCTTGGGCCTGGCAGCAGGGGCCTGGGGGACCAGCTGTAGCCAGTCACTAAACTTCCTGGTTCCCATATAGCCTTGGCAGACCCCCACTTCTGACTTCATGCCTTGTCTGTCTCACTGCTGAGCAGGTAGAGTCTCCTCATTTAACAGAAGGGAAGACAGGCCCGGGGATGCACATAGAGGGCACAGACTTGCAGGGCCTTGGAGCTGGATAGGGCCTCGTGGAAAACCACCTACACCAATGTTCTTGCTGTTTAGATAGATAAAATGAGGCACCCCAGAGGGGCAGGGCCCACCAGGGCTGGGCCTCAAGGCCAGGGAAGGGGGCTGCTTTTCCCTTGCTGCTAGTGTCCCAACCCTGGGCTCCAAGGAGGCTGTGGGGCTGTCAGGTGGGATCAGCGGGGTCCTGGCCCCATCTCCCCAGATTTAATTAACAGGCCTTTCATCTTTGTCCTGAAGGAATCTGCTATCTTCTGTCTTTTTAATTAGCGTTCATTAAGCAAATCAGGACAGGGCTCTTCTCCTTCCTTGCTCTGCCTGGAAGGTTTTAACCCTTGGCAGGTAGGCTGCAGGGAAGGCAGTCAGCCACCTCTGCTCAGAGCCCCAAGCGGGAGGCCAGGCCTCTGCAGAGATTCTGCAGGTCCCCAGCATAGGCATACCCCCCATCAGCCACACACAAATACTGGCCCCTCCTCCCACGCCACCTCCATGCTGGCCCCCGGGATTCCATCTCCATCCATCTTCTTGGAGAAAACTGACACCGGCTCTGCTGCTGAAGAGCCTTCCCGGGCTCCCTGCCACCACTAGGACAATGGGTTAGGCTCATGGGCAGATTGTGGGATTGGGCCTTAAAGCTCTAGGCTGCAGGGAAACTGAGGCTAGGTGGTCCATAGCTCCTGTGGGCTGCAAAGACCAGGTTGCTGTCATGGGTGTGCAGAGGGGCCCCTGGGGGCAGGGCACAGCTGCCTTTACTGGGATCGTGGTGAGTCCTGCTGGGAGGTAACACTTGGAGTCTTCTCTTGATGGTTGGCCTCTTTTTGCCCAGTGTCCCAAATGGTCATGTCCACAGTTCTGCTCATTCCAGGTCCCTTTCCTGCGGTCACAGAGGTGTTCTTTGTCTCTTTGTCATGCACATTTTGGCATTTATCCTGAGACTTTGTGGGTACACAGACACCCCCATGCTTAGGGGGTCACACTTGGCTTCCCAGCATCTGTAAATCCCAGTCCTTCCCTGACTCCTACTATTCTGGGATGGGAGGGACCTGGTCATGTCCCGCAGTGCACGTGTTTTCAGCAAACCACTTCCCCTCTCTGGGACTCAGTTTCCCCATTTGTACAGCCAGTGCCCCAAACCCAGTGACTTTATTCTTGTCCCTGGGCCACCCGCTGCACGGGGACCTCGGCCCAAGGCGTCCTTGGCTGCCAGGGGGCGAGAGACGCCAGGACCGTAATGTGGCCAATGTCGCCACCCGGTGGTGGATCCTGGGTGAACATGAACAGCTGGATGTGGAGCGGAGGCGGGAGAAACTGGAAAAGCAGGAGGCAGGCAAGTGGGAACCTGGGAGGAGAGTGGGACTGAGGTCGCCAGCACAGGCAGGATGGCCCTGCTGTCCAGGAGCTGGGCAAGGTCACTGAACACCCAGCTGGCACCTCTCGGAGGAGCCATCCTCTCCTGCCCACACCCTGTCGGATCAGGCTTTCCCAGGTGTGTTGTTCCTGCTCATCCCCCTGACATTCCCTGAACTACTCAGCACAGGCCCTGGGGACCCCAGGGTGAAGCACACGAAGTCCCCGTCCCCATGAATCCTCAGCTCCCGCAGACCCTCTGCAAGCTGACGCCCCAGCTCATCCCCGAGGTGCCCCGCACCCCACATCATGCTCCAGCCTCAGCCCCCAGGACCAACGCCCTACCCTGAGCTGCAAATACACAGCGCGCTTGCCCTCCCCAGTCACCTCTGAGCCTTGGCACATGCTGGGCCTCCTCCCCTCCCCCCTCCTCATCCTTTATGACTCTCTACGTGTCGCCTCTTCTGGAGAACACACTCCAACTCTAGGCGGAGCTAGCCATCACACACCCACCCCCACCCACAAGCCCCAAGACGTTCGTGGACATCTGGGCATAGAGATGCAGCGGGAGGGAGGTTTCCCTGCTCCAGCACGGTGCCGGAGACACAGTGGGCAGCAGTGTGGGTGTGCTGAGGAACAGAGGACTGTAAACACAAGGCCACACCTGTCTTAAGAGGCAGGCAAGAACAAGCCTTGGAACATCGTCACATGCTGTTTCTCAGGTGTGCATGACCTCCCTCTCCAACCAGATGGAGGGCTCCCGGGGGCAGGATCTCGTCCTCACTGCAGTGACAGCAATTTACTGCACACTCACTCGGCGCTGGGCTCTGGGCCAAGCCCTTGGCAGGTGCTTAGCTATTTCCAACAGGAAGGATTGAATGCAGGGAACGAAGGGCTCAGGGGACAGCCGGAAGGACTAGAGCTAGGACGCTGCAGAACTGACCCACCTGGGAAGCTGCCACCACCGGGCTCTGGGAGCTCGTCCCCACTGCATATCCAGGGGGCAGAAATAGGAGTCCAGACCCCACTGCTGCCGCCACCGCCACACAAAGGCCTCTCCGCCCCTGCAGAGCAGGGTACCAAAAGCACGCCGCTGCAGGAAACGTCGTCCTCCCACTTCTGCTTTCCAAACTGCAAGCGAGGACCTCCAGCCGGCAGGACCTAGTTTGCATCTGGGACCCCAGCTGCAGAGGCTGCAGCTGAAAAACAGTCCTTCGCATGTCGGACCATTTATTTCCATTTTCCTTAGAGTTTTCTGGAAGGGCTGCTAGATTTCAGCGAGTGTTTCCCCTGGCATCTATTGATCTAAGCATATGGCTTTTCTCTCTTGATTTACTAATTTTAGGGAATGGAGAGTAAATGAAAGCGGAGGTGGGGGGGTGGAACAGGGGCGACAAGGGGTGGGTAGGGAAGGCCTCTTTGAGGAGACCAGGTACCCTTGGTCACAAATATCACAGACAGAAGTCAGCTGTGGGAGGACTGTTCAGAGTTAATAGGGAGGCCGAAAGGCGAGGAGCCATCCCACGAATCTGCCTTGGGTGACTTTGTTGCCACGGGAAAGACCAGGCAGAAAGACCCTCTCCCTCAGGTCTGGCAAGACCCCGATGAGCCGTTCCCACCTTCTGAACAGCCGCCGACGCCCCACAGAGTACAAATGACCCCGCGTCCCATTTTACAGATGAGGACGCTGAGGCTCCGGCCGCAGGGCCCCAAGGCACTCCCGCGCACGTCCAGCAGGTGGGGGGCGAGAGCCCAGGGACGGCGCGGCCCCGAGGTGGGAGGTGCCGCCGGCCCCGCCCCGCCCCGGGCCCCGCCCCCGGGGCGGGGCGGGGGCGGGGCGGGGAGGCGGGTCCGCGCCCCCCGAGCCCACCGCGGCGCCGCGGGCCGGGGCAGAGCGGGGCGCGCGAGGGTGCCGGTGCCCGGGGCCCATGGCGGCGGCCGCGCTCCTGCTGGGTCTGGCGCTGCTGGCGCCGCGGGCGGCCGGCGCGGGCACGGGAGCGTGCTACGACGACGCGGGGCGGCCGCAGCGCTGCCTGCCGGTGTTCGAGAACGCGGCGTTCGGCCGGCGCGCCGAGGCCTCGCACACGTGCGGCCGCCCGGCCGAGGACTTCTGCCCGCACGTGGGCGCGCCGGGCGCGGGGGCGCAGTGCCAGCGCTGCGACGCCGCCGACCCCCGGCTCAGCCACGACGCCGCCTACCTCACCGACTTCCACAGCCAGGACGACAGCACCTGGTGGCAGAGCCCGTCCATGGCCTTCGGCGTGCAGTACCCCACCTCGGTCAACATCACCCTCCGCCTGGGTAAGCGCCGCCTGGTCCCCGGACCGCCGCCCGTCGGGGGTGCCGCGCGCGGAGGGTTGGCTGCAGGCCAAAGGGGGCCTGTGCCCCCCACCCCGCCCCATCCCCGGGTAACTGCAAGGGTGGAGGGATGGGTGCCCCCTGGGGGCTGGCAGGGGCGGGAAGCGGCCCGGAGCCCTTTACAGAGCAGTGGGTCTGCGACGGGGCTGGTCCCTCCTAGACCCAGAGCTTTGTGGGGAAAAGGGGGGAGCCACCCAGGGGTCGACTAGTCCGTCCTCTGGGGCAGGAGCTTTTAATCATAGGTCATCTGGTCGACTCGGGGGGCTCATGAATCCCTGGGGCTGTGTGCAGTCCTGGATGTGTTCTTGGGGCTAGGAGACAAGACTTTCACTCCCGGACGGCTTAGCCCTTGAGCAGCAGGGAAGTTTGCTGTTGGGTGACTGGGCTTGATGGCATGGCGGCCCTGCCCCGCCCGCTCCTCCCTCCCCCCTGCCCCTCAGACCCCTGGGCTCAGCATCCCGAGTCTGGACCCAGCCCTTCACTCCCATTTGGAAATGGGAATGTCCCCTTCCCCTTCCAATCCAGCCCAATCCAGGTTCTCCCTGGGCCCCAAGATGCGCCAGGCCCTGAACTTGGCATCTTCTCTGTTGCCTGCAGCCCTTTTGGGGGGGTCCACCCATTCACACTCCCTTGTCTGTGGGTTTGAAATCTCCCCAAACTTTGAAAATTTAAGTGTTTTTGTAACTCATTTTGGCTGCTAAACCCGACCCGAGGCTATTTATAGACCTTGTTTATCCTAGTTAGAGTGAATGTTCATACGTTTTGCTACTGAAATCTCATTTAAGTACAGCCTGGGGGGGGCAAACCCAGCTGGGGGTGTTAACACAAGCCGTGGTATAAGGACTACATCATTTCTCTAAACTCTAAAAAATTCTGAATTCCAAAACACATCCACAGCTAAGCAGTTTGGGTTAGGGGTTATGGGACCATATCCCCAGTTCTCAGATTAGAAAATTGAGGCTCAGAGAGGTTAAGTGCTTTTGCCCAAAGACACACAGCTGCTAAATGACTGGCTGGCACATCCTTGTATGTCCAAGGTTGGAGCATAAATTCCTGTACATGAGCTCCACCCAGCCATGGGATTGGCTCTTCCCAGCTGGGTGAGAGCACTTCGGGGAGGACCAGGAGATGACATTGAAGTGAGGTGGGGGTGGGGCCACTGAGCCCCTGAGCAGAGCAGGCTGGTTGTGGGCTGTCACCCCCAAGAAGCTCAGCTCCCTGGGGTTTTGTCACCGTCACCGGCCTGTCGGGACCGCTAGATGGGGCGGGGTCTCTGTCCAGGCGGGTGACAGGAAACCAGCGTGGGGAGGAAGTCTGGGGGAGCTGGCTGGACGGGGCTGGCAGAACCCCAAGACCACTGGGGAAGGAATCTGGGACAGGGTGGGGGCTGTGGGGGATACACTGTTCCATGACCAGGGGTGGGGGCTTGGCTGATGTGTTGCGTGTGTCAGTGGAGCCCAGGGGCGGGCAAGGGGCTCAGTCCGGGCTCAGACAAAGTGGGAGGGCCGGCAAGCATGGTGGGGTGGGGTGTGGGTGTGGGTGTGGGGGCGACTCCCCTTTGCTGAGCACTCGCGTGCAGGGCCCTATGCTTGGCCCCATGACCTTGCTGAGCTCTGCCTGGGACCCTTAGCTGCAGGGAACGTCACACTCACATCCACACACATCAACTCACACACACTCACACACATCAACTCACACTCATACACTCAGCCACACACCCATACACACGCACAGACATCTACTCACACTCGTGTGCACATCCACACACATCTACTCACACTCACACACATCAACTCACACTCATAAGCCACACACCCATACACACGCACAGACATCTACTCACACTCGTGTGCACATCCACACACACCTACTCACACACACTCACACATCAACTCACATTCATACGCTCAGCCACACACCCATACACACGCACAGACATCTCACACTCATACACACATTGAAATACATCTCACACTCATGCTCAGCCACACACTCAGACACATTCACATACATCTGCTCATACTTGTGTGCTCACCCACACACTCACATCCACACACATCTAGTCACACTCACATGCACACTCATTCATGTGCATCCGCTCACTCTTGTGCTCATCCACACTTACATCTACTCACACTCATATGCTCGCACACATTTTTCTCACACTCATGTGCATCCACACTCACACAACTATTCACACTCATATGGTCACCCACACACTCACAGGCACACACGTCCACTCACACTCATGCTCACCTTCAGACGCACAAGTTCACTCACATACATTCATTCTCACCTCCACACACCCACACACATCTACTCACACTCATACCCACACACTCACATCTACTCACATGTCCACACCCAAACTTGTGCCCACACACCCTCACACATCTACTTATACTCACACATTTACTCACTCACACGCTCACACTCATACCCACACACTCGCCCTCACTCATATACGTCTCACACACACTCACCCTGACACACCCACACATACTCACTTGCACATTCACTTACATTCTCACACACGGGCACAGTCACACTCAAACACACGCGCACACACACACACAGCCCTCACCCTGAGCCAGTGTTCCTTCCATCACCCTGTGACGCACCAGGCGGGTAGGAGGGGCTCTGGAATGTTCATGTGAGCGAAGAAAGGAAGCCTGCATGAATGGATGGCGGTGTCCCCTCGTCTGGACCCAGCTCGGGATCACCTTGGTCTGCTCTAGGGGACAGAGCAGAGCAGAGCAGAAATCACAAAATGAACTTTGGACACAGGCTCGGCTCGGACACTCGCTGGGCAAGCACCGCCGCCTCTCTGTGCCTCCGTGTCCTCCCCTGTGAGATGGGGCTGAGGCCGGCCCCCTCCTCCCGGTCGTGCAGGCTCCGTGAGCTCAGGTTGACCACGTGCGTACAGGGGCTGTGACGGTCCTTGTGTGTGGCCGAGGCCACTCTGCCGAGAACAGCGGAGGGCCGAGCTTCCCCTGGGGGTGGCCTCGACCCGGGGACTGGAAAATGCCTGCCGAGCTGGCTTCCAAAAGATGTCCTGACCCTGGGCCCCGTTTCTGCACCGGGGGTGCCAGAGACCCACAGCGGCCCCAGACTGAGGCCGTCTTGGGTTCCGTTCAGCTTTGGTTTGCTCCGTGCTGAGCTGCGGATTGCGTAATATCGGGGGAAGGAGAGGTCTGGAGTTGTAGTCAGGGTGTTCCCGGGGGGGGGCCCCCATCCTCTCCCCTTGGACCTCAGGCCGCTTCTGCTGGGTCCTCTGCAGGCCCCCCGCTCCTTGGGGGCTCACGGGAGGGAGAATGGGTGGCTGGCTCTGGCCCGGGGCCCCTGGAGGGAGTGGGGTGAGGGGCCGGGGAGGGAGAGGCGGCTGGTCAGCCCCGGGATGGAGGTCGCTGCTTTCCCAGCCCCCTGTGAGCTCGCAGACATCTGTTCCAAATCCTGGAGTCGCCAAGCTGAGCCTTCCTGTCTGGGATGAAAGGCAGCAGCAGGGTCTGGCGGCTCCTCGCCCTCCAGTGGGGCCCTGAGAAGCAGGCAGGCTGGGGGAGGTGCGTGGTCATCGGGGATGAGAGACCTATTCCGGGGCTCCCACCTAGTGCTCAGAACCCTAGCCCAGCTTGAGTTCTCTTGCAGGCAGGGAAACTGAGGCTCTGAAAGTAAAGTCAGCTGTCCAGGGTCCTGCAGCCAGTAACTGGCATGCCCTGGGGTCCCACTCAGACAGTGCCGCACTTGAGAAAGATAAGCCTCAGGGTTAGGCTGGTCTCTGCCTTGGCTTTTGGTGAGGGCGGAGAGAACTTCCCTTCTGGCCTGAACACTTCCTTGGATTTCTGAGACTCTCCTGGAATGACAGGAAAACCCTCAGTCCCCAGGCCGGTGAGTGCTGAGCCCTATTGAGGAGGTAGTTGCAGGGGGGAGGCAGGTGGGCTCTTGCCTGACCCCTCCTCGGGCTCAGGTCCGACTGCTGTGTGCAGGCCTTCTCTGTGCCTTCGTTCAGCTGGCTGCCCGAAGCCTGAGCTGAGCCTCGGCCCTGCTGGCCTTGGGTACGATCTGTCAGGAGACGAGTTAAGCCCAGGATGACGTGAATGAGGATTTATGCTCTGGGAACACACATGGTTAGTGGGCCTCCCTGAGATCTAAAGGATAGCGGGAGCTGACAAGGGAGCAAAGGGTGTTTCAGGCCAAAGGGACCGCCCCAGGCTGCCAGGAGACTGGGTGGGTGGAGCAGAGGGGACAAGGAGACAGAGCGGCCTGGCCTGGGTGGGGGCTGGACGTCAGGAGGACCCCTCCGGCCACTGCGGTCTCCTGAGCTTTACTGCATTATGGCTTCCTGTCCCGTGGGCGGCCGTGTTTGCGTTGGCTAGGGTCGGGCCTTGGGGGCCGCGTCCTCCTTCCTTCTCCCTGGAGGTTCTGGCGGGAACGTTGGGGTCTATGCAGACCAAAGGTCAAGGCAGCAGCCTTGGTGTGTGTCCACCCACAGAAGCTGCCGTCCCCACACCCCCTGGGCCCAGCTGGTCCTGGCCGCCTCACCCTCGTCTGGGCTGCTCAGGACTGACCCAGGATTTGCAGGGGCGGGAAGTCCCAAAGCTCAGTTGAGCGCCTACTGTGTGCTAGGCCGTGGGCCAGGCCCTTGGGATGCAGCTGTGGACAAGCCACTGTCTGCCCCACTCAGCTTAGAGGCGCCCTCCTCCAGGCAGCCCCCCCGCCCTTACCCCTTCACAGCGGGTTGTGCTACACTGGGGTTTAGGTTTGTTTGTGCCGAGCCCCAGCCCTGAGATGCAGAGGGAATGCCTGTTTGCACAGCTGTACCACAGCGCTCAGCATGGGCCCCCTGCACGGGAGTGCTCGCTGAATGGTGATGGTGTGAGTGAATGGAACAGCAACCAGCATTTAGCCGCGTACGTGCTGCGTGCATAGAACCGGTCCAAGCGCTTTGCAGGCTTTGACTCTGTAAGCCCCGTTATTGTGCCCATTCTGCAAGGCAATAAAAGAGGGAAGGAAGGGGAGGCACTGCCTTCAAGTCACTTGCCCAGTTAAGCCCCCAGGAGGTTAGGTGTTTTGTCTAAGGTCACAGAGCAGGTAAGTGATGGAGTTGGCCGTGAACCCAGCATATCCCAGCCATGCCCCCACCACGGTCCCTCGATGCGAACAAGGCAGCGAGTGCATGAATGCAGGCACGCACGACTTCCCAGTGTTCCAGATGCATCCCAAACGCCTAAGCCGTGGCCTTCATGCCCTGCCCCCTCCTGGCCCTGCCCTGCTCCCGCTTGCCCTGCTCCACCCACTTCACCGCTGCCTTCCCCTGCTCTCCGTCATCCCCAGGCCAGCCCCGCCAGCACGAGTGCTCCGGCTGTGCCTGCTGGAATCCTGGTGGACATTCGGGACTCCCCCTGCACTTCTCTCCCGGTCTCCCACTTGAGCCCTCGACCAGGTCATTGGCACATCTTCCCTCGTGTCAGCCGTGGGATGTCACATGGACCTCGGACCTAGGGTCCAAAAGGAAAGGCAACCCTAGTCGGAATAGCCAGAGCCGAAATAACCCAAGTGTTTGCTGACCGGCGAATGACTAAGCAAAACGTGGTACATACACAGGATGGGGTATTGTTCGGCCTGGGAAAGGAGGGAGGTTCTGACACCTGCTGCAACACGGACGAGCCCAGAGGACGTTTCGCGAAGGACAAGTGCTGGGTGATTTCGCTCATAGGAGGCCCCTCGAAGAGCCTGCTTCCGTGAGACAGAAAGCAGAACAGGGAGTGCAGAAGTTGTTCACGGGGCGAGGACTCTCAGTTTGGGAAGACGAATTCTGGAGGTGGGTGGGGGTGAGGGCCGTACAGCAGGGCGAATGTACTTATCCCCGGAACTGTGTACTTAAAAGTAGTTGAGGTGGGGGTGCCTAGCTGGCTTCGTCAGAAGACCGTGTGACTCTTGATCTCAGGGTTGAGTTCGAGCCCCATGTGGGGTGTAGAGATTCCTTAAATAAAAAAACCCTAGGCGTCTGGGTGGCTCAATGGGTTAAGTGTCCAAATCTTGATTTTGGCTCAGGTATTGATCTCAGGGTCACGAGATCGAGTCCAGCATTGGCCTCCTCGCTGGGCATGAAGCCTGCTTATGATTCTTTCTTCCTTTCTCCTTTCCCCCCACTCTCTCTCACGAGCTCTCTCTCTCTAAAAAAAAAAAAAAAAAAAGGTTAAGATGCCAATTTTTACGTGTATTTAGAAGGAAAAAGGAAAGGGATCATCCTCCCATCTCTCCATGCACCAGAGCAAGAAGCTTGGGTGTCAACTGTGATTCTTTCCTCCTCTGACTTCAGCATTCACCAGATCGCTGGGTTGTTTTCTGGAATACCCTTCATGTTTGCCCTCCTCTCCATCATTTTCCCTCAGCCCCTCATCTGTTCCTTGACTTATTGCAGTGGCCCTGAATGCCCAGCCACCTCCCTTTGCAAACGTGTAGTTTATACATTTCAGTTCCATCTCAGATCAGACCTCGGAATCCTTCTTAACACAAAGCCCTAGGCAATAATCAATCAGACGAAACCATTTGTTCTTCGCAGGTTAGACGACATGCTTGGCAATCTTGATCCATATTTAGGGCGTAGACTCTTGGTCCAAAGATGAGAGAACCAAGATGGGCCCAGCCCTCAGTCAGCCGGGCTCTCGTGGTGTCTGGCATTGTGCTCATGGGAATTCCCCAGCCCCTCACAGGACCCCCTGTGCCCCAAATTGCCAAGAGCCGGGGTGGGAGAGGAAGACAGGAACAGTGAATGACCATGATAGGGCCAAGTGATTCCCCCATAGGCTGGGAGCAGCTTTCCCCACCTGGTTCTCATGCCCTAGTGGGCAGGGCAGCTTCGCCCACACATTCCCAGCTCAGCTCCCCACCCTGCCCCCTCCGCACCCCCCCACCCTGGGCCACTGCTTCCCAGATGGCTCCAATTAAAGAGCTTTGTTTTGTTTCCACTTTCCCAAAATAAGCCTCTCTGTTCCGAGCTCATTCTGCTTGGTCAGTGCCGGATGTGGGCCGGCTTGGTTTTATGACTGCCCTGGTGTCATTCCCGATGGGCTTTATGTCCCAGCTGGCGAGAGGACATGCCTGGTGCTCCCGGTGCTGGTTTGCGTGGCCTCTGCAGTCTTCATGGGTACGAGCGTCCCCTTTCTGGGCAGCCCCTTGTCTCTGGGCGCCCACAGATTCCTAGACGGAGGGTAGCCTAGTTCAGGGCAGTGACTTTGGGGGCAGACGAGACTGTCATCAAGCAGGGACCCAGCTGTTTTTTGCATGATGTTGGGCGAGTCCCTTTCTCCTGGCCAAGCCTCAGGCTCCTTGCTGGTAAAACGGGCACCGTGATGGAATTCTTTGGGGATCTTAGCCTTACGATATGAGTAAAGCGCTTAGCATGGTGCCTGGCACATAGTAGGTGCTCACTAATGCTGGCTGTTTTAGGAGAGACGCATTCAGGGGTTGTGGCTTACAGTGTCAGTGGCATTGTGAGACCTGCCTGTCTCAACTCGCTCAATGGATTATAAAATCCTTGAAGGCACAGATCATGTTTCATCTTTACTTGCTCATAGGGCAAGCAATTTTGAGTACCTACTATGTGCCAGGCACTGCTCAGCTCTAAAGAATCCCATGCTCTGTCCCAAGAGGGTCACAGACTAGTGGGAGAGAGGGGCAGATCCTTCTAGAAGTAGATGAAGAAGCCCAGGGAGACTAGGGGAGCACCAACGAGGTACCCAGACCCACAGCTCTAGGGGTGAGTAGTCATCACCCAGGAAAGGTGGGAAGAAGGGCACTCCACACGAGGCTGAGGCTGGGGCATGTGGTCAGTGGGCTAAACCAGAGGGATGCATAGAAGGCAGTCAGGTAAGGAGCACGGGGAACAGCATTCAGGCAGAGGGAACAGCATATTGGGCTGCTAGGAGGTGAGATCTGTGTACTCCCAAGCAGTACCGTCCCCAGTTAAGCATTGGGGATGACATTTTGGCCCATTTTTTCTGGCAGCAACACACCCGTCTTAATCACCCTGAAGCCTCGTCATCGCCTGGAGCTTCCAAGGATATGGGTTGAGCCTGCAAATTTAATTCTTATCCACTGTTTAGAAGATCTCGGGACTGCTTCCTTCCCCAGCCTTTGGGTTGCCTTTGGCAGAAACCTTTTCATCACAAACCTGGGATTAAGTTGTTTTCTTGGCCCTTCTAATTAACTCTTGTAACAAAAAGTCCCTGCCGAGTCTCTGTGATGTTCCCGTGTCTGCTCTCACCTCCTGGCTTGGCGAGGGAGAGGAAAAGCCACGATGTTTCCTAGTGCGTGATGTTGCTTCTTTACACGAAATCCCAGTGACTGCCTTTTTCCAATCACGCTTCTAGCTGCCAGCTACCTTTTAAGTGGCTCCAAGCTCCCCTCCCACGAGGTGTCTTGATGTTTACGGAGGAGTCTGGCCCGGGGGACCCGCAGCTGCCTCCAGCCAGTGTGTTCTCATGAACGCACATCTAGGGTGAGTCCCCGCCCGGTTCTGAAGCCGGGACCTCGGAACAGGAGCAGCCACCGGGCGGCCCCCCACCAGACACTGACTCAGTTTCCGACACGTGCTTTCTTGTCGGGGGGCTTGGCGTTCCGGTGCCAAGCTGAGCTGCAGTGGAACTTTGAAAAACATCTGAAACAGAACATGGCAAGGCGGGTTGCTTTTCAAAAAAAAAAAAAAAAAAATTTTTTTTTTGATGTGTTTTCTCCAGTTTTTAAATTAGAACAAGCTTTGTGAGAGAAAATTAGGAAAACATAGAACAGTTGAAAAGGAAGAAATGTCACTCACAGCCCTGTGCCCAGAGGGCAGCCAGGCCAACTTGTTTAATGTCTCTCTTGCTGCCTGTTCTTGGGGGATTTTTAAACTGTAATCTGACGATTCTGAATGTATGATCTGTGTCTTTCTTTTCACCATTTTGGCTGAAGCTTTGCCTGTGTGTTACAGGCTCACTGTTGGCTGCTTCTACAGTTGTGGTCATCCCACGAATTTATATCCTCCTGTTTATCGGACTCTGAGGGTTCCCATTTTTCTCCTGTTCTAAAAAACGCCCCAATGTATGTTTTCACGCACAAAGGCTCCTTCCCTTGTTTAAATTCCCAGAAATGGGATGATTTTTACCGAAGGCAAGGGATACTTCCTTGGCTCCTCAATCGTGCCACCAAACTGCCTTCCCAAAGGAAGGCATGTGCACAGAGAGGGTCCCTGGTTTTTTTCTTGCATGAAATACACATAACGTAAAACTTCACCATCTGAACTGTTTGTATCCTCTCGTGTGACCGTCACCACTGTCTACCTGCAGGACTTTTCTCTCTTAAAATGAAACTCTGTTCCTAGTAAACATTGACTCCCGAGCCCCCCTCCCTCAGCTCCTGGCCCCCGCCAGCTCCCCCCGCGTCTCTGCGAGCTCTCCAACTCTAACGAGCGCCTGTACGTGGGACTGTAGTATTTGTTCTTTGGTGACTGGCTTAGTTCAGTCCACATAATGTCACCAGGGTGCATCCCTGTTGTAACATGCGTCAGGATTTCCTTCTTTTTCAGGGCTAAATACTATTCCTCGGTACAGATAGACCACTATTTGTCCATCATCTCTTGATGGACACATGGATTTTCTTCCCACCTTCCGGCTCTGGTGAAGACTGCCGCTGTGAGCACAGGTGTACAGATAACTGCAAAGTTGTGCTTTTAATTCTTCAGGGTATATACCCAAATTGCGGGGTCATAGGGTCCTTCCTTTTTTGACTTTTAGAAGAAATGACGAACATTTTCATAGCGAATGCACCATGTTACAGTCTCACAGACCACTCACGAGGTTTTCATTTTTCCACATCCTTGCCAACACTTGTTAATAGTTGGGTTTTGCCTTGAATCACAGCCATCCTGATGGAGGTGAGGTCCAATTTTTAAATATAGATAAAATAGCTTTGTGGAGATGTAATTCACCATACGGTCCACCCATATGTTTTTTTAAGATTTTATTTATTTGAGATCAAGAGAATGAGCGAGGGAGAGAAAGAGCGCGCACATGAGCAGGGGGAGGAAGAGGGAGAAGCATGTTCCCTGCTGAGCAGGGAGTCCAATGTGGGGCTTGATCCCAGGACCCCGAGATCACGACCTGAGCTGAAGGCATATACTTAACCGACTGAGCCACCAGGTGCCCCCCCCACCGATCCCCCCATTTAAAGTCTAAGTGGGTTTTAGTCTGTTCATGGAGTTGTGTCCCCATCCCCACTGTCGCCTTTGGAACATTTCATCACCCCCAAAAGAAACCCTGCACTCCTTAGCAGCGCCGCCCCCCCACCCCAGTCTCCCCTCCTCCCCCAGACCCTGACAACCACTCAGCTACCCTCTGTCTCAACATCCGGGATAAGCAGCATCACGCGATGTGTAGTCTTTTGTGATTAGCCCCTTTCATTTATGATGCTGTTTTCCGGGCATATCCACGAGGTAGCATATGTCAGAGCGCCCTTCCTTTTTATGGCAGAATACCGTTCCGCTGTATGACGTACCATGTTCTATTGATTCACGGGTTAGTTGGCCAACACTTGAGTTGTTTCCACTCTTTGGATATCATGTGTGATGCCGCCATGGACGTCAACTTGCGTTTGCGTAGACACGTGTCTTGCCTTCGCTGGAGCACAGGCTCGGGGCTAGGACTACTGCGTCACGTAGTATCTCACACCATGTCAGCGGCAGGGTAGGAGGGCTCCAACTTCTCCACATCCTCACCAGCACTTCTTTTTATGTCTTTCTGGTGGTGTCGGGCTTAGGGGAGAGAAGCGGTGCCCCCTGTGGCGTAGATTTGCGTTTCCCTGCTGGCTAACAATGTCGTGCACTTTCTCATGTGCTTATTGGCCACTTGCGTATCTTCTTGAGAGAGACGTCTGTTCAGATCCTTTGCCCGTTTTTAATTGGGTTGTCTTTTTTTTTTTGGAGCGGTAAGAATTGTTTATATATTTTCAGTATATCACTTCTCACATATAAATTTGCAAATATCTTCTCCCATGCTGTGGGTTTTCATCGTCTCAGTAGTGCCTTTTTTTTTTTTTTTTAAGATTTTATTTATTTATTTGGGGCGCCTGGGTGGCTCAGTGAGTTAAAGCCTCTGCCTTCAGCTCAGGTCATGATCTCAGGGTCCTGGGATCGAGCCCCGCGTCGGGCTCTCTGTTCAGCAGGGAGCCTGCTCCCCCCACCCCCCCGCCGCCTGCCTGCCTCTCTGCCTACTTGATATCTCTCTCTCTCTGTCAAATAAATAAATAAAATCTTTAAAAAAAAAGATTTTATTTATTTGATAGAGAGCACGAGCCGGGTGAGGGGCAGAGGGAGAAGCAGACTCCCTGCTGAGCAGGGAGCCCAATTGTGGTTTGATCCCGGGACTCCTGGATCACGACCTGAGCTGAAGGCAGACGCTTAACCAACTGAGCCACCCAGGTGCCCCGACAATCGTGTTTAGAAACACATACATTTTTTACTTTGATGAGGTCCACTGTGTCCATTTTTGCTTCCATCACATGTGCTTTTGGGGTCACATCTAAGAAGGCTTTGCCCAGCCCAGGTTGCCAAGATCTGTTCCTGTGTTTTCTTCTGAGTTTTATAGTGTTAGCACTCCCATAGGACTGCGATGTTTAATCAGAGGATGGAAGTGACTTCTGGGCGGATAAGGAAGACTGCGGACAGGGACAGAGATGTGGGGGAAGTTCTTTTGTTCTTGGGCACTGCTTGCTCATGCTGCCTTAGGGCCGATGAAGGTGTAGGGATCCTTTCTTCCCTGCGTGCTGTGCTCCCCACCCACAGCCCTCCTGCCCATCCGGGCCTCCAGCACAGCTCGGCGTCATTGTGGGGGTTTTGGATCATTGTGGGTACTCCCAGGACATGATGGGGGAGCTGGGCGGAGAGGAGGGCAGGGCAGGGGCCAAAGCTAGAAGCGCCCCCATGTTGGTGTCGGCAGTGTGAGAGAGGGGAGCAGGGCAGAGGTAGACTTCCCTTGAGAGATCTGGACCAAGAGAGAAGTTAAGTGGACACCAGAAGAACAGCAAGTCCTGGGAGGGTTGCATTAGGTTTTGGGGGAGTTGGAACAGGGTGTCTCCAGACTCCTTGGGTCTGAAGTCTCTGGGGAGGAATGAGCCTAAAGACAGGAGTGGAAGGGTTGGCTTTACTAGGGTGTAGTAAAAGAAATAACTTTCTAATGGTAAAGTAGGCTTCTTCGGGATGTGGCAACATCCGATTGCTAGAGATACTTGAGCAAAAAGGGTTGGCTGCCTGTCAGAGGTGCTCCCATTCAGATTCCTGTGCAGGGAGGCAAGTTGGCCTAGGTCAGGGATGGCAGGCACCTAGGGGGCGTAGCAGTGTTGTTCTGTCTGGCTCGGGCACCCCTGACAGTCGTTGCTAATCGATCGCGGCACACCGAGCACAGGGCTCCAGACAGCCTCTAATGACCCACCCGAGATAGTTTACACAGCATTGCCCTGCTGCTCTCCCTGCGCCAGGACTCGGACTCTCCCTTCTCTTCTGTTAAATGGGTCCACGTCTGCCTGCTGCAGGGAAGGCTTACGAGATCACCTACGTGAGGCTGAAGTTCCACACCAGTCGCCCCGAGAGCTTTGCCATCTACAAGCGCACCCGGGCCGGCGGCCCGTGGGAGCCCTACCAGTACTACAGTGCCTCCTGCCAGAAGACCTACGGCAGGCCCGACGGCCAGTACCTGCGCCCCGGCGAGGACGAGCGCGTGGCCTTCTGCACCTCCGAGTTCAGTGACATCTCCCCGCTGAGCGGCGGCAACGTGGCCTTCTCCACGCTGGAGGGCCGGCCCAGCGCTTACAACTTCGAGGAGAGCCCCGTGTTGCAGGTCAGCGAGGAGCCGGGCTTGGAGGGTCGGGACAGGGCTACCTCGGGGAACCCAGGAAAGTGGCGAGTGGAAGGACACGGGGTCCTACGGGATCCCACGGTTTTCAGATCTTAAACAACAGAAGCCTCTGTGGTGTCGACAGGTGCTGCAGACGCCACCAGTGTGATAGATGGAGGAGGACCTGCTCAGCCCAGCAGGAGCGTCCCTCCCCTGCCTGCTGCGGCACAGCCCTTGGCTCCCCGAGCCCGGCGACAGCCGCCAACTCAGCTGACCCCTTCTTATGTGGGTGGGGACCTGAGCCCTGGACTGGAGAAGGGGTTTGCCAGCGGCACACATGAGTTGGTGGAAGGGCCCAGACCAGAACCTGAGTGTCCTGACGCGTCACTGGTGCTCTTTCTAGAACCTTCTAGCACACCCTCCCGAGGGCCTTGCTTCCTTCCTCTGTGAACTGATAACATTGCCCACCCCGTGTGGCCCCAGGGACTGTGATGAGGATAAAATCGGAAACGTGAAAAGCACTTGAGTTTGGGAACTGGAGAGTCCTGGTTCTGTGTTGTAAGGCGGTGCTTTCTAGAACATTCTGCAGCGAGACATGGCCTGTAGCTGCGCCGTCCAGGATGGCTGCCACTAACCACGTGTCTACAGAGCACTAGAAATGAGCCTAGCGTGGCCGAGCAAGTGAATTTTAAGTTTTATTTTAATGATTTTTAATTTAAATTGCCTGGTGTGGACGGTCAGTTATAAAATGGTGGGCACGGTGCTTGGCACATAAGAGACGCTGGATCACGCTTTGAAGGGAAGAGCTCCCCGTGCCTTGCCCGTCTCATCCTGGTGCCCAAGAACAGCAGGCCTGTAGCTGTGTCCACTCCCACGTCCCGCTGTCCAGCCCACAGGGGTCTGTTCGGGTTTGTGGCCTTACCAGTACCAGTCCCCACTCACGTCCGCGTTCCTGAGTGTCAGTGGCCTTTCCCCTACAGACACGGTGTCCTGCCCAACGATTCCAAGCACTGGACAGCCCTCTAGTCTGCTTCCCTGGGTCTCCTGTGCTGATGAAGTCTGCCCTCCCTTCCCTCGACACGCTCAGGACATTCCCTTTGCCGGTCAGAGATAACCGGGCGCCGGGATAGAATTCCTGCTTATCTCTAGAGGGAACACTTAGGCCCAGTAAGAAACCGTGTCCCTGCCCCTGCTGCCCAGCCCAGGAGCACATGGATCAGCTGGCTTGGGGTCCCCAAGACCACCCTCAGGTTCAGTGATGGTCTTGAAGGACCCACAGAACAAGAACACCGGCAGCAAGAGGGGCCCGGGGCAGGGCCCAGGAGGGCCCAGGTGTGGGGCTTCCCTCGTCCCCTCCCAGTGGAGTTGTGGGACAGCATTTATTTCCCTCGACAACCGTGTGACAGTGTGCAGGGTATTGTCCACCCGGGAGGCTCCCCTGTACCTGGGAGCCGGTCACATCGACATGGCTGATGGCCTGCACGGCTGACCTTAACCTTCAGCTCCCACAGAGGGCAAGTGGATCCCATGCGGCCCGGGGCACCCGCACTGACCAGTTGTTAGCGTTAGACTGGAGTGGCCCAAAACCGCAGGCGAACAAAGGCACTCTTACCAAGTAAGGCCTTCTTAGGGCTTAGAAGTGACCTCCCAGGAGCAGGGGCAAAGGCCAGACCTCTCTGGGCAAGGCTGATCCTTCAAGGTACAGGATCACATTTCCAGATGCCCGGGCCCTCTTTGTCTCATTAAAAATGTTCCCATGTCATCATCGTGATTCTGTTTAAAATGACAATTTCTTCTCCACGGGGCTCCAAGCGCTGCAGATTACCAAAAATTAGCCAAGGTCACCGGAAGACAAGCAAAGGGCCAGGCCCCCCCCATTCCTGTGTCTGAGCCATCTCCCTGGGGCAGAGGCTCGGGCTGAGACCGTCCCGTGACTTGTTGTCTCCTACGTGCTGGACGTTATCCCCGACAGAGAAACAACCTCTTTAGAAATGCTCCCCCAACCCTGCCCCCTGCTTCAGGCGAACCCCAAGGTCAGAGAAGGACGACAAAAGGCAAGCCCACCTTGCTCTTCTGGGCACAGCTGGGCCGGGTGCTTCCTCTGAGGACTTGGAGCATTTCAGGGTGGGAGGTAATGAAGGAGGTGCCCACGTGTCTTGGGTCCCTCTGTTCCCCATGAGGGGCCAAGGACCCTGGGGGGATCAGCTTGCCAGGGCTGAATCGGGCCACCAGAACCAAGTGGCCACCTGAGCATCTCCCGTGCGGGGTGCTGGCTGGAGCAGAAGCTCCCCGCCCGGTGCCTCCTATTGCCACATTCTGCGCCCCAGGGTCTGGCCAAACTCCGCCCGAGAGCCCACTTGTGGTTTCAGCTGGGGCCATTGAGGCTGCAAAGGCCCATTGTAGCCAGGGCTCCAGTTTGCCCTAAAATGACCCTTAAGGCATCAGGGAGAGCCCCATAACGATCTGGGCCAAGGGAACAAACTCCCCTTCTCTCTCCCAGTGCGCGCCCGGCTCCCCTGCCCCAGGCACTAGCTCTCTGCTCCGGGCGGCATCAGCACGGCCTGGGCATTGGCTAGAAATGCAGAGCCTCGGGCTTCGCCCCAACCTCTGCTGCCAGGATTTTTCACGGATCCCTGGAGGCACACTGACATTTGTGAGGTGATTGGCCGAGTGACAGGCACTCACCATCTCTGATCTCTGCTCAGTGCTGAGCCTCCTGCTGAAGTTTTTCTGGTGCCGCACCCTCCCTCCCCAGCAGAAACCTCCTGGGGCCGAGGCCCCGGGTCCCAGGCAGTGGGCTGGCAAGCTGCTGAGCTCAGAGGGAGCAGCCGAGACCCACTGGCCTGTGTCATGCTGGGGCCCGAAGACAGACTTTTTGCCAGAAG
Organism: Procyon lotor; assembly: GCA_028646535.1. Lineage (NCBI taxonomy): Eukaryota > Metazoa > Chordata > Mammalia > Carnivora > Procyonidae > Procyon > Procyon lotor. Next base: position 73,506,613 of record CM053615.1, read on the forward strand.
TTCGTTTCTGCCCTGATGGGCCTGATTGCTAAACCAGGAGCTCCCGGGCTGAATTAAAATGCTGATTAAAATTCAGCCGGAGCTGCCTCTGTGTACCTCTGATTATAACAGCAGGCGGATGAAAATGTCAGCCTTCACGTGGGCTCTCCCCTACCTCCCCGCCAGGCTCTTCCAGGGGGAAGGTGTCATTCAGCGGTCAGCAAGTATTTCCTGAGCGCCTGCTACGTGCCAGGCAGAACCTGGGGGCTGGGGAAGCCGTGAGAACATGGGGCCCCAAATCCCCACTCTTGTAGGGACAGATGTCCCCTGGGGCAGGTGCCTGGCTGTGGGAGCCTGAGCTTAGGAGAAGCCTAGAAACTAGGACCTGCCCCGCATCGGGCCCAGCTGAGCGGGGGAGGAGGGCGCTGGGACGCGTCCTCCCTCCACTAACATCTAGGATGGCAGAAGTTAAGGGTGTGACAAGCAATAGGATGGGCCGCTTCGGCCCTGCCCCCCAGCGAACATGCCCCCGCCCCACACCCCACTGCTGATGGCCAGTGTCCTCCTCCAACCCTTGTGGGGTCGGCACGGTTCCTCGTCCCGTTTTACAGATGGGAAAGAGCAACTCCCCGGAGTTGCACAGCTAGTGGGTGGCCTGGCCCCCACGCGGGTGTGCTCCCAAAGCACAGGCTCGTGATCTCAGCACCGTGCTTGGGATCTAAGTGTGGCTTGTCTGTGGGTCCCAGGAGACCCCCAGGGCAGCCAGCTGGACCTTCACACAGAACAGGGTGAGAGCAAATACTCAGGAGCCTGCTCATGCCTTCCCTCCCCGGTCCCCCCCTCCCCACTAGGAGTGGGTCACCAGCACCGAGCTCCTCATCTCCCTGGACCGCCTCAACACGTTTGGGGACGACATCTTCAAGGATCCCAAGGTGCTGCAGTCCTACTACTATGCCGTGTCCGACTTCTCCGTGGGGGGCAGGTAGGTTGAAGGCAGGGCGGAGGGGCCCGGGACGCCAGACCCTGGGTGGGGGGCAGAAGGAAGGCGGCCGCCACGTGGGGGTCACCCAGTGGTTGCCGTGGGGAGTAAAGAAGCCACTTCAGACGCGCCAGGGGGGGAGAAGAGGGGCAGGGTCCTGGTCCCCTGGGCCCGACGTTCAGGGTGTTCGTGGCACAGCCACATCCCGGCTCGTGCATGTCCTGCATCAGCTGTTTCCACCCCCGCACACAACAGGCGAGACCTTCGCACCTGCTGATCCCTCGGCCTGGAGGTCCCTGCCCCTTCGCTTTTCTCCCCCTTCCTTCCCGCCTTCCCTCCCTCCCTTCCTACTTTCCTTCCTTCCTTCCCTCTCTCCTTCTGTCTTCCCTTCCTTCCTTCCTCATCCCTTATCCCTTCTCTTCTGTTCCTCTCCCTTCCCTCCCTCCTCCTTTTCTCCCCCAGCCAGGCCGGTCAGGGATGTGCACAGGCCGGTGCTGGACTTGAAGTTTTCAAAGCTTCACCTCCTCTACCAGCACCCCTGGTGTTATAGACCACGAAGCCCATCCGTTGCTGCACAGTCTCCTGCTAACCTTGGGTGCAGTCAGGCTTCACGGGGACCCAGATGTTTTAAATAAGACTTGGAGGCACCTCCGTGCAGACGACCGGCTCGGGCCACCCCAAAGCCCCACGGCCGACTCCTTGGAAGGGGCCCCGAGGGAGCAGGGGCCGTGTTTCCGGCCCCCTCTCTCCTGTGGGAACTGCCAGTCCCTGCCGTCTGGATCCCTGGCACTGGCTGCCTGGGCCGCTCTGCTTTGGCCGGGCATCTCTGCTCTCTGGGAAGCAGGGGCCACCCAAAGGGCAGAGGCCTTGTCTTTCTCAGCATCCGCGGCCCCTGACCTCAAGGGGGCCGCGGACAGTAAGCAGATTCCTCTCCTGCAAACATGTGCGCGCACCCCGGAAAAACAAGGATGGGGGCCAGGGTGGGGGGCATGTGCCGGCTGTCAGAGGGACTGCTCTGCAGACCGGGGCCCAGCCCAGGTGGGAGGAGGCCGGCAGCCTGGGCAGAAGGGCCAGCATGTGAGTGCCTCTTCCGGAGACAAGGCTGGAAGGTGGTCGGGACCGTGGACCGAGTTCATTCAGGTCCCACGGGCAGTGGGGGAGACGTGGAAGGGTTCGGCCAGGGTAGTAACTGGGTTTGAAAAGGCCCCGACTCCCTGACATCACATGGGAAGGATAAGAGGAGAGAGAAGACAGAGAATGTAGGAAGCGGCCGGGGGAGGGGGTGGGGGGAGAAGCCCGTGGGTCTGCAGGCTATGTAGGATGGGACATGGGGGTGATGGCCTGGGTGAGTGGGAAGCAAGGGGCTTCTAGAATCCAGGGACGCTTGGGTGGCGTTCAGAGAGGTAGAAAAGTCTCCGGGCCCAGCTGCCTGCACTCGCCGTGTCTGCCCCCTCCAGGCTGGGCTGGAGGGGAGGTGGGGGTGTCCGTGAGGGGCCCCCTGCGCCTCCTCCCCTGCCCCTCCCACGCTCGGTTTGGGCCAAACCACCCAGGAGGAGGTGCTCTCCGTGGATGGCGGTGGTGGCGAGCTCCAGCGCCCGCTGGCAGGGGGCTGCGGCCAGAGAACATCTGGGCCCCAGCTGCCCGAGCCAGACCACCCTCGGGCCTGCCGCTGGCTGGGGGGCAGGTGGGCCGGCGCCTGGAGTCCTGCAGTGGCCTGGAAGAATTTCATTCTTTCCCTCCGGGTCAGAGGGCTTCATGGGGGAGGCTGGTGCTCGCAGACCTCCCCGGGGACATGGGCGGTCCTTCATCCCAAGGCCCCGGGGTCACTCTCTTTCAAGACTTCTCAGGGTCCGCCTCACCCCGGCCAGAAATGCTGGGGTGTTCCCTGCCTACCTGGGGCTCCCACAGAGGAAACAATGCCCGGGGCCCTTCCCAAGCCCTGTGTCCCCTGAGTAGAGAAGACGCTGGGGGTGCCGCCAGTGGTCAGCAATTTCTTAAAGCCCGCCGAGGGCCGAGCACAGAACGCAGGCTGCGGGAGGCACCCACTGGCCAGAGAGTGGGGTCCGGGAGCGCGGGGTCCGGGCCGAGCAGAATGGGGTGCGGGTTCTAGCTCTGCCGCTCGGCACCTGTCACTTGGTGGCCTGAGCCTGCTTCGTCATCTGTGAAACAGGGGTGGGGGTGGTCCCTCCTGCCACAGCGGGGAGGCTCCAGCGGGAAGGTATGAGCTCGGCTGGGGGCGGCGGAGAGGAAGGCTGGGCTGGATGTCGCCGTGGCCCCACGGGCTCACTTGTATCTGCCCAGTTCTGCCAGTCTCCTGTCCCCACGGGAAGGTGGACGCGGTGGGAAATGGGCCCCGGGGGTGTCCCAGAGGCACAGACTCACGGGGACTTGGGATGAGTCGGGGGCTGGCCTCCGTAAGGAGCCACCTCTTTCTCACCCCTGTAGACGCGAAGGAGGACCAGCTGGCGGGCTGCCACCTCCCTCCACCCCCGCCTGTGAGCCGCCCCACCCCCCACCTGGGACGCCGGGAGGACTTCTTCCTGGGTCCCTCGGGGCTAGGGTTCCTTCAGCAGCAGCCTCGCAGACTTCGCCATTCATCACGGCTGGCCCAGGGCAGCCTGCGTGTGCCTCAGTTCCCCAGCCCGTGAAATGGGAAGGATCGAGGGCTTGCAGAGCTGCAGTGGGTTAGCCCGCGGACGGAGCTTAAGAGCGTTGTGTGGCCCGCTCTCCGTTCCATCCCCCTCGACCCCCCGCAGGGCACACAGTAGGGCTTCCCTGCGGCTCCGTCACTGAGTGGTGCCATCAGGGGCTGCGGGCGATGAGCCCCTCCTGACGGTGCCTCCCCCGGTTTCTGGACCCCGATCTCCGTCTTCCCCCAGGTGCAAGTGCAACGGGCACGCCAGCGAGTGCGGTCCCGACGCGGCGGGCCGGCTGGCCTGCCGGTGCCAGCACAACACCACGGGCACCGACTGCGAGCGCTGCCTGCCCTTCTTCCAGGACCGCCCTTGGGCCCGGGGAACGGCCGAGGCCGCCAACGAGTGTGTGCGTGAGTGTCCTGGGCCCCGGAGGCCGACCCCCTGACTCCCTGCTCCTGCCGCCCACCCCCCTGCCACTGCAGGGCCGAGGAGGAGCGGGAGGGGATGTGTGTTCCCCCATCTTGCCCCTACAAAGCGCTCCCCCAGACCAAATCCCCCCCCCATCAAGGAGGCAGCTGGGAAGGCCCCCCCACTGTTCTTTGTTTCAGTGGCTCCAACCGCAGCTGCTAATCAAAGCCAGAACAGGAGGCCCCGGGTCCTGGGGGGGTGCTGACCTGCCCACCCAGCCTCTCCCACGGCCCCCCAGGCAGCCTTTGAAGTCCAGGTCCCCGTGTGATGTGGCTTTGACCACCAAACCTCAGAGACAGGCTGTTTGGTGCCGTCGTACCTTCCCCAGGGACGTGGGGACGCGCACAGCAGAGTTGGGATTGTCCATCACGGTTCGCCCCAACCCCCACCCCAGCTTCCCCCAGGCTCCGAGCCCTGCCCTGTCCCCCAGAGAGTCACCCAAACTGCTTCCGGCTCCCCGTGTGTAGCTGGCTGGCGCCGGGCCCCGGGTCCCAGCTGGGCAGGAGGGGCGTGTTCACAGGGGGCTCTCCTGACAGCTCGGCCTCTGAGCCCACCCTCCTCATGGGCCCGGGGCTCCTGGCAGCCAGAGCGGGGCTGGGGAGGGGACAACCGTCTCTGTGAACAGGGGGGCACTGTCTGCAGGGCTTCCCAGGGCCACCGTGGCCCTCATGGGGTTCTGTTGCCCTCACTGGCCTGCCTCCCCCAGGAAGTCCTCCCTGGGGCCAAGGAGGCGGGCTGGCTGACTCCCCCATTCTGAGCCTGAGGCTGCCTCCACGGTGGGGACACAAAAGGCCAGGCCACTTCTCCTGCTGTGTCCTCGCCCAGCGGTGCCATCTCTGTCTTCTCCGCCACCAGCCCGGAAGCCGGGCTTCGTGCCTGACCCCTGCCACTGCCCCTCCCCAGCTCAGCCTCAGCCGCATCCCTCTGGCCCGCCTGACTGTGTCCTACGCAGTCTGGGCCTTGGTCCCAGCCCCATCACCCCTCCTCCAGGCCTGAAGCGCCCCTGCTGCACTCACCAGCCTCCAGCCCGGCTCCGCCCGCAGCCTGAGGCCCTTGCTAAAGGGCCAGCCCAATTACACCCAGCCCCTGGGTGACCCTTCCTGAGCCTGCCTTGCTCCAAGGTGAAGTCCACTCACCGTGGCCTCCTGGCCTCTCTGGGTCAGGCTCTGCTGACCTCTGGACCTCATAGCGGCCCCCGCACCCCTCCCTGTCCCATCAGGCTGCCGATCGTGTGACATGCCAGCTGCCCCCACCCACACCCCGCAGCACTGGGCGGATTCTCTCTGGCTCTCCACGGTTTATGCTCTGGCCCTCACCTCCTGCCTGGGACTGCCCCGCTCTGAGGCCGGCCCGTAAGGGTCCCTCCTTCAGCTCCCAGGGCCTGCCCTCGGCTCTCCCCACCTGCAGGGTTTTCGCTTGCTTGCTGCGTCTGGCCCTCGTCCGACAGCGGAGAGCACTGCCCTGTTGCTCGCCGGCCCGCCCGTGCGGGACTAGCCGTGGGGGTTGAGTCGGCCGGAGCGTTCCTTAGCACCTACTCCTTTTTTAACGAATTAGCGAGTGAGGGAGCGGTGACCTGTATTTCTGTGCATCTGAATGACCTCCTGGTCACGAGGAGCCAGACCCACACGGTTCTTAGGGCTGGGAGGACCCACAAGACCACTTGGAGTGAGCCCCGCTGCCGCTCCAGAAGGTGGCCCGCCCTGATCTGTGCGTGCATCCGGCTTGCCCGGGAAGGGTCCTGGGTCTCGGTGCCCCCCGCCCGCCTTTGCTCTTGAGAGTCCTGTTCGAGAAGATGGGTCGGCTGCTCTCCGTGTCCTTGATCAAGCCGGGCCTGCGCTCCAGAAGGTGGCCCTTCCTGGAGCTGCCGGCCCCTAGACTCCTGGGTCGCTCACGCATCACCCCCCACCTCCCTCCTGCCCACAGCCTGCAACTGCAGCGGCCACTCGGACCAGTGTGCATTCGACCGGGAGCTCTTCCGCAGCACGGGCCACGGCGGGCGCTGCCTCCGCTGCCGGGACCACACGGCCGGGCCTCACTGCGAGCACTGCCGGGAGGGCTTCTACCGCTGGAGTCCCCGGACGCCGTGCCAGCCCTGCGACTGCCACCCGGCAGGTAGCGGGCCCTGCCGCTCGGCCCCCGCCCCGCCCCCGCCCCCCCCAGCCCCCACTGCCCTGTGCCCTTCCTCCCCCAGGCTCCCTGCACCTGCAGTGTGATGCCTCGGGCACCTGCGTCTGCAAGCCCACGGTGATGGGCTGGAAGTGTGACCGCTGCCAGCCTGGGTTCCACTCGCTCAGTGAGGGAGGCTGCAGGTGAGGGGCAGCGGGTGTGGACAGCCGTGCAGGGCGCGGGTGGTGGACTGGGACTGAAGGCCAGGAAGCGGGGGGAAGGGGATAGTAGCTGTCCTTCCCTCCCTCCTTCCATCCGTCTCTCCGCCATTCCGTCTAATGATTCTGGAGCCACCGGCAGTCCCACGGGAGGACTAGAGACACTGTGTCCCTGGAGAATGTGAGACGGGGCATGAGACGCCAGCTGGCCTCAGGCGTCAAGGGCAGGCTTCCCAGGAGAGGCACTGAGTTCCAGTGGGAGGGCAGAGAGAGAGGGCAGAGGGACTGGTGTTCCAGGCAGAGGAAGAGCACACGCAAAGGCTCAGAGGCAAGTGCAAGGCGGAGGTCAGTATGGATGAGTGGGGGTTGCGGGGAAGAAGTGTGCACAGAAGAGGAGGGACCGATGGGGCCTCGAGGCCTCAGGAGGGGCTGTGGACAGGCCTGCGGCAGCCGTGGAATGAGGTCAGAGGCCAGGGTAGAGGCTGCAGCAGGAACATCTGGGAGGCGTGGCAGCTCGCTCTGGCATTTGGCCACGAGAGGCAGAGAACCGACAGATTCCAGAGCCCCTTGGAAGGCAGAGCTGGCAGGAGGTGGTCACCAGGGAGCAGAAGGCGGAGCAGGGATGAAGGCCGAGCCCCCGGGCCCCTGGGTGGAGGGAGGCCATTCGTGACTCAGTGAGCACCTACGGGGAGAGGCTGAGTCTGCAGCGCAGGTGTAGCATCCAAGGGGAGAGAGACGGGCAGGGGGCCACCACGGTCCGGACCTCAGAAGAGGGGTTTAACACGCTGGTTGGGTCAGCCTGCCTCCTGGTCCTCTAGGGAAGGGGGAAGGACGAAGAAGTTCTCTCCCAGGGGGATGGGCTCTCCTCACTCCGGACTTGCTCCTCGGTTACCTTCCCTACGTGCTGTCTCCTTGGCAGACCGTGTGCCTGCAGTGCAGCCGGCAGCCTGGGCACCTGTGACCCCCACAGCGGGCGCTGTCCCTGCAAGGAGAACGTGGAGGGCCACCTGTGTGATAGGTGGGTGAACCGACCCGACCCTCAGCTTGCTGGGCGTGACTTCAGGGCTCGTGGGGGTGGAGGAGCTGGGGCAGGGTCCGCACAGACCTGGGCGACTTCACCGCCTGACGCCCTTCCTGGGGCCCCGTGGGTCTGCCGTCCTGGAAGCGATCTGAAGGTTTTGACACTGTTTATGTTCTCTTATAAAGACTTATTTATTAGAGAGAGAGAGTAAGCGTGCGAGCGGGAGGGGCAGAGGGAGAGGAAGGAGAGATTATCTGCTCCAAGGATAGCAAATAACTGGTGCTCCGACCGCCGCCCTCCCCGCGCGCCCCGGGGCGGACGTCTCTGGTCTCAACCGTGGTCATGGTCTGAACCATGAGCCCTGGGACAGCCTCAGAATCCTGTCTGCCCTGCTCCCAGAAGCTGTGGCCACCGTCTCGTGGTACAAATAGAACATCTGAAGTTCCACGAGGCAAGATTACTTCTCCTAAGTCCCATGGTCGGTCCTTCCAACTTCTTTGTGTGTTCAGGGGGCCTCCTAGCTCCAAGCAGTGGGGCTGGCGGACAAATGTGGGTTTCCCTCCGTGGGCACACACCGTCTCCTCTTCCTGGCCCTGGCTCTGACCTCTGAAGCCCTTTGCAGCCACCGCAGGGTCTGTCTGGGGCTCTTTGATTCTCTGGCCGGAGACCTGCATGGAAAGTCCCCGACACAGCACGATACTGTGGACTTGACCCTCATCGGTGTGTGCCAGGCCTCTACCGGGTCAGAAGAAGCCGGTGCCAAAGCCATGGTTGGGCCTGACCTTGACTCACCTAGGTCAGTCCCAGGCCACACCTTCATCTCGTCCACATGTGGCCTGCAGGCCCTGAGTGGGAGCTCAGCTTCCTGCTGGGACTTCCTTCTCTGAGATCCCGCAGGGGAGGAAACAGAGGAGTCGGGGAACCAGACTCCTTCTCCCAGGGCTCTGCCCTCCACCCGCCTTGCTCCTTGAGGGGATCTCCCTCTGAGCTTCACTTTGCCCGTTTATGAAATGGGCAGGCTTGATGCGATGTGTTCCGCAGAGCGGGCTGGGCCGCGGGAGTCCTCGACAGGACCTCCGTCCGCCCCAGCGGGCTCGCATGAGCCCCCAGGCGCAGACCAGGAGTCTGTGATGTGTTTCTCTCCAGGGCTCCTCGGAGAAATAGCTGATTCCAGGGCTGGGGCAGGGACTGTGCCACATGAGCCCCGAGTACCTGGCCGTCACAGAGAGCAAGGAAGTTCTTCATTAAAAATGAAAACCAACAGAAAAAACTCTAAGCCAGGATGGGGGTCTGTGTCAAAAGGACTCAAGCCCGCCCTGGAGGGGCTCCGGAAAAGCCGGAACAATTTGAACAACCAAATAATGGCGGTATTGGGTTATAACCCAAAGAATCAAGTAGATATCCACGAGTCTGCACGGATAGGAACAGATGAGGGGGAAAAAATAAATAACACTGGGACGAAAGGACACATCTTCCTGGCAAAAGAATTCCAAATGATAAATGTGGAAGGAAGGGGGGGAATAGGAAATCAGTTTGAATTTCACAATGATGGCCGCGGTGGGCAAGAGCCACCTGACTGGGCAGAATTTTAGGGAGAAACAGGATATTCGCATAGGCCCCCAAATATCTCTCTCTCGCAAAATATTTGGTAATCACGGTGATGACCTCAATGTGTGTCTTTAATCCCCCACCACCTGGAGGATGGGCTGTAACTCCTCTGTGCTGCCTGCTGCATTTAGTGACTTCCTTCTGAATGCAGGAGCTCAGGGGGCCAGCGACCTTGACCGGGCGGTGGAGGTTAACACTCCCGGTGATGTCACGGGCATCATTTACCCCAATGCGGTGTGTCGAGAGGGACACTTCGCCTCTATTTCTTCCCCAAACCCACGGCCCCGGTGTAATCGTGAGACTGCATCAGAGGGACCCGAATTGCGGGGCTTTCTGCAAAACATCTGGCCACTACCCTTCAAAAGTGTCAAGGTCATGAACGACAAGAACACCATGTGACCAGAGGAGGCCCTGGTCCCAGATAAGATCCGGGCCAGGAAACCAGCATTGGTGGAGAAAGGGCAGAAGTCCTCAAGTCTGGAGTTGAGTAAATAACTAGAGTTATTATTTTTTTTAAGAGATTTTATTTATCCATTTGACAGAGATCACAAGCAGGCAGAGAGGCAGGCAGAGAGAGAGGGGGAAGCAGGCTCCCTGCCGAGCAGAGAGCCCGATGCGGGGCTCGATCCCAGGACCCTGAGATCATGACCTGAGCCGAAGGCAGAGGCTTTAACCCACTGAGCCACCCGGGCCCCCCAGCTAGAGTTATTATTAATAACTGGAGTTGAGTGAACTAATGTGACTTTCTTGGCTCGGTTAAGTGCCTCCTCGCAACGTCGTCGACATTAGGGAAAGCCGGCCAAGAGGCCACGGGAGCTGTCTGCATGATCTCTGCAACTCTTGTAAATCGGAAAAATATACACATATGTTTTGAAGTTTCCCCAGTGATCCCGACTCACCTTGACCTAGCTGGGATCCCCGGAACCTCCCTGACCCCCCTCCTCCCCCCGGGGCACATGCTCCTTTCAGGTGCCGCCCGGGGACCTTCAGCCTGCAGCCCCACAACCCGGCCGGCTGCACCAGCTGCTTCTGCTACGGCCGCTCCAAGGTGTGTGCGGCTGCTGCCCAGTTTCGGGAGCACCACATCCTCTCCGACCTCCGCCAGGGTAGGAAGTGCCTCCCATCCCCCCACAGCCACCTCCCGGGGTCTGCTCCCTGCCCAGGTTGGGCTGGTTGTCCAGCTCTGGGGAGATCCCGCGGGGCTGGGGGCCGGATTAGGGGTGGGGGTGGGAAGGAAGGGCAGCCTCAGGCTGCAGGGGAGGCATCCCCCAGGGTCTCGCACAGGCCACACAGGATGTGCCCCCCTGCACCCCTCGGCTCCCTCCCTAGCCTCCAGCAGGGTTGGGAGCTGGGTAGGTGGCAGCTGTTAGACCCCGTGGGGGACTTCCTGATCGGTCCTGTCAAGAGTCTCCTGACGTGTCCCCGTGCTGGGGATTCAGGCTCAGTCCCCTGGACTCTATTCACTGAGCCCTGGCCATTTGCCAGGCACTGTGCTGAGCTCTTTATACCATGGAAGCCACGGAGTCCTTGGAAGGTAGGGACAGTTATTCCCATTTTACCAATGAGACAACTGAGGCCCAAAAAGATGTCACAGAATTCCGTGGTTGCCACCCAGGTTTGTCAGCGTCTGAGTTTTGCTCTCAGCGGCTCTGCCGACCTCCTGTCTGGGACAGGGTCCAGGGGTACCATGGTGCCCTGGGTCCCCAACGGCAGGTGTGTGCCCGCGCGTCTTTGGAGCTGGAGGGTGGTGGAACTTGGCATTAAACCACAGCCTGTGGAGACCCCTGCCGTGCCCCACAGAAGCCCCCCCACCCCTGCATCGAGGCCCGGGTCAGCCCTGGGACGCCCCAGACGCAGGGGCAGTTCGCCCTCTGCTGGACACTGCGCAGAAAGCAGGACGGAGATGGGGCCCCGCCTTGCCGGTCACCCGGAAGGGGTCTAGGATGTTAGCATCAGACAGGACTCGCTTTATAGATCCTAAGAACAATGCCATTTTCTGTTCTCACGCTGAGCCTGCCGCTGGGTTTGGCGCGTCCATCTCAGTATCTCACACGTACCTTGCTGTGACCCTCGGGCCACAGTTCTCAAACTTTTTTGGTCCCCAGATCCCTTCATGCTCCTGAAAATAACTGAGGATCTCCAAGCACTGTTCTTTATGCGGGTAGTTTGCGTGGGTGTTTTCTGTATTAGAAACGGAAGCAGTGATTTTTAAGGTAGTTATATATTAATTTACTTAAAAATGACCAGAATAGATATATAACATAAAATAATATGAGCCTGTGACATGTAACTCTTTTTCAAAAAGACAAAAAGAGGGGAGTGCGCTTGTAAACTCTTGCACATTTCTTCACGGCTGGATTAGCAGAGCTCAGTCTGCTGTGATAGTGCAGGACTTGCTGTTTCTAGAAAATTCCACCACATGTTGGTAGGACACGGCCGGAAAGCTGCCAGTTTCATCTTAGCGTTACTTAGAAGGTAGCTCGAGCCCGTGGGCCCCCTGGAAGAGTCTCAAAGATCTTGCTGGGTCTTCAGACCGACTTTGAGAACTTTCACCATTTTGCAGATAAGGAATTGGCTTCAGAGAGGTGAAGTAACTTGCCCAGGGTCACACAGCCAGTGAGAGGCAGAACCTAGTCTAGTACCGGGGAGCCGCAGACCTCCTCTTTCTGATCTCTTTCCCTTCACCCCAGGGGTGGGGTCTCCACCCCCTTCCCCAGCTGCTCCCTTGAAGTCATTTGCTCTGTGCCGGGCTCTGCTTACTGTAGGGATGTCACCAGAGGGAGGGTGGGCAAGACAGGGGATGGGAAGGTCTGCGTTTTCATCCCGGCTGGACCACGTCCTAACCAGGTGGCCTTCGTCAGCGCAGTGGGGGCTCATGACACATGGGTCTCAAGGACAGGCAGGGTGGGGTCCCGGGTAAGGAAGTTCCCTGGGGACCTGAAGATGAGGTCAAGTCCAGTGCCGTCAGAGACGGCCCCAATGTCCCAGTGTGCCGCGCTGGGGTCTCCAGACTGCGTCCTCCCATTGCATTCAGGGCCCACTGAAGGGGCCAGGCGGGCTCAGGGGTCTGACCTTGCCCTCAACAGAGCCAGCGCCCTCAGCTTTCTCACATTTCTTGGGGCTCCCTCCCTCCCTGAGACCCCCATCCTGACTCTGGGGCGAGGGTCTGAGCTGCCTGGCTGTGGGCAGCACGGAGCCTCTGCTAACACCAGCTGGCTGTCACCACCCCCCCGGCCCCCCATCTGTCTCTAGAACGGTCTCTCCTCCTGACCCGGGTCAGTTGTTTCAGGCTGCATCCATGGGCCCCCCAGGAAGGGTGGTGTGAAGAGGGAGGGGGTGGAGTCCTCCCTCCAGAGCCTCACACAGGCATGTGTGTTTGCGGTCCAGGAACCGAGGGCTGGTGGACGGGAAGCGTGGGGGGCTCAGAGCATCCTGCACGATGGAGCCCGAGGGGGCTCCTCCTGAATCCAGAAGAAGAGGAGGAACTCACGCTCCCAGGTACCTGCCAAACCCCCCTGCTTTCTGACCAAGGCCTTGCCATCAGGCCCCAGAAAGCCCTGTCCACCTTCCTGTCAGTCTCTCACCCCGCCAGCCCGCGGCACCCTCCTCCCAGGGTCCTGGGATTCCTGCAGAAGCAAGAAGTTCTAGATTATTCTGGACCACCGCCCACCAACTTTGGTCTCCTGGGAGCTGTACCAGACCTGGGGCCAGGATCCGAGAGCCCATTCTTAGCCCTCCTGTGGCCAGATTCTGGGCCCTGACCCAGTCCTGCCCTTGACCTCCCTCTCCAAGAAGGGCCAGAGCCATGGCACACTGGTGTCTGGCTTGCTGTGCAGACATAGCACCTGGCAGGAAGCAAAAAGTCACAGGGGTCCTGAGACCCCCGGCTGGAGGCAGGTGCTCCAAGCTCAGAGGCCCGAGAGCACAGAACACGCTCTACTCCATGGCTACTGTGCTGACAGGCTTAAGAAAAAGTTTTTTGCTTGAGAAGTATTCGCTGGGTCTTGCGCTGGGCGTTGGGGCGAGGCAGGCGGACGGACTCAATCATTTTTATTTCACATCTTGATACGCACCCCATTCTCCCAAGCCGCTCTGCCTCCGGCCGATTCCTGAGCAGGGGGTGGGGGGGGCGCCCGGAGGGAGACAGGCAGGGAGGGGCCGGTGGGGACCCTTTCCTGCCATGTGTGGGTTTTCAGCTGAAGCAGTTGGAAGATACAGGAGAAACAGCCCAAGTTCAAAGGCCGTGATGGGGCCCCTGGGTCCTCCGTGTTTCTTAGGATGCCACAGCCTTCTCTGTGCCCAAAGCGTGTTCTGACGCCTGTGGGAAGCGTGGCCTTGGGGGGTCGGCGCCCCTTCTTAGCCCTGCGTGTGGCAGGCTTACCTTGCACTCGCTCTGAGCCTCACTCAGCTCCCCCAGCGTGGGGCCTCCCGGATCTGCTGGTGGGGTAGTGTGAACACGGATGGGGACACGGCCGGCCGGGTGCCACCACGGGGTGTGATGCACGTGTCTCCTCTGCTCCCAGGGACTCCATAGTCCCATCAGACCTCACTTCTAAAACCCAAGCTCGAGACGGTGACAGCGGGGCAGTAAGCCAGGCAGGGGGCCCTGCGTTCCTGCAGGGACACGGGGACATGAAGCCGGCCTGCAGGAGGAGGGGGTGTGGGCGGCCGGCCTCAGCGTCAGCGGTCCAGGGGGCCTTTGGCTTTTTCCCTGCTGTCGCTTTATCTTGTTTGACTGTTTAATTGTCAATAAAATCATTATACCGTAGACACTTATAATCTTTAAAATCAAGCCTTGATTTAAAGTGAAG
>CM053615.1:73534225-73557935 GCA_028646535.1 Procyon lotor
TCATCCGAGGGCACAGCCGAGCCAAGACCGGGGCCCTGGGCTTCCGTCCCTTCCCTAGCACCAGGCACTTTCCGCTTAGTGATTCAGCCAGAGGCTCCCAACATTTGCAAAGCAGATGACTCTCGGGTGGAAACCAAGGGCAAGCCCCTTCAGAAAAGAGTGCTTGAATTGAATGAATGAAGAAACAAGAATGGGGTGCCTCTACTGCCTTTTCCATTCATCCGAGAGCTGCCGGGTGGTGGCCAGTTTCCGAGACCAGCTGCTGGGTGCCGACCCTGAAGAGGGCTCCAGCGGGGGGTGCGGGGGGACAGCTGTGGGGAAGGATGGCCCCGTGCCCTCTGCTCTGTGAGCCACCTCTGCTGTCTCCTCTCAGGTACCAGGAGGTCCAAACGGCCCAGAAGGCGCTGGGCACAGCTGTGGCAGAGGCGCTGCCCGAAGCCGAGAGGGCGCTGGCCGCCGTGCACAGAGTCGCTGTAGACGCTGCCCCGTTCCTGGCCTCGCTGGCCACCCCCGCAGCACTGGTCAGCCCCGCGGCCGCCCCAGAGATTAGCCTGGGGTGGGGGTGGGAGAAGTCGGCGGCCTGTGTGGCGGCCCGGGCAGATGATGCAGCTTATTTTTAAGTAGATGGCAGTTGATTAAAACGAGCTAATCCACCTCCGTGGCTTGGTGGAGTGCCCGCCGGGCTCAGAGTTAGCGCTCGGCCAGGTTTTGTTGTGGGTTGTGACGGTAATAGTGAGGCCGGGCATCTCCTCCATCGCGGCATTAGCAAAGGCACCAGACAGACGTGAGATTAAATCCCAGCCCTGCCACTCCGGATCTGTGACCTTGGCCAAGGACGTCCCCCCACTCCCACCCCCGACCCGTCCTTCGGTCGGGTCCTCTGTCAGCTAGAGCTCCCCCATGAGCTTATCTCAGGGCTGCTCCATCGGGGCCGGGAGAGGATTCGTGAGTCGTGGGCAAGGTGGCCCTAGTGCTTGTTGGCCCCTGGGTGAACCCGCTCCATTACGTCCGCCCAGAAATCCTGAAATCCCAGAACTCACGAACTGTACTTTAAGGAGGAGACTAAGCTTCTACAGATACTTTTGGGGCAAAACCTGACGGGTCCCAGGCTGCTTCTTTGGGGTCTTTGCTTGCCCCCACCCCAAATGTGAAGAGTACTGTGCAGGCGTTCACAGGCTTGGCCCTGAGCGTGGCCGCGATGCTGCCGAGGGTGCTCAGTGATGTCCCCGAGCCTGCACAGTCCTGCTTCTCTCAAGTCGGGGGAATTCTGAATGTGGCAGTACATCCGGCCCCAAGGTTTCCACCGAGACTGTGGGCCTGGGGAAGGAAACGCAGGTCAGGGAGGCCTCACATCTAGTAACTGGTAGAGCTGGAAGAGAGACAGGTTCCCCCACCTGGTGGCCCCCACCGCTGGTCCCTCTGCTTGCCGGGTCCTGTCCCCGCCATTCCCAACCCCCGGGCGCCTCTCACCCACTAGAGGATCTGCCCCTCGGACCTTCCTGCCAGGCCTCGCCTGAGCCCACCATCTCCCTGCAGCCTCAGAAGTCGAAGGTGGGGGCCCTGAGCCTGAAGGTGCAGGCCCTGGAGGAGACGGTCGCCTCCAGAGAGCGCAGGGTCACCGAGGCGGCCCAGACCCTTCGGGCCACCGCCCAGGCCATGCTGCGCAGGACCAAGCCCCTCACTCAGGTGGGTTCCTGTCCTTTGAGGCAGGCATGGGGGGGGGGGGGGTTGTGTCCTGAGAGTGTCCTGCGGTGGCGGGTGTAGGGGAGGGAATGGCAAAGACCAGAAATAGTTCTTCCCATCTCCAGTGTCTCCTGCCTGCAGCGCCCCCTGCCCAGCCTCTCTCTTCTCTCTCCAGCTGCGCCAGGAGGCCAGAGCCGCCCTGACCCGGGCTTCCTCATCCGTCCAGGCCGCCACAGTGACCGTCACGGGAGTCAGGACCCTGCTGGCCGACGTAGAAGGTACGCATGCCTTGCCGAGCCTGAGGCTTTTTGACGCACAAATGCCAGTGACAGCCACCCGGCCTCCTGCCTCAGCCGGGCCAGCGTGGCCCTGGGGACAAGAAGGGGACAGAAATCCGGTTGTGGGGGCATAAGCCAAACAGCCCGTTCCCCGCCCCACCCCAGCCAGGACCTCTCCTGCGGCCGCTGCTCTTGCCCGCACGCGCTGCTCACCGGCGTCTCGCCCTCGTGGCCGTCAGTCACCAGACCACACTCAGAACCCGTCAGGGCCGAGAGGGTCGGATGCCCTTGGCCAGCTGGCCCTGGCCTAGTCTGCTCCGACAGGGGTCCTGTCACCCGGTGCAGATCCCTGCCACGTCCAGGGTTCAGCCGGGGCCGCGGGGAAGGAGACAGACTTCTCTTGAGAAAGGGGTGTGGGTTGATGCCGATCCAGGTCTCCTCGAGCTTCAGGAAAGTGAGACTGGGTGCTCCCATTTTATAGACGTGTAGACCAAGAAAAGGGATTGATTCAGACTATCCCTGGGTCAGAGGTGCTCAGAGTAGAAACTGTCCAGCATTAGGATTCTCCCACTTCGTGTCCCCTTCCAGAGGCTTCTGTGATGTCCTCTTTGCTCCAGAGAGAAGCCCCCTCACCCTTTATCTGTGGCTCTGTCCGGTGAACAGGGTAAGGCAGGAACACAGGCGGCCCCAGAGGCCCCCGGGGTCTGAGACCCGGAGGCAGGCTCTGCGGTCCCCCTGGCTCCAAGACTTTGCTCCCCAACCCTGTCTGCTGCTGCTGAGAGCTGTGGCTGCAGCCGTGGCCCCCTGGCCCCTGGGGTGAGCTGGTTGGTGCTTCCTATTCTCTAGGTTTCTCTGCAGTCGGAAGGCCTGGCCACCCACCAACCAGGGGACTTCCGATGGGGAAGGCGTGGCCTTGAGCCCTTGACTCTGAGTCGTGTTTAGTAAATTCTGTGATACTAGTGATGGAATATACGTACTTCAGAACATTAAAATTGTAAGGGTTAATAAAGCCACCTGCTGCAGCCCCCTCAGCGGGCAGGGGCTCCTCCACTCTCTGCTTCCCTACTTCCAGCGATGTGTGCTTACCAGCCCACGAGGTATCGCCTTCTCGCTGGGGCATGCACTCCGTGAAAATATGCCTCCTTGGTGCAGCACCGCGGTGCACACAAGGACTCCTCTCAAACCACTAACCCCAGGCTGCTCTCCCCGTCTCTACTCCTTTTCAGAGACTCTCTCTCTCACCACCAGTCGGTCCATGCTCAGTGGGCATTTAGGATGAAAGGAAAATTCACTCAGTGAATATGGAGCAGCTTTCCCCAAGGGGGTGGTCCTGGGGCCTTTAGCCCAAGATATGTCCTGCCACCAGTCGGTTTATGTTAGGGTAAGCTTAGGAAATGTTGTTACTATAGTGCCCTCTTGAGGCCATACAGTCCGCACCTTATGATTTTAAAGGCCCTGAGAAGTCCTGCAACAAAGAAACTGGATTCTCTTTCTTTAAGCTTGACGTTTCTTCCTGATGTTTAGCAATACCCTGTAGAGTTAAGACTCCTTGGAGTGCATTTTAAGAAACACCCATTTTGTGTACAAGAAACAAAGTAGATCTAATTTCTCAGTTATCTTCGTGGAAAATTATGTGATATTGTGCCTTAGAAGGCTTGATTCATTTTAAAATCTATCGTTAGATTTCCCGATTTTGCTTAGAATTTTATCTGAAAGAAAAGGAAAAAGTCTCTCTTCTTTACAGAAGGGAGCTACTTCTTATTAGGTAATAAAACATATACAAATTGGGATGCCTGGGTGGCTCAGTTGGTTAAGCAGCTGCCTTCGGCTCAGGTCATGATCCCAGGGTCCTGGGATCGAGTCCCATATCGGGCTCCTTGCTCAGCAGGGAGCCTGCTTCACCCTCTGTCTCTGACTGCTTGTGTTCTCTCTCTCTCTCTCACTCTGACAAATAAATAAATAAATCTTTAAAAAAAAATACACAAATCGTAATACTTCCCTTTTTGTCTTGGCTGCTAGGAAGCTCAGAGGTAGAGCATTCAGAGCCTGCAGTGTCATTATTCTAATTTTTCTGGCCCTTCCCACTCTTCTTCCCTTCCTTATCCGCCCAGTTGCATGTGGCCCTTGGTTTTTTACTTTAATGGTCAGTTGTTGACTTACCTATCACTATAAGCTGCTTCAAAACCCTTTTAGACATAAGGGGTACACAGAAAGAGAGCTGAATGGACTTTCTGGGGACCGAGCTATGGCTCCCCATCCATTCCCACCCCCGGCCCAGGCACCGGCCAACACCATGTAATCTCACGATTTTAACAAACATCACAATATAATATGAATCTTCAAATTCACTGAACAGTACATGTTGCTCATTATTTGCTTGTTTCCCGGACGAGCTTCCGAAGGTTTCGCGCGGATCTCCTGCCAATCGCACCTCCCTCACATCGTCCGGGGATCCGGGGCCGTGACTGCCGGGCAGGCTCTCTCGGCGGGAGCCCACCCTCCTGACACAGCCTCCCCCGGGGTTGCAGGACTGAAGCGGCAGTTTCCGCGGCCCAGGGACCAGGCCGCGCTGCGGAGGAAGGCGGGTGGCGTCAGCGGCAGGCTCCTCGAAGACTTGAAAAAGAAGACCAAGCAGGCAGAGAGGATGCTGGGAAACGCAGCGTCCGTCTCTTCCACGGCCAAGGAGAAGGGTGTGGAAGCCGAGATCTTGGCCAAGGACAGCGCTAAGGTCAGGGCCACGGGTGTGACAACGTCCCGGCCTGTGGGAGAATAATCCTGTGGGAGGAACGGCCCCTTCTGTAGGTGAAACGGGGTCCACTGCAGATCTGCCCCCTTCCGTGTAGACCGTGCTGAACGCTCCGCACTTACCGAGGGCTCAGGGGGGCCCCAGGCCGGTGACCCTGTTGATCCTGTCACTGTTGTCCCTGGTGTCACCGGCGAGGACCCCGAGGGCCCGGGTTAGTGACTTAAAGTCACATGACCAGGACTCTCTCCTAAGTCTGTCTGGCTTTACTCACCCAGACTTCTAGGCTCTTGTTTTTTTGTTTTTTTTTTTTTTAAGATTTTATTTATTTGACAGAGAGAAACACAGCGAGAGAGGGAACACAAGCAGAGGGAATGGTAGCGGGAGAAGCAGGCTTCCCACAGAGCAGGGAGCCCGATGCGGGGCTCGATCTCAGGACCCTGGGATCATGACCTGAGCCGAAGGCAGACGCTTAATGACTGAGCCACCCAGGCGCCCCTAGGCTCTTGTTTTTTAATCGGGGCCAAAGTCTAACCCACGTGCATCCCTCTAGCCCCCCACTGGCTCTGTGTGTCGCCAGCATCCGGTCCGTGTTTGTGGAAGGAATGAATGATCCAGGGCTCAAATTGATGACCGCTTGGCATCATAGCCGTCACTGCTCTTTACCTCTGAAAGGGCTATGTCCGCTCACTCTCTTCCCCCTCCGCTGCTCCCCCCGCCCAGCTCGCCAAGGCCTTGCTCAGGGAGGGCAGGCAGGAGCACCGCCGGGCAGGCCGGCTCTCCAGCCAGATGCGGGCGACGTTCCGGCAGGCCTCCCGGCAGGTGCTAACCACACAGGCCCGCAGACAGGAGCTGGAGAAAGCAAAGCAGGTATGCGTGCCAAGACCACCCCCCCAAATCCCATTTCCTCCTGGCCCCCGAGCCAGCAGGGAGCTGGTCAATTTTTCCCTCTCCCCCACCCCCCAGATGGGTGCCGGGCTGAATGCCTTGGAACAGCAGATCCGGGAATCGCGTGCCTCCTTGGAGAAGGACGTCCAGGCCTTGTCGGAGCTGCTCGCCAGGCTGGGTGAGGAGACCCCTGGGTCCCTGGAGCGCCCCCAGGAACTTCTGTGAGGCCCAGCACTGGAGAAGCTCTCCTCCTGGCCCCCAGCTGCCCACGGTCCCCCCTCCCCAGCCACAAGCATTTGAACCAGTCCCAGCCCCCCCGTCCCCCGTGCGAGGTGGGGCTGGTGTCACTGTGCCTCCGGGGACCACTAGTCTGACAGCGAGGGGGCTGGGGTGCGGGGGGTGGGGACATGGAAAACAGCGGACAGAACACCTGCGGGGACCTCAGGAGCAGATGGGCCCTGAGCGGTTGAGGGTTTCAGAGGAGAGAGGATGTTGGAGAAGCTTGGGTGGCATCGAGAATCAGGCGTGGGCTTGGGTGCTTTCCCTTCCCTGGCTGTGAGACCTTGGCAAAACCACTGTGCCTCTCTGAGCCTCAGTTCCCACATCTGTAAAATGGGAGTAAACACCAGCATCATTTAGAAAGTGCTTGCCATGCTGCGTGGTGAGGGTCCGTGAGCAGCGGCTCTCGGGGAGGAGGAGAGGAGAGAAGCCCCAGCAAGGAGATGTCTCAGATGGAGGGGAGAGCACCCAGCAAGGCCTGGAGGCCACAGGGGGGCGGGGGGAGGGGACAGTAGGCAAGCGGTTTTCAAAACTGCGGTAACACACCCATAACACAAAATCAGCCGTTTTAATCCTCTTGAGACACACGGTTCAGAGGCATTCGGTACGTTCACACCATGATGCAGCGTCCCTGCCATCCGCCTCCAGAACTTGCCCATCTTCTCAAACCGTAACACCACACCCGTTAGACCCGAACTCTCTGTGCCCCAGCCCCTGGCACCCCCCCCCTCTTTGGTCCCTGTGAACTTGACACTCCAGGGACCTCACGTCAGTGGACTCACACCCGGTATTTGTCCTTCTGTGACTGGCTTCTGCCACTTAGTGTCCCGTCCTCGGGGCCGCATGTGCCCCGTTATTAACAAGGGGAAGGATCGCCTCGCGTTGTCTGCACGTCAGGCCCACGCGAAGCTTTGCCTGGTCTAGATCGTGATCTAGAATTCTCTGCTTGGGAGGCAAGGACCCAGGTCCTCTCGCCATCTTGCAGACAGGCAGTCGGAGGCACAGAGAGTTGAAGCAATGTGCCCGGGGCCCCACGGCCAGTCAGAGCACACGGCTCTGACCGATACGGGGTGCCCACTGGTAGCCGACGCCGAGGACTCCCAGCACTGTTCTCATCGTCCATGTGTGCCGGAGCTGTGCCTGCCCTGGGCAGGCGAGAGCAGCCCCCAGCAGGCCCCTGCCTGGGCCCCCACGGGCCAGGTGGAGTGTGCTGCAAGGGGAACCCAACTCTGGAAGGCCAGGCAGTTTGGACTTCCCCGTGGACGGGGGTCTCGGCTGGGAGCAGGATCTGCCCAGGCCAGCAGGGCTCAGTTCCCCGGGGCCTCTTCCTGCCCACCTCCCCCACTGCCTGCCCTCTGACCCCCACCTTCGTTGCCCAGGAAATCTGGGGCTCGGGGGAGCCCTGGCCCCAGTGCGATCCTGTGGGATTAGAAGCCATTGAGAACTCCCTTCTCCATCCCCACTACCCTCCCGCCTGGCTGAACCTCGTCTTCCTGTTAAATGTCACCCTTAAGTGACACGGGGACAAGGGCCAGGTGGGGGAGATAGCCCGTGGATTCCATGCCACCACCACAAAGTTCAAATGTGGGCACCGGGCCCCACCTCCTCATTTTACCCTTGGTGAGGCTCTGGGAAGTCCTGAGCTCCAAGAAACAGTTAACCCGTGCTGGGCCAGGACGAGACCCCTGCTGCCTGCTTACCAGAGCCCACAGCCCTTCCTGCGCCATCTGCTTCCGCAGCCCTCATGCTGATACCAGGGACGCTGCTTTTTACCCGTGGCCGTCCGCATCTTGGCCGTCTGCGTCCCAGACGCATCTGTAAATGCGTGCTCTCGGCAAATGGCACAGAACCACGGGGACCTTGTGCACGCACACGGCTTTAGGAAGTGGGCTCAGGACCCACACAGGGCCTTCCTTTAATCAATAGTAGTAATACCCACAACAAAAAGGAACCGTAGCCCAGTGCTGCCTAGGGGGAAAGTTCCAAAGTCTTCATGGGAACCCACTGGGGTGCCCGGAGCAGGCACACTGCCTTCTGTGTCCCTTGCTGTCCTGGTGGACCGTGGGCAGTCAGAATCCTGGGAGGTTTGGGCTGCCAGGGGTCTCGGGGGTGGGGGCTAAACGGGCTTCTGGGGCCTGCCGGGGAGCCGGCCTATGCTGAGGGCTCTGTGCCCCCCCTGCAGGGTCGCTGGACACCCATGAGGCCCCAGCCCAGGCCCTGAACGAGACCCAGTGGGCACTGGAGCGCCTGAGGCTGCAGCTGAGCCCACCGGGGGCCCTGCAGGGGAAACTGAGGCTGCTGCAGCAGGAGTCCGAGCAGCAGGAGCTGCAGATCCAGAGCTTCGAGAACGACCTCGCTGAGATCCGTGCGGACAAGCAGAACCTGGAGGCCATTCTGCATAGCCTGCCCCAGAGCTGTGCCAGCTGGCAGTGAGGGCCGCCCAGGACCCCCCCCCATGCTGTGGCCCTAGCCCAGGGCTGGCACTTGCACCCCGCAGGTGCACCCCTGCAGGCACACCCACCAGAGCCTGCGGCTGCGCACCTACCCCAAGGGAATACTCACGGAGCCTTCCAGTCCATGGCCATGTCCCCTCCTTGCCCGCCAGAGTCAGTGTACATACACAGTTTGCCCGGGTGGGCACCCCCAGCCCACGATGCATATGCACACACACCCCAGTGTCACACGTGCACACCTTGTGGGGGCACGCCTGTGTGCACGAGGCACACACGTATGCCGGTTCTTCTGTTAGTGCACACGTTACACTCAGTCCGCAGCTGGTTACTGGGCACCAACTCTGCTGCACCCCCTCGGGATGCTGGGCAGGGGGCGTATGTTAATTACCCTCCGGCATCACCACGCTCACTCTTGCTCCTGAAGGCAAGGACCCAGGCAGAGTTGGTGCCTGAGAGGCTGAGGGGGGCCATGCGCAGAGATCCAGGCTGGGTTCGGCAGGAGCCAGAGCCCCCAGCCCCAGAGCTGCCCGCTGTCCTGCTGCAGGACAGCCTGGGACACCCGCCCATCGCCCAGGCCTCGCAGCCAAGGGACCAGGCAGGGCAAGAGATGGAAAATCCTCAGCAGCAGTCTGCGGGGGCGGGGGTCTCAGCAGGGGAACTTGAGGCCCGGGGACGTTTAGGGCCGGGGTGCAGCCTCCTCAGCCCACCAGGAGGATGGCCCGGCCCTGTACGGTATACCTGGAATACTTGGTCTCAGTATCCTGGGAGTCGCCTGCCCTGGGCCTGGTACTCCTTTCAGCCTGTGGCCTGGCCAGAGAGCTGCGCCTCAGGGGCCTCAGGGGGACCAGGGTTCTGGGGGAGCTCCTCTTTGGGACCCCAAGGCCCCATCGGCCTTTGATCAACACCGGCCCCGTGGCCCACCTGCCACTGGGGAGGCCCCTGCTGCTGCTCCAGCCTGTCCTGCCGGGGAGCCCCCCCATGGTCAGCCCCCCCCCCACAGCCTCTGCCCAGGATTCCTGGCATTTCCTCCTGGAGCTCCTCCCCATTCCCAGGGCCCTTGGCCCAGGAGCCTACCGCCCCCCCCCCCCGGGGCTCTTCTTGCTACAAGTGGGGGGGGGCAGGCAACAACACGGACTGGTTGTTTAATGTGAAAATAAAGGACCCCTTTACTAGCTGGGTGGCATGCCTTTGGTCCTCTCCCACTGGTTGGCAGCAGGGGCCCCGGCTGTGGGTGCAGACTCACTGTCCCGGCATGTGGGTGCGCACTCCCGGCACCCGGCGGGCGGGTGAAAGAATGTTGGGTGACCCACCTTGGTCCCCGAGCAGTAGCAGGAAGGTGGCGGAAGCGGAGCTCACTGGCTTTGCCCAGGGTCTTCCCGTGGGGAGGGCTTGGCTGGGCTCTGGCGGCCACAGGCACCTGCTCCCCCCGCTCTGCTCCGGGGGGTGCATCAGGCAAAGCCTAGGAGAGTGTGAGGGGCCCTCAGCTGGCCTCTGGTTCCAGCTGGAGACGGGAGGCAGGACACCCTGAACTGAAAATCAAGTGTCCCCCAGCACAGACAGACTCAGAGAGGGACACCAATGAGAAGGAGGGCTTTGGGCCAGGCCTTAAAGCGTGGGGAGACAGAGGGAACATTCCAGGCAGGAGGGTGGGCAATTGCTCAGGGTTCACAGGATGAGGGCCCGGCCAGCACAGATCACTCCAGAATCCTAGGTTGTGCAGGGAGGGCGGACTATGGAGCGTGGGCAGTCTAAGTAAACTCTGGGCCACGTAGTCTGAACCCCTTTCAAGTTGGTTTAAATTAAAGAGGGGAGTTTGTTGGGAGGACAGAGGAGGGTCTCCTAGAATTCTGGAGGGGGAGGGACTGCCAAGCCTCCAGGGACTCTCCTGCCCCTTCCCTTAGCCCCTGCCTCTGCTTCTCCCCGATTCCCCTACCCCGCGTTTGCTTCTGCCTTTTTCTTCCCTGCAGAACAGTTTTCTTTGCTCTTCCCGAGCTTGACGGAAGAGGATGCCCACGCCCCCAACCCTAGCCCCGTGCCATCGGTCAAACACAGAGACAAGCTTGAAACTGCCCTGATTCCCCCCCTTCTCTCAAGAGAGACAGACCCAGCCTAGGGCAGGGCCTCCCACCCCTTGTCAGAATAGCAGGAGTCTCTGGGGACACTGCCGTATCCTGAGAGCTTGTCCGTATCCTCTCCAGATCTGTTGGGGAAAGCTTTCCGAGAAGAGGCATGCTCCCCCACAGACAACCTGAAAGCCAAGGCCGTGGCAGTGTGTGTGTGTGTGTGTGTGACATGGTGGACACCAAAGACCCAGGGAGTGACTTGGTAGATAGGAGATGAAGGACAGAGGCGGGAGGCTGTTGCTCCGTAGAGAGTTCGATGATTGCTGTCTGGTATGTGGGGCCGAAGAGACCCCTGGGATAGATCGGGGCTGATGCCCTCTGGCCCCTCTTCCCCAACACCCAGTTTCCGTGCTGATCAGGGCACGCAGCCATTCTGGTGCCTGCTCTTGGCATTAAACCCCTACCCACTCAAGCTGCGGGGCTCAGCAGAGCCCAGTCTCATGATCCCAACTGGGTGTGGGGAGCAGGGGGTGCAGCCTGGGCCTCCGGTCCATTCCATGGTGACATACCTCAGGCTTGGCATCTCGTGACTCATGCGGTCCGGTCATGCCTAGTGTGTGCACAACTGCTCTGGCCCCAGAGGTGGGGCGGTGCTGGGCGGAATGCGGCAGCTGTTGAACATCTGGCTAGCAATGCAGCCCGGCAGCTGAGCCCTGGAAGGCGGGGTGGCCGGCCACCGCAACCGACCGGGGCAACAGGGCATCTGAGCCCGGACTGGGAAGTGTGTCGTGAGGGCCCCGTTCTAGGTCAGGTCCCTAATCTGGCCTCCAGATGGAACGTCTCCCATCAACCAAGAGTTGTTAATTCCTAAGCCCTGCTCCCGGGCAAGCTTTTACTCTCTGCTCCAACCACCCTAAAAGTCATAAAAGTTCTAACAGCCGGTGCTGGGTGAGTGAGAGGCACCCTTTCCTCCATCTGCAGCAAAGGACGCTGAGCCTCAGACAAGGCGGGTGCCGGGCCCCAGGCCACACACAGCTTGGCCAGACCCAAACCCTGGGGGTGGATGGGCATCGAAGAATAACCAGGGGGAAGCAGGTGCTCACTGTGCTGGGGACACGGGGCCTTGAAGTGCGGCTGCACCGACGATGGCCCACCTTGGGACATTCCATCCTGTCCAGCCCCCTTCCTTGGGACAGCCTGGCCACTTCGTCCCCCAGGGACAACCACGGAAAAGATGGCCAGCTGGCCCCAGGATCCCAGGCCTGGCAAGATGAAGGCAAGTCTGTGGGGAAGGAGACTCCCCAGATCCAGTCCCCAGGGACACACTCTGCTTGGGGGGATCACTGGTGACCAGGTGTGCTGTTTGCCCGGGGCCAGTTCCTGCTTGGACCTGTGGCTTTCAGCATAATTATGACCTCCACCCTTCACTCAGTAATGTTCTCATTTGGACGTGAGACTTCATTACCGCCCCTGGTTCCTGCCCCGGAGCCCCACTCCCCCCAGGAGTCAGAGTCTCGGCTTATTGCCATCCCAGTGGACTTGTCCCCCAGGCTTCAGCTCCCTGACTTTTCTTTTCCGTACACTGGGAACACCAAGTTCTATTTCGCAGAGTTTTGAGACTTAAACGCCATAAATCTATCCTGTACTGAGCTGGCAAAGTGCCTGATGCATAGTGAGTGCTCAAGAAATAGATTTTATTAACGAAACACAAATCATTCTGATCGATTTAAAGTGTCACTGATGTCTTCGTGGCGCTTTGTCATTATGCCTTTTTCCAACTCGCAAAAAAAAAAAAAATCTGAAAGTTTTCATATTTTTCTTCCAAGAGTTAAAAGTAGAGGTTGGGGAGGCCGGCCCGCCTTCTACCGCCAGCGCCGCTGCGCCCAGGGCCCCGGTAACAGCTTCGGCCGGTGGAGAGCGCGCTCGCTGCCGCCGGGACCCTATTTGATCCTTAAGGCCACCCCAAGTGCGTCCTGAGATCGTCTCCGCTTACTTTCTGGGGACACCGCGGCCCAGGGCAGGGAAGGGACCCGGGGAGGTCCCCGGCGGGCCCCGCGCGGTGCATTTTCCGCGCCCTCCAGCAGAGGGGCGGGCGGCGGGCGCGGCGTCCCGTATAATAGGCGCTTTGATGCCGGCGGCCGGGCGGCGGGGCGGGAGGGCCCCGGGGCGGGTGGGGGGGGCGGTGAGGGCGGGAGGGGTGTGTCCGGCCGCCCGCGCCATCCCTCCGCCCCTCCGTCCCGCCGCCACACGCCGCCGGAGCTCGGACCGGGCGCCCGTCCCTCCTCGTCGTGCCTCGCCGCGGCCGCCCAGCCCCGAGCCGGCGGGAGCCCGGTGCTCACCATGTCACTCGCGCTCAGCAACAGGTTCCAAGGTAGGCGCCGCCGTCCCCGCGCCGTCCCGCGTCCCAGCCCCACCCCCACGCCCCCTCCCTGGCGCGGAGTCCCCCCGCCCGCCACCTGCGCGCTCCGGGCGGACCGCGGGGTGCGCGGCGCGCGGCCCGGGGAGACCCCCCCACCCCACCCCCTGCTTCCCGGGCCGCCTCTTTGTCTCCTGCAGGAGGGAAGGCGTTCGGCTTGCTCAAAGCCCGGCAGGAGAGGAGGCTGGCCGAGATCAACCGGGTAAGCGTGCGCCGCCCGGGGGCGGCATGCGAGTCGCCCCCAAATGTCCCAGCGCCCCTCAGGTCCCACCTCCGTCTGCGAGCCTGTGCCTGCCGCAACATAACCCCCTTCTCTTCTTCCTCGGGGCTTCCCCCGATTTCCTCCCTCGGCCCCCGCCCCCGTGCCTCCGACTCCAGGTAGGTCCCCCTCCACCGCCTCCGCCCCTCCGCCCAACTCGGCTCCCGCGTCTCGGGTTGCAAGTTGTTACTCTTAGACTGGGGAGGTGGGGCTCGCCCGGGAGCTTTGATGCCTCCGGGCCGCCCTCCCCGGAAGCCCGCCTGGGTCCAGCGGCAGAGGCCGGGCTCAGGGAGGGACCCCCGATGTCTCTGAGCAGCCCGGCTAGTACAGCTGCCGGAGGGAATGGAGGCCCAGAGAGGCTCGGTGGCTGCCCCGAGGTGGCCGGGCAAGTCCAGGTGGGGCTGCCTTTGGAGCCCGGGTGGAGACAGCGGGTGGGTGCTCCCTCCCAGACAGAAAATGCAAGGCGCCACCCCCTCCCCGACCCCACCCCACCCCACAACGCTTTCTCACTCCAGCTTTTAGGAAAGGTTCTCTGAGACACTTGATGCTTTTCTTGTTGGACTTCATGGATTTCTCTACAGAAATCCCGCTGTTGCCCGGCACACGATGGAAACTCCATAAACATTTGCTTAATGACCGTGTAAATTCTAGACGATAAGGAAAAGTGTCAGGGCGGGCCTGGATTGACCAAAACTCAAAGGCAGCGCAGTCCAGGGTCTGGGGTTCTGGGAGATCTGAGCTCAGGCCTGGCCTCCATCAGGAACCCCAATCTCAGAACGAAGTTGAGGTCACCCCGGCTCACTGAGGGAAGGTATGTATTGTGCATGACCCAGCACCTGGCAGGAGGGCTGACTTCTGTGGACGGTGCTAGAATTCTTCCCTGAGGTAGACAGCCCCAGCTGGGCATCCCCCCTGTCGGCTCCCTCAGCTGCTGGGCACCCAAGGTCCAAGCCCAGCTCAGAGTCCCCAAGTGGGAAGCTGGTGACCATCAGTAGGGTCTGGGTCAAGGCTGTGTGGAGCTGGGTCCGTGGCACGGCTCTCATATTTTGTAGTATTTCTTCTCGCCTGGGCTTGCCGTCTTGATGTTTTCTGGAGCGTCCGGAACGAGGCAGCTTATCTGATTTCATTCCGCTGGCTGTAGGAATCCCAAGCAGGGCTCTGGGGACCCAGGGTCCTTCCAAGTAAACTCTAGTCTCTTCTGTGCCATCATCACCCTGCCTCTTGGGGCCATCTTGAACACAGCTGAAAGGGACACTGGACGTGTGGCTGGGGCTCTCAGGGGTCCAGGCTACTGGGTTCCTTCCCAGTTTACTCTGTAGCCAGCCCGCCCTTGGTCTTGGCTGCTCTTGCCCTCTGGACAGAAGCCTGGAACCCTGACCTCATACAGCCCCCTGGGCCACTCGACAGGGCGGGTTCCAAGCTGGCTGAATCCACCCACAGCCAGCAGGACCCTGAGCCAGAGACAGCTGGGGATGGGGGAGAGGGGACCACGGTCACACAAACCACAGTTGCCGAGAAATGTGTGGGACTTTCATGCCAGTCCTGCCCTTGGTGGGGGGCAAACCAGGGTGGGGGGGGGTAGTAGGAGCAGGCTACCCGGTGCTTTGGGCGGTGGACTGGCTTGGCTCAGAAGGGGCTGAGGCCGTGGCTCTCGGGGCTGATCTGGACAGTGCTGGGACTGGAGAAAGTGAAGAAGGGGCCCTGTGTCACCACCTTGGGACCCAAAAACCCAGAGAGGGCAGGCAGCTGGCTAAGACCACACAGAAGCCCGTGACAGAGCTTGCCGGCTAGTGTCCCTTTCCTGCCCAGCAACTATTCTGATCCCCACCATGGAAACCCAGGCTGCTGTCTGCCTGCTGGATCAAACCAGAGGAAGGGGATTCCGGGGTCCAATCAGAAGTTTGAGCTGCTTCCCGGCCCCCCAGGAGGTCAGGGCGTGGAGTCCTGAGTGGAGGTGCAGGGGTGGGGTGGGCAGAGCGCTCGCTGGCTCTAGGACCTTGGGCACACCGCTTGAGATAATGGCATTTTGGCTGTGATGATTTTTCAGGGAGATAATCTATGTAAAGCACATAGTTGTCATGATCGGTATCATCCGTTTGTTTGGTGCTTAAAGACGAGGGGAGCGGAATCCCAGGGGCAAGGTCTGGGACGAGCCGCAGCCCATGCTGGCTGCTCAGCTTGGGCCGGACCCTTCCACGCGGCGGAACCTTAGTCTTCCCTGCCTGAAGTGGGAACAGAGATCCCTGCTTTGTCCCCGCGACAGTCAGAAATGAGCAGACAGAGGGAGTCGCTCTGTTTGAGGGTCCCAGTCCACCTCACCTGTGACGGTAACCACAGCAGACATTCCCCAGGGTGCGCGGATTCTAGAGGGAACCATGTTGGCAGCCCAGACTGCCTTTCTTTGGGGTGCAGCGTCACTGCCCCCACTGGCGCAGAGCTTCTGGGGGGCCGGATGGAGCACTCTCCCAGGGGCCCCGCGGAAGCAGACGGGCCTGGAGGATGGGGCTTCATGAGTCACCGCCTGCACAGGCCTAAGCACCTCCGGGGCTGCTGCCTGGGGCCGAGCCCAGCCTGGCGGGCAGCTCTGGGGGCTTCTCCGGGCCAACACCCCAGTTCCCTCTGGGGCCTTCCCCCTGCCCCGGGGGAGGGCAGCTCAGTCTTAGCTATTGTTGTTATAAGGGTCAGGAGCAGAAGTAGGAGGCTTGGGTGGACCTGGAGGTCTTGGGGGAAATGCACTCTTTTTGGTTTTGCCCTCGTTTTTGGGATCATTCTATGAGCACTTGGCATGAGCCGGGCAGCGTGCCAGGGCCGTGTGTGTGCACGTGTGTGTAAGCGTGTGTGTGCACGTGCGGGTGTAAGCATGTGCGTGCACGTGCAAGCGTGGGGGGGGGCTGTGCCCGCCTCCTACTCCCCCCTACATAGCTGACATTCCCTGAGCCTTGGTGGCATGGCAGGTGACCCCAGGCCAGCCAGGCCTGGCCTTATATGGCAATGAGACAAATTCTCTCACCAGCTTCCCAGAGGGACACAGAGATGCAGTGGGGCTGAGGGGCTGCCCCGCAGAGTGCCCTCGCCCTCAGGACAGAGCAGGAGGAGCCCGGAGGAGGGCGAGGCTGTATCTCGAACCAGCCAGCGGCCGGGATCTTGAACCCATAACGTGAATCGTGCCTTTGCCCCATGCCAGGACTTGATGTCATCTCAGTGACCCTCTGGATGGAGCGCTTGATTAGACAGATATGCAGGAGGAATCTAGAAACATCCCCGTGGGACAGGGATTCCTCAGGCTCACATTTTAGAGATGAGGAAACAGCTCGGTGAAGTCACCTGCCCAAGGTCACCCAGCCAGGAAGTGGCAGAGCTGGGATTCTGACTCTGACAGTGGCCATGGCCCGCCCAGGACCCTGTCCACCAGGTGGCCACGGCTGAGCTGGGACACAGGCCTCTCCTGCTTGGGTGATAAGGATCTCTGGCTACTGTCCCGCCTTCCCAGCCCTCCTGGGTCGAGTCAAGGGCACTAGGCATCAGAGGCCTAATGGTTATTTCAGAGCTCACTCACCATCTATACTGGGAAGAGCCGGACAGGGCAGGCTGGGGATCTGTGCCCTGGTTTTATGGGTCCCCTGTCCTGCCCCAGCATAGGGGACCTCTGAGACGCGAGCCGGGCACGACGCAGGTGCGTCTCTCTCCCTGTGTACCCTGTGCCCTGTGCCCAGGTGAATGAGCCCAGCTGGCATCGCCGGGCACCTGTCTCCCTTGCCCTTCCTTAATATATTATAAGGGAGATGGTGATAAGCGGCCACGTGAGCCTGCGAGGATTCAGTGTCCGCACAGGTACAGCCGGGCTCGACCTTGGCGTGGCCGTGTCACAGGAAGCCGGGGATGGAATTTCTGTCGGGGCTGCTTCATTTGTGTAGTCTTGCGGGGTGTTTTTCTTCAGCTGCCCCACCTGCTGGCAAGGATGCTGCTTCCAGATGAGGCCCCAGAGCCTCCGTGGGCAACATGAGCCTGCTGTCCTTGCGGGGGCACCTTCCAGGGTCCCGCGGCGCACCAGGCCCCACCCAGGCCCGGCATGGACCTGGCGCTGGCCCTTTAAGACCCTGTGGGTGGCGTCAGAGGCATCTCAGCCCAGGCCCGCTATGGTGCTGCCTGTCCTTGGGGGTTTTGCCCAGGGCTTCAGCCACCAGCTCCTTGGATGGCCTCCAAGATGGTGATATCTGCCCGCCCCAAGATTCTGCTGCAGCTGATACACAAAGACAAGAACGGAGGGCCGGGAGCAAGCATCCGGGAGCAGGTGCTAGAGGTACCAACTCAGAAAGAGAGTTAAGGAGGGAGTGGGGGAGGGGAGAGCAGACAGGTGGCAGGGATCTAGAAGGTCGGCCACGGCAGGGGCTGCCAACCTCTGCCGGGCTTGGAAATAGTCCCTTCCGGGCATAAGTGCCTAAATGGGGCTCCCAGGGATGAGGGGCAGACTCTGATGTGCATCAGAGGTTGGAGAGGACCAAGAGAGGCAGCAGCGAGCAGGTGTGGCTGTGGGCGCCGTCCCCTGAGGCTGAGATGGGCACACTCTATCCCGTGTGGATGGCCGGTCACTGCCAAATCTGCCCGAGGTCCAAGGACAAATCAAAGCTTGCCCTTGCTGAGGGATGGCCCAAGGGTCAGAGCTTACCAGGAGGACTCCGTGGCGCAGTGTGGGACAGAGAGTCGTGGGTAGGTCTCTGCCCTTCCCCTGCTCACGTTTATCTCTTGGTGAGGCTTGAGTTTGGTTGTAACTGCTAACGCTTAGTAAGTATGCTAGGGGTCATGCTCTCTGTATGCAGTTAGCTCATTTAAAGCTTACACCAATCCAAGGAGGAGGTTCTATCATTATGATGGCATTTTACGGATGAGGAAGCTGAGGCCCAGAGTAGTAAAGCAAGTTGCCCAGGGCCACAGAGCTAGCAAGTGCTAGAGCTGGGATTTGAACCGAGGCCACTGGATTCAACCTCCCTCCCCAAGCCCTCTGCTCTGCACACCCTGTCCCTGGGGAGTTGATGGGGGTCTCCTGACCTCTGTGGCTTGAGGCAAGACTTTCCCTTCTGAGGCCTCAGTTTTCCCAGCACCCCTCATCCCTGGAGGCCCCAACAGCAGTTTCTGCAGCTGGAAAAACTGATCTTTGGGGACAAGGAGTTGGAGTGGGAGAGGGGGCAGAGGAATGTATCCACACGCCCTCTGTGTCCCTCTAGAGAGCTATCGAGTGGGTCCCTGGCCTCTGGACTAACCTCTTTCCGCAGCTGCCCAAGAGGAAAGATAACTCTCGGTGTTGGCTTTCTTTGCCCAGAAACCTGTGGCCAGGCCACCCTCTCCTTGTTTGGGGCAGGGGAGGAGCTGGGGCGGGGGAGGGAGGTAGACTTTGCTTGAATTGTTAAGACTTTGTAACGTTGAGCAAGTTGAGCAACGTCTCTGGGCCTCAGTTGTCCCATCTCTCCAATGGGAATACCCAGAAAGGGGAAAGAGAAATCATTATCAGCCTGGGTTGGGGGCAGGGGTTTGCTTCCGAATCTGTTTAATACCTGATGATATTTTGGATGGTGAACTCTGGGGGTTATACGCGGATTGCACGCATCCAAGTGTTCGGAGGTCCCAGTAATAAACAGCTAATGTTTATCTAGTATTTACTAGGGGCCGGGACTGTACGAGCACTTCATGTGTATTTGTGGCTCTTTCTCCCCTGCCTGGGAACCCAGAGGCAGGGCAGCTGTAGGTCCTGGAGTGTGGACACACAGAGTACCTGCCCCCTGGGCATGGCTGTGCCCCCGAAGCTGGGCAAGGATTCCGGGGAGGGGGGTGGGGGGGGACGCCTGGAAGTAGGGAAGCTGTGGGCTGTGCATGAGCGGGAACCAAGAATCCGAAGCTGGGAGCCGGGGCGGGAGCTGGCAGCCGCATCGACTGAAACTCCTGTTTCTGCTGCCCACCTGCCCCCTCCCTGGCACCCCGCCAAAGGCCTCGGTCCGCACAGCTGTCCCAACCCCTGCCCACGCCTCAACGGGTCAGATGCCTCTCCCAGCCCTGGCCGCTCTGTGGCTCAAGGCCTTGTCATTTGGGGCTCTAACGAAAAATGGGATTCCCATCTCTGAGCCCCTCCAGTCTGTGTGGCACGGGTGCACGTTTGCCAAGCAGCCCCACCGTGTCCGGGCTGACAGTGGAGAAAGTGATCCTGGGCTGAATGCCAGGCTTCTCCAGTCCCTCAGCCGATGTTTCCTGAGCACCCACTATGCGCTGGGCACTGCTGGGTGCCAAGCATCTCTAGGGCATGAGACAGCGAGCTCATCCTCCTGGCACCTGTGGCCCAAGGCCTGCCTCCCTCCCCGGCCGCCTTTCAACAGCCACTGCCTTGGGTCGCTTGGACTCCTCAGCTCTGTGCAGGGAAGGGGCCCAGACGGTCTCCACTGTGGACTTTAATCCGAGCTCCGTCACTTGCCGGCTGTATTAGGTCAAGCAAGTTCTTTATCCTCCCTGGGTCTCGTTTCTTTCACTCAGCCTGCAGATATTTACTGAGCACCTACTATGTGCAGCCTACACTGTAGCGGGGGGTTGGGGGGGACAGACCTTGGACGACACCCTTCATGAGCATCACGTTGTAATCTGTGTTAGCAGGTGATTCTTCCCGTGGGATAAAAGGGGCTGCATGGCAAGATAAGGGGGGTCGGGAGTGCAGTGGGCAGGAAGGATGGGGTCTGCCTCCTTGAGATGGGGAGAGTTGAGCCAGTGCGTGAAGATGGTGAGGGAGAGAGCCTCGCGGGTGCGGGTGAATGAGCGCTGCAGGGAGGGGACACAGCCAAAGGCGAAGGTCCCGAGGCAGGAGCAAGGGGAGGCCCAGACAGGAGGCCAGGGTGGCCGAGGCACTCACTCTAGCAGTTGG
Source organism: Procyon lotor (assembly GCA_028646535.1). Lineage (NCBI taxonomy): Eukaryota > Metazoa > Chordata > Mammalia > Carnivora > Procyonidae > Procyon > Procyon lotor. The sequence continues at coordinate 73,554,186 of CM053615.1, forward strand.
GGGGGAATGGGGGAACACCAATAAAATAGCGTGTTACGTGGTCAGAAGCACAAAGGACAAAACTGGTTTCATCAGTGAGAAGACAACAATCGTGCCCCCCACCCCTGCCAAGCCTGCTGTGCCTGCCAGCCCCGGGTCGGGCCCAGGGAACAGGAGTCGCTGCCTGGTTGTCCTGTGATCATCTGTGTGTGATTTGTCTCCAAGACCAGGGCCCATGTCCTACCCCTTGAGCCCAACCTGCCTGGGTCCCCACAGGGGGTTGGTACCTGTTGGGGACGGGCTCTGGCTGGTGCAGGATTTCTGGTTAACCAGAATGGGGGGACTGGGAGGGCCCCCAGGCCTCTCACCAGAGGTTCCCAGATGTTGGGCCTTGCCCGTATCCTTGTGCCTCCCCCGCGAGGGTTTTCTGGTTCCTGAAATGATAAAGCAGAGGGAACACAGGGGCAATGCAGTGAACCGAACATAGGCTAAATGGAGTTCACTTAAAAATTATGAACTTCCCGGGTGCCTGGGTGGCTCAGTTGATTGGGCAGCTGCCTTCGGCTCAGGTCATGATCCTGGAGTCCCGAGATCGAGTCCCACATCGGGCTCCCAGCTCCACGGGGAGTCTGCTTCTCCCTCTGACCTTCTCCCCTCTCATGCTCTCTCTCTCTCTCAAATAAATAAATAGAATCTTTTTTTTTTTTTTAATTTGAGAGAGAGAGAATCTAGAGAACCCATGGCACCTGGTAGTGAGGTCCAATGTGAAGCTGTGGCCGATCCACACCATGGGCCCCGGGTGGCCCTCTACTAGGCTGCTGGAGGCCTGGACCCTGGAGTCCAACAGACTTGGGTTCCAAACCGAGGCTGCACCTTCCTAACTCTAGGACTTCAGACATGTCATCCAATCTCTCTGGCCCGCTGTTCCCCCCGATGAGACAGCATGGTGCCCTCCCAAAGCAGAAAGTGAATGCTGGAAACCATCTGCAGTAGGGACCGACCCCCTCTAGGGATCCAGGCAGATTGGGCTCGAGGGGTAGGACCGAACCCCCAGAACCAGAGAGGGGAGGCAGACTGGCGGATGGATATGTCCGTCTCTGTCGAAGGCGGTTGAGTTAATGTGGAGGGACGTGAACCCCGGAAGGGACCACATTCTGCCTCGCACTGAGTCGTACCCGCTGCTTCTTGAGCGCAGACGAACAAGCCTAGACTAAGCATTCACAGTGGATTATCCCCGTCGAGGGGCAGGTGCCCGAGGAGATGGGTACCCTTATGCCCATTTCACAGCTAGTGAGGAGGGCACCGAGGCCCAAACCCAGAAGTACTTTACCTTCAGATTCTCCTATTCGTTCTCCTACATTAAAGGCGGGTTTACACGGCAGGCTGGACAGGCTTGTGTCCTGGGAAAGGCGGAAGTACGGGCTCGGTCGTCGGTTAGTGGGACACGGCAGCAGGAATTCAGAAACAGTGGGTCCACGTGACCTTTAACACCATTTTAAACACGGGCTTCTTGTCATTTTATAGTAAGGACTTTATTTTCCTGCTCCCTTGGTGCCTCGACCAGAGCCGTGTACCCTGTGGTCCCTCAAAAATGGTTGGAGGGGGCGATGCCCTTGTTCGGTCTGCTCAGTAACGAGGAAATCGAGGTCCAGGGAAGAGGGGATTTGCAGAGTCCGGTGCTAGGATGGGAACCTGCCGTCTGCTTTCCCATCTAAATACAGGCTCTAGGGCGGCTTGAGGAGCGACGACAAGGCAGCCGGGCACTGGGCCCAGCATAGCAGGTGCTTACCGATCAGTGGGGTTTCGTTCTGAAGCCGGGTGAATGCCTGCTATCCACCCGTCTTTAATTGTCGGGGTTAGGGATGCGGGCTCTCTGGGAGTTGGAGCCGAGGTGAAACTCTGCCTGGGTTAGCCTCGGTTTCCTCATCTGTAAAATGGGAGTGATAATAGTAGCTACGCTGTGGGCCCACTGGGCGAGCCTAAGAGATCACGCGGGCTAGTGTTTCATTCTGGAGGCTGCTGTTCGTGTTCCCCCTCCCGCACGTCTGGTTCTGTTGCCATCATTCAAATGATGCACGAAAGGCATCATTTGAAGGGAAGGTGGCCCTCTTTTACAGGCCAGGACACAGACGAGAGAGTAAGTGACCTCCCGAGCTATATACAGCCATTTTCTGGCTAGAGCAGAGACTAACCGCGCAATAGTTGCTGTTTATTGAGCACTTGCTGTATGCCAGGAGTCATACGTATACTCGCCTTGAATTCTCTTACAGACCTTGACAAGTGGCCGTGATGATTGTACCCATTTGTCAGATAAAACCCTAGAGGTATAGGGAGGAATGAATAAGCTAGGGTCACACACTTAAGAAGTGAATACTGGAAACCAGGCAGCTTGTGTTTGGGGGCTCACGGCTTCGTGGATCTTGGGGCTGGGGTGCCCTGGGGGAGGAGGCCCAGTCCCTGCGCTGGTAATTCAGAGGCTGGCTGAAGGTGTTTAGGGCAGACCCTTCCTGCCCACGGGGCAGATTCCTGCAGCTCTGCCCTGGGGTTGACAGGAGACCAGGACAAACCCTGGCACCTCCCCGGCCAAGCCCAGCCGCCTGGCATGGGAGCAGACACCAGGACGGTGGGCCTCCATGTCAGCAAGTTGTGCCTGCTGACCCGGGGCTCAGCAATGTCCTTTCACCTTCGAAGGAGTTTCTCTGTGACCAGAAGTACAGCGATGAAGAAAACCTGCCAGAAAAGCTCGCCGCCTTCAAAGGTAAGCTGGGGCTGTCTTCCCCCCACCTCCCGGGAGAGCTGGGCTGGCCCCCTGGTGCATAGGATTCCTTACCCCACAAGGCCGGCCTGTGCCCCCCGTTTTTCCAGAACGGCCTCCTCCTGGAGAGGCTGTGAGATGGGGTGTCCAGCCACGGGCACAGGCACTGGCCCCTCTACCTGCCTCCAGGCCACCCCAGGCCCCTGACCCTTGCCCGCAGCCCCCCAAGCCCCCACCCCACCACAGCTGCCCGACGGGCAGGGCTCGGGCCGCCTCCTGTCCGCTGCTGCCCAGGCCCTGCTCGCTCCCGGGGCCCCAGCACACAATCAGCCCTTTGTAGCAGCCCTGGCCTCTCCACTCCGCGGGGGAGCGGCTCGGGAGCCCCTGTGCAGAATGGACGTTTGTGTCGCCACAGTGGGGCAGGGGGCAGAGTTTCTGCCCATTGAATCCCAGCAGCACGGGATGAAAAGAAAACAGGGCCCGCGAGCCCGCGCGGGGAGGGGGCGGCATAAAGGTCCCTCTGTTCCGGGCCCTGGCGCTTGGTTCCCAGCCAGCAGCTCGAAAGGAGAGGAGCCGTACACATAAGGAGCCCGGCAGACCCACCTTTCCTGCCTGGAGATGCTCTCGGCGCGCAGGGAGCCCTGGCCGCTGGAGGACCTCGCCGAATCGCCTCAAGGCCGCACCCCTCTCCCCCTCCCCTGCCCAGTCTTGGCACTGTGGACATCCTCTCTGCTCCAAGGCAAAGAGCCCGCCAAGTGCTCCTCAAACTGCTCCCGGCTTTGTTGTCCTTAGGCAGGACTCTGATGGCGAAGCATTTGTTGAGCACTGACCTCGTGGGAAGCACTTCGAATGCTGTGTTGTGAGCTCCCCAGCTCCTCCCAAGTCAGCCAGGAGGGAGATGGGTGCGAGCTTTAATTTACAGATGAAACAATCAGGCTCGGAGAGGTGGGGGTCACTTGTGCGGTGTCATGCAGCCTGCCGGTGGCCAAGTTAAAGGCTTGATTCCATGTTGGTCT
>CM053615.1:73558435-73578040 GCA_028646535.1 Procyon lotor
CTGTAGGTGAGGTTTAATGGGGAGGGTCTGTGTACCCCCGGACGCTGTATGTGCCACTTTGGGTCAAGGTCAGGTTCATGGCATTTCTCTTGGGAGAGCATCAGATTTTTCAGTGATGTTCACAAAAAAAAAAAAATTCGGAACCACAGAGACTCCTTAAATTGGTGATTCCCACACCTGGCTCGAATCACCCGGGAGGGACGCCCTAGAACCTACCAGTTCCTGACCCCACCCCACCCTTCCCAAAGCCGCCGCACCCATAGATCAGGGCCTGGGAATCTGTTCCAGTCACTGGAGTCACTGTGACACAGCCAGCTCATGCTGGCGGGGACCTGGGAGGAAGCTGCCCCCCATCAGCCAAAGGTCACAGTGGCCCCTAGCGCCTTATTCTCTGGTGCCTGTGGGAGGGCAGGCAGGGCGAGCTCTTCCTCCAGAGACCATAGCTGAGATGAGGAGGACGGTGTGGGCTCCCTGGGGACACGGCCGGTTGCCTTCAAGGGCGTCTCTGGGACCCTGTTTCGGAGCCAATTAATGCTGGGTTTTGCTCTGATTTCCAGAGAAGTACATGGAGTTTGATCTGAACAATGAGGGCGAGATCGGTAAGTGAGGCCTCGACTGTGCAAGTGGAGGAGGGTGTCCGGTGGGTGGAGGGGCTAGGGGTCCGGAGACCCCCACTGACCCACCTGTGCGGGCGAGGGGCACTGAAGCCTCCCCGATGGGCCAGGCCAGCGCGCCAGCCTTAAGCCCGGCTGCCTTCCAGCCTGGACCCACTGCCCCCAGAACTCCTCACTGCTTCCCTCCCACCCACCTCCCTGCGCACGTCTCAGCCTTCCACACCAGGTGCCCTGGGGACTCAGGATAGAGGGTGCCCGGGGGCGGAGATGCTCAGGCTCTTGAGGCCCTGGCCCCGGGGGGCTGGCGGTTCTTTTGTCCTTATCACGGTCCCGGCGTGGGGGGTGACAAATGCTATCTCATGGCCCTTAGGTCCAAGACTGTACCTTGACTTTCACAAGTAATGCTATGACATGGTCAAGGCCGGCTTAATTATCCCCATTTTACAGATGAGGAAGCCGAGGCTGAGCAGGGTGAATTGAGTCACTTGGGGCATGTGACGGCCAGGTGATCTGCCCGGGGTCCAGACCCCAGCCTTCGGTTCCCAAACTGGCTCTCCCTCCTCCATTTGGCCCTGAGCTCAGTGTTGCTACCTCTGCGGTATTTCTATCCCTTCTCCGTCTTGTCTCCTTCTTCTCCTTTTTAAATATTTTTATCCCTGTTTTCCTTCAGGGGAAAAAAAAATTGGGGTTATCAAACTAATACATCTTCATCATAAAAACTTTTGGAAAACACAATAAAGCACAAAGACAAAAACAAGTCAGCCACAACCCTCCCTCCCAGAAATAACTGCTGTGAAGATTTTGGTTTATATCCTTCACCCTTTGTTCTGATCACAAATGCTTTTTTATAACCATTTTAGAACCTCCTTTAAAAAACAGTAATATGTTGTGAGTGTTCTGACATGTGATTAATGTTTCTTTTGAAATATAATTAATGGCCTCGTAATATTCCATCGCGAGGCCGGACTGTAACTTACTCAGCCAATGATTTCATATCGCGCATTTAGATCGCTCCAATTTTAACTACTTTTGATAGTCCTGTGAAGAGCATCTTTGTACGTGAATCTTTGTCCACGTCGCCGATTATTTCTTTAGAGTAAATCTCAGGAATTGGACCTTCTGGGTCAAAGGCTTTTTTGAAGCATCTTGCCAAATTGCCTTCCAGAAAGGTCTTGCCAATTTCGAGCCTGGCCGGCCGTTGGGGCAACCTCTCGCTTTTCATTGCAGAGGGCTGCCTAGTTTTCTTTGAAATGCCCTGGATATCCTGGCAGCTGGGGGTCTGGCATCAGTCCCACCGGCCCTGCTCTCGGGTGAGCTGTCACACCCCTGGTCCAAAAAATCGCCCCCCACCCCATCCCGCCTCTCTCCCACCATCCTCTGCCGACCCATTGTTCCCAGAACAATCTGAAGGAAATTGCCTAAGATCTGGGGAGCAGGGAGGTCAGAGCAGTGATTCTGCGGAGTGTAGTGACTTTTTGGTGCCTCCCTTGTTTTTCTTGAATTTCGTTCCTTTGTTGGTTTTCCTGCTCTGCAGGATATTTTTGGCTCCCTCGTCCTGCCCGTGAGGCAGAACCCTTGGACTGCGGGGTGGGAGGGGCAGGTGGAGCCCGGCACCCTGCAGGATGGCTTTCCCTGCCCCGGCTCAAGCCAACTCCCTGACCCCACCTTGCTGGGCAGTGGCTCCCCTGTCACCGAACACCTGCTTTGTGCCGGGTACTTCTGATGCATCGCGCCCTCTCAATGATCCCCCCCCACTTGACCGCTTATGGGAGCGGAGTCTCAGAGAGGTTAAGTAGTTTGCTCCAGGTCCAGCGGCCAGGAAGAGCAGAGCTGGATTCCAACCCAAGTCCCTGTCCCTAACCACTAATCTGTACTACCTCTGAAGAGAGTGCGGAGGGTGTGATGGGCTCATCCGCCCTGGAGGAGAAAGGCCCTTGACTGCAGTCCCCAGGGAGGGGCTGAGAGCCACGGGGCTCTACCAGCTTCCTTCTTTGCCCCACAGCCTGTCTCCACTTAACGGACCTGCTTTTCCTCTCACAGACCTGATGTCTTTAAAGAGGATGATGGAGAAGCTCGGGGTCCCCAAGACCCACCTGGAGATGAAAAAGATGATTTCAGAGGTGACAGGGGGGGTCAGCGACACCATCTCCTACCGAGACTTTGTGAACATGATGCTGGGAAAGCGGTCGGCTGTCCTCAAGCTGTGAGTACCTCCCGCCTCTCCTGGGGCCTCCGAAGGCAGAGTCATTGTGCGTGGAGAGGCCACGCGCCAGCCTGGAGGGGACACCTCGTGGGACCTGCTGGGCGAGGGTCTTCATTTCTCTGAACCCGATTCCACTTCTGTCATATGGGCACATTAATATGTACCCAGAACTTTCCGGTAGAATGAGCACTCAGCAGAACGATGGTGGTGATGATAAATGTACCGTGTGGGCACCGGGGTGGGGGTTGCTCAGTCGGCTGAGTGTCTCCCTGCAGCTCAGGTCATGGTCCCCAGGTCCTTGGATCAAATCCCACGTCAGGTTCCCTATTCAGTGTAGAGTCTGCTTCTCCCTCTCCCTCTGCCCTTCCCCTTGCTTGTGTGCTCTTTCTCTCTCTCTCAAATACATGAATAAAATCTTAAAAAAACAACAACAACAAAACACAAATCTACCATGAAACCTTCTGAGCCTGGGTTTCCTCATTTGTAAGGTGATTCCACCCCCCCACGGGGTTGTGGAAGCATAATATAGTTACCGACTGGCTCTGAAGGGAGGCAGAGTTCAAATCTTGAAGACATTCCTTGCCCCTGACCGAGCCTGGGCAAATCCCCTTAGGTCCCTGAGCCTTAGCTTCTTGGTTTGTAAGCGAGAGATGACGGAGGGTTAAGTCTCTTGCATGAAGTGTCGTCCCGAGGGCTAATGACACGTGTGAAGGCCAAAGCCCAGTACCTCGCTCTTGGCAAACACCTAGTCTGTGATGGCCAAGGTCACACTTCCCAGGTCCTGCCCCCGCTGCAGAGAGAGTCCCTGGAGAGTCTCTGGTTTGGAAGGTACGAATGTAAAATATGCCTGCCTCATTTGTTACAAAGGGGGGAGTCGAGGCCCAAGGCAGCTGAGCACCTGCTCCTGAGCCCAGGGTTCAGGCTGCAGAGCCTCTCGTGGGAGGAGGGGTGGGGCAAGAGGTGTGGTGGGAAAACTATCAAGGTCAGACCCCAGGACACCTGGGATGCCGGATGCCGCAGGTGGCAGCAATGGGAGTGTTGATGCTCTTAGAAAACACCCCAGGTTTCGTGCCCTTACTGTGTGGCAGGCCCTGCTCTACCCAGTGACTCCTCAGATGTATCATTTATTAATTCAGCCAATATTTATCGAGCACCAACTATGTACCAAGAATTATTCTATGTGCTAGGGACACAGGAGTTGCTGGCCTCATGGAGCTTACATTCTCATGGCAAGAGACAGATGAAAACAAAATAAAAAACCCAAGAAACTAAAACGCCAGATTGTGATGGTGTAGTACCAAGAAAAACAAAGTGGACGAGAGGAAAAGAGAGGGAGGGAATAGTGGGCAGGGAGGATCTCATTGAGAAGGCAACACTTGACCAGAGCCCTGAGCAAGAGAGACATGAAGAGATGAACCATCCGAAGGGGAAAAGGGGAAAAGCATTCCAGGCAGCAGAAGCAGCAAGTGCAAAGGCCCTGAGGCAGACTGTGCTTGTATGCTCAAGGGAACAGCACAGAAGCTAGTGTGTCTGGCCATGAGTGAGTGCAGTGAGTGAAGGAGGAGTTTGCAGAGACGGGCAGGGAGCAGGTGACAGGGGGCCTTGGATGTCACAGTCCCACTTAACATTTGGCACTAGTGAGGGATGCCACTGGACGACTTTAAGCTAGGGGCTGACTTTTAAACGTCTTGGCTGCAGCAGGGGTGAGAGTAGCAGCAGGGAGGCTGTGCAGGTGAGGCACAGAGATGAGGCCAGTCAGCCTGGAGAAGCTGCAGTGAAGGTGGGCAGAAGCTTCTGGAATCGGGAATGATTTGGGAGACAGAGCTGGAAGACTTGCTTCAATGCCCAAATATGGAGTGTAGAGGACAACAAGGAGTCAAATGATCCCAATCTGTTTGGGGTGAGTGACGTTGCTGTTTGCTTTAGGGCAAGAGTGGGCGGAGAAGGCAGGAATTAGGAGTTGAGTTTTTGATGGATTAAGTTGGAAGTGTCCTTTTGACATCCAAGGGGAGAGGTCAAGGAGGGCTTGGGTGTGCAGATCAGCTGGGAGGTAAGCTGCTTGTGGACTCTCGCCCTTTGGATGGGATTTATAGCCAGGGGACAGAAAGAGCCCACCCAAAAGTGGGGGTACTCGAAACAGTTCTAGAGTTTTGGCAACTTTGGGCATCCTTACTCCCAGATGGAAACACTGAACTTGTTGTCTTTCTTGAGTCATCAGCTGGGAAATAGTACGGCTGGGATTCAAATCAGGATGTTTACCTTCAGAGGCTCCATCCAGAACCCCTATCCTCTACTTCCCAGATGCTATCTTTTTTTGAGAGAGAGAGGGGGGAGGGTGAGGGAGAGAACCTTAAACAGGCTCCATGCCCAGAGTGGAGCCTGATGTGGGGCTCGATCTTATGACCCAGAGATCATGACCTGACGCAAAATCAAGCATCTGATGCTTAACCGACTGAGCCACCCAGGCACTCCAGATATTACTCTTAAAACCTTGGGAGGTTTTTGAAGATCTGAAGGGGTTTTGAGCAGAGCCATGACCCAGCCTAGCTCTACCTCCTTTAGGGGAAGATGCATGGCCTCGAATACAGAGATCTTGTACCTCAGTTTTCTGTTCTGTGAAATGGGACTAGCAGCCCCTTTCACATAGAGAAGATCCCACTGGAGAATGGATGCAAGCGCATTCGGTTGAGGACCCTGCAGACGTGAGGGCTGGGATGATCTCTCCCTAGATGAGGGAAAGAATCCTAATCCTGTTTTGTTTTGGTTTTCTCCATCTCCAAACCAGAGTCATGATGTTTGAAGGAAAAGCCAACGAGAACAGCCCCAAGCCAGCTGGCCCCCCTCCAGAGAGAGACATTGCCAGCCTGCCCTAAGTACCCCCGTCTGGACCTGCTCCCGTTCCTCCCTCCTGATCTTGCTGCCCCTTCTTGATTCATTGTGACTTGTCTTATTTGTTTTGTCTGGTCGTCGTGCGTTTGTTCCATTTTCAATCAGCAACATCCTTGATCTCTTTGTAAAGCACAAATTATCTGCCTTAAAGGGGCTCTGGGCCAGGGAATTCTGGGCCTTGGGGACCCTCCTTCTCATCTTCCCTCCTTCTCCCTTCTCCCGTGCAGAAGGGCTGACATCAGACCAAAACCTGGAGGACAGCCAGGACAGGGAGACTGGAAGACTGTGATCCTCATGCTTGGGGCTGGCCTAATCTGTCCTTCCAGGGTCCCTGAGCTAAGTCCAGGCTTGCCGGCCTGGTCCCGATAAGCACCCTGATGAGGACCCACAGCCCACTCTCGGAAGACCCTAGAGTGGGAACCAGGCTTTCCTCGGACAGCTCTGTGGTTCTGTGCTCTTGAGTTGTCTCGAGCTTGATCACCCACTGTCCCAGCTCCCCCGCTGACCCCCTCCCCCAGGCCACACTTCTCATCCTCAGGGAGGAAACAGAAGGCGAGAAGGAGAGGGGCTTGGCGATCTGAGCCCTTCAAGAAGGTTCCAGAAGGAATCCTCTGGCCTTGCCCACAGCCACACCTTCACAGGCAGCTAGGAGGGAAAGTGCAGCCCCCGTGTCCTTTGAGGGAGCAGCAAAGGTCTTTAGGGGCTGAAGGGAGGTGAGGGGGCTTGGGAGGGGTGTCTGTTCAGTCTGGTGCCACCTTTTGGGGAGGATGCTGAGGACAACAGGATGGGGGAAGGCGGAATAGAATGTTCATGGCAAACGGTCAGCACCACTAATAAGCCAAGAGCTGAGAAACGGGCTTCCTTTCTGTTCCCGATCTGCTTGAAACCTAACTGTGCTCCCCCTATTTGCCTTACTGCCTTACTCCATTCATTCATTCATTCATTCACTCACTCAGTCATCCAGTGGATATTTATTGACCACCTATTATAAGCTTTAAGTTCCCCCACTTTGTCCGGACATGTGCCTTGCCCTCTAACCCATCTCCCCATTTCCCATCACCCAAAACCTCAAGCTCGGGGATTGGATTGGGGCCCCTTGTGATGGACTCCCAAGGTGTGAGAGCCCTGATCCACTCTGTAGGTTTGCTAGACTGGTCGTCTCATTTCACAGGTGGGGAACCTGGTGCTCACAGGGATTGAGTGCCTTGCCAAGGGGTTAATCAGGAGGTGGAAGTCTGGACTGGGACCCAGCTGTTGGGACGCCGTGCCCATCCTCCTCTCTGCTCTGGGCTGAGCCAGGGAGGGGCAATCTCCTAGGTCAATACTTGGGGAAGGCCCTGGGCCGGGACTTAGCCTTCCCAGTGCCTCCGTGTCAGCACCAGGGTTGGGATAAGGGCCCAGCTCCCTCTGCATTCTGCCTTCCCTAGAACTTCTCCGCCAAGCCACTTCCGAGAACTCACACAGGAAGGTGTCCCACTCAGCCCCATTTTGGCTGAGCAGGGACCCCAGCCTTGACCCCATCTGTGTTCTGGAGTCCCTTACCCTGCCCACTCAGGACTTGGATGCACTCGTCCACTGAATCTATTTATTAAGCCCCTGCTATGGGCCAAGAGTTAAGAAGCAGGTAGTGAAATGGACAGATTTGTGGAATTTAGTGGGGAAGTCAGAACCAGACAATGACCCGTGAGATGAATGTTAAGGAAAGAGGGGACTGCGGGGTGACTGCACTGCAATCCTGGTCCCAAGACTGAGCAAGGGTCTTGGAGAAGCCCTCGCCAAACGTTAAGTAGAAATGTCAGGGTGCTGTTGGAGATGGGGGTCGGTGTGGCCTCCCTGCGGCTCCTTAGTGACCCATAATCAAGGACCTAAGGAGCTGCCCTTGCAGTAGCTTGAGGGAGTGGAGTGGGTAGGGGATGGGGAATTGCTCAGGTTGGGTTAATCCACTAGTCCCAACCAGTTCAGGAACAAGATTATTCAGCCATGACTTGCTGATCTTCAGCCTAAGGAGCTGCTTCAAATGCATAAGCCTAGTTGAAGTTTAAACCCCAACAAAACAGTTCTCCCTGTAAATGTAAAATCTCACCCCAGCACCTCCTCTGCCTCCCCCTCCTCCCACCAGATCATTAGATGAACAACTGCCTGACCCCACGCCTTCCCACTGGCCTCTCATCTCTGGCACAGGCTGAGACCTTTGAGCAAGGTGATACTTTAACAATCCATTATACTGTTCCTCACTCAGAGAGGAGGGCGGAAGCAACCAGGCTTATTTCAACAGGTTCCACAGTTTGCAAGACTGCAGGAAGCCTCCCTTAAGGGAGGGGGACAAATGAGTGTGTCCCCAGCTTCTGAGAAGGGCAGGAAAGAGAGTTCTCTCATTGGAAGGGGAGTGTCCTGGGAAACACCACCAGTTCATGCACCATTTCCTAGAACTCAGTTCCTGGAGGGCGAGGGGCTCAAAAGTGGTCCCTGGAAAGCGAGCGGCAGGTATCTGTGTGTATTTCAGATTTGTGGCTATTGGCTCTGGGACTCACTTCTCTGGCTAAGGGTTCAGCTTCTCAGAACTTCAGCTGTTTTCTTTCTGAAAGACCAAATCTAACTAATGTAACCAGCAACTTGGGGACTGCGAAGTATAGCTTCATTCCTATAACTCAAAAAGGAAGGAGTTTGCCAGGCTTATTCAGGTGGATGAAGAGAGAGAGAGAGAGAGAGAGAGTGTGTGTGTGTGTGTGTGTGTGTGTTTATGTGAGAGAGAAAGTGGTGCTGGATATCATCCCTACAGACTAGAAATAAAACAGACAAACTTATCAATGTCTTGACTTGTGTGTTTTGGGGACAGTTCCTGAGCGCAGCAAATTCCGAAAAGATAACTAATATAGTAACAGCTCTAAATGAATGTGTCCTATGTGCCAGGCTCTGTTAAATGCTGGACTTCATTTGCTCCTCACAACAGCCCTATGAGGTTGATTCTATTATGTTACCCTGTTTTAAAAATGAGAAGCAAGGGGGCGCCTGGATGGATCCGTGGTTAAGCGGCTGCCTTTGGCTCAGGTCAGGATCTTGAGATCCAAGTAGGGGGCCCTTGACAGTGGGGAGTCTGCTTCTCTCCACCCCCATCATGCTCTGTCAAATAAATAAAATCTGAGGGGGGAAAAATGAGAAGCAGTTTTGGAGCAGATTAGCAATTTCCTGAAAACCAAATAGTAAGTGGCAGAAGATCGCCGCCCCCCCCCCCCAAGTTAACCCACTTGGGGTTAACCAGGTTCCAGATTAAGAATTTCTGTCCTAGAGTATTTATAATTCCAATACAAACACCTGAACGGTGGACTGTCGTCAATCAGCATATCCGGACAAGCTGAATTCTAACCCTGCCTTCACCACCTTGTGAGTGAGGGGCACTGGGGAATTTTCTTGATTTCTCATCAGGTAAATAGCAACGACAAACCCCTCAGTAACGAGGATGTGTTGGAGCTTAAATAACGCGTGTGAAGTGTTTTGCGCAGCGCCCAGGCTCTTGCTCGGGAAATGATTACCCCGAAAGGAGTAGAGAAAGCTGGTGTTTGGTACCTTTGCCCTGCCCCTCGAGCCTTCGCGTTTAGAGCCGAAGAGCCCTCCGAGGCCTCACCCGCCCACCTTCGGAACCCCTGTTCCTTCTCGCCCCCCTCCAAAGCCCGTCTCAAGAGCAGCCCCCCTGGAGATGTTTGTCAAGTTCCTAACTCCTCTCATTTGGGGACTGTTAATAACCACGTGCGCCCTACTGTAACTACGAGGTGTCAGCGCCACAAGGAGCACCCAGCGATGGAGCGGGCGCCGCGCAACCAATCACACAAAGGGGGCGGGACCTGGGCGCTTCAGGACGCAGGCGCGTCGGCCCGGGGCTACGCCCCCTACCCGGCCAATGGGAAGCGTTGGCCAGGAGAGCGCGCGACTTCAGAGGGTCGCTCAGCCTCTTCCGACCGCACGGCGGCCCGGGGCGCATGACGTCACCGAAGCGCGCCGGAAATGCGGAGTCGCTGCGCGCTGCCCCGGGTCAGGGGAGGAAGTTGGCCTCGGAGCGGCCTGGGCCGTGTGGGCAAGGCCGCGGGCGGCAGCGGCGGCTGCTTCGACCAGCTGAGGGTGGCGCGATGGGAGACGAGATGGATGCCATGATCCCCGAGCGGGAGATGAAGGTCAGAGACTGGCCGGGGCCTCCCTCCCTTCCTTAGTCCCGGCGTTGCCTTGGAGCCCCGCTGAACGGCGCAGCGCGGGGGCCGCCTGTCTCGCTTCCCGCCTCCTGCTTGAACAGTTTGCCGCGTTCAGAGTTCTCGCCGGCGGGTCCTGCTCTACTCTGCTGTGCCGCCGGCGCGGTAGCCCCGCCGAATGCAGTTTCTCCGTCCCTTCGCGGTCTTGTGCGCGCCACTTGAGTTACCCTAGTTACTTTCATGTGGTGGTCGGAGTCGTGGTAATAATTACTGTTTATTGAGCGTTCACTGTGTGCCAGACACTGTGGTACTCATCACAGCGGCCCTGTGAGTAGTTGTTAATAAAGAGCAGCACAACGAGCCTGGGAAAGCAGCGTACCCAAAGTCACGTTTGATAAAGGGGCTGAAATCTAGGTGGTATTTTAAAGACCCTCTCTTGAAAGCGGTCCAGGCGTGCCTAAGGCAGAGCCAGGGTTCGTTTCCCCATTCTACAAAACCTTTAGTTGAATGGAGTAGGAGGGCTGTTTTGGTATTGGAAATGAGGGTAGAGTCAGGAAACTGAAGAGAAGGGCAGGTGATCCGAATGACGGTTAGGAGTAAGTTTCCGGAATGAACTCGTCGCTGAAATGCATTTAGGGAGTAGTAATCCATCCCATATTTAGAGTAGTGAGTCTTCTTTGTTGAGAATGAGGGGGTCCAGACCGCGTTGGGAGTGGTGAGCCACCCAATGAGAATGTGCCAATTTCTCAGCTATGCTGGGGCAGGAGAAAAAGGTTTCAGAACCACAGACTTGGAAGATGAGTCTCTCTTTGAGTTACTGGTTATAACAGAAAGGAATGCTTTCCTGTACCTGTTCATCCCAGTGGCTTTTCAAACCCCCTGTGTCCGTGACCCAAAAATTCTCTCCCAAACAGGAGACCATATTCTCTGACCCACACAGGATATTTAGGATTATCAGGATGAGAATTACAAAAGTACAGAAAATTTCATTCTACTCCTGTATGGTCTCATCTGGAAAGCTGTGAGTTTCTGGTCACGTTACTCATTTGGAATTAAGAGTATTTCAGTTCATCTTTTAGCACCTATGTGTGAAACACCAAATCTAAGAAAATTAGTACGTGGGGTGTGTTAGGGGTTCTGTACGAAACACCACAAGTGTACAAAAATGAAGGCTGAGAAAGACTGTCTTTGGCTTTTACCCTTTTGGAATGTAAGCAAAAGGGGATTCACATTCTTTTTACCAAAACCTTGACTTAAGATAGATTTGGAGATGAAGACTAAAATCAACCATAGATGGTACAATTTAATATAGTGATTGGTAAACTTAGGGAATTCTAAGAGGTGGCTCACACTGAAAATTGTCTTTGAAAGTGTATAGATATGTTCATGGAAGACTGGGTGCGTCAGGCATTGACAGGAGGATTGTGGAAGGCCCCCAGGCCCTGAAGTGCATGAGCGTTGAAAGAAACGGAAATGAAACAGGTCTGGGATGGATGTTGCAGAGGTGATGGTGCACTTGTGGGAGGAAGGCAGTGTTGTGAGGGCTGCAGAGGTGGACGTGTCAAGCCATGTCTGGCCTTACAGCCTAGGGCTTTGAACTTGTGTTTAGATGTCCTCATACCATCTAGGTATGTTTACAGGTCTGGAATATTAAGATATTGACCATACCTGTCCTTTTCTGTGATGGAATTTCGTTTAGTATTGAATTCATTTAAGCTAGTTCTTGGGATTTGATTATCATTCTGTGATCATTATTTCCATAAATATATATATTATATATATTTGTTGAGGACTACACTGGAAGTTCAGGCTAACAGCGTAGTTGGGTGATGCTTTCAATATTTAACAACGGTTATTAAGCACCATCATATAAGCATCATAAGACGATACATACCATGAAATAGGACAAGATTATGAATAATGAAGTGCAGCATGTGGTGATTGGGACAATAAACTAAGAGTTCAGAAAAGGAAAAGATCAGTGAGCTGAATTAGTTAAGGAAGGCTTCATTGAAGAATTTTTAAAAATTTATTTCATTCAGTACACATTAATAAGCCTTATCCTGGATACCACAGTAGGCACAGGAAGCTTAAAAACCAGTGAGCCACACAGCCCTTGGTCTCGGGGTAACATTTATTTTTGTTATGCTGGAATTAGGTTTATTGGAATATAATGACAGACATGATTTAATTTCCTCTTTTCCCTGAATTGATCTTGATTTCTTCCCTCAACAGGATTTTCAGTTTAGAGCACTGAAGAAGGTGAGAATCTTTGACTCGCCTGAGGAGTTGCCCAAGGAACGCTCGAGTCTGCTTGCCGTGTCCAACAAGTATGGCCTGGTCTTCGCTGGTGGAGCCAGTGGGTTGCAGATTTTTCCTACAAAAAATCTTCTGATTCAAAATAAACCTGGTGATGATCCCAATAAGATAGGTAAGTTACTTAATTTTGTTGCAGTGTAGAGAGAGGAGTGAAGTGAAGGCCTAATGTAGTGTCGTCCTTTCCCAGAAATCATTCTAGTATATAAATTAAAACTGCTGTTAGTCTTCATGTTGATCCCCAAGAAGAATAAGTTCCAGGTAGGATGCTGGAAGCCTTTCTGGTTATTCTCTTTGGTCCTTTTGATGAGTTGTTGCTCTGAACTCAGAGGGAAGAGGAATTGACCGTTCTACCATGCTTCAATTTTGCTCAGCTGAACCTGGCTTCTGGATCTCTAGGAGAAAGGCTTTGTTGCATGGCATTTTAGTTTGCACAGTAGTACCATCCAAACCAATAGGAAGGGTTGTTGCAACAGTAGGGATACAGGACATTAACAAGGGCAATAGCCAGAGTTTGCCTAGGTCATATGAGGAAGAGTCTGGGAAATTTAATGCATCACTGTACATCTGTAAGAAAGCTAAGAGTTCAGTTGCAGGACCAGGTATCGAAGTGTGCTTGTATGATTACGTACATGTGAAAATTGTTTCACGCAGACCTGGGTAAAGGGCTTGTGGCTTATGTTTCTGCTTTGTCTTTTTTTATGTTTTCTTAGTTGATAAAGTTCAAAGCTTGCTGGTTCCTATGAAATTCCCGATACACCACCTGGCCCTGAGCTGTGATAACCTCACACTCTCCGTGTGCATGATGTCCAGTGAATATGGTTCCATCATCGCTTTTTTTGATGTTCGCACATTTTCAAATGAGGTAAGCTACTGGCAGACTGCAGTGTCAACATGAGACGTAAAAAGATTTTCTGGTATTGAATCATAACCTAGAATTTCCTGGGTTGGCCATTGGAGTAATTTTCTAGATTAAAGTATGGGTTTAAAAAAAGTCCTTAACTGTAGGATCGTAGATCTTTGAGATAAAAGGGATTTCAAGAAATTCTTTCATAACATCTGCCCCAGGGTGTTTTTTCTTTTACAAATGAGACACCCAAAGCCCGGGAAGCCTTCGGTGGCTTGCCCAAGGCTGTGGAGTTAACAGTAACATCAGAAATTCCTACATCTCGGGGGCTCTGACCTCCTCTAGTAGTGTTCTTCCATTCCAAGCAGTTTCATAATGAAAATTGTCAATAATCTGAGTGTTTATACTGACTGTGTGCCAGGCCCTGCTCCTTATGTACCTTGTCCTCATTCGTATGTACCACGGCCTCACAAAGTACATGCTGTCGTCTTTATTTTATAGATGGAGAGACAAGCTCCAAGAATTTAAACATCCAAGGACCCAACACTATTAAGAAGCAGAGCCAAAATTTTAATCTTATATTTGGTCTTTACTGAGTATTTTGCATTTGTGTATTCCTCTGCTGGGAGCTCCTCCAGTGTACTAGAATAATTGACCGCCATTTTTCAAAGTTGTGTTGAAATTGTCTGCAACAAATAGATTGTTGTGTAGAGCTGATTTTTTTTTTTTTTTTTTTGGTCATGGAGAAAAGTGAACTGTAATTTGAGAAAACTTACACATTCGATAATTTTCTTCGACTATTAAAATGTCTATGTGTTTATTAATTTATCAATTTACTTTTGCTTCTGGGGATTTGTTTTAAAAGGCCAAACAGCAAAAACGCCCATTTGCCTATCACAAGCTTTTGAAAGATGCAGGAGGCATGGTGATTGATATGAAGTGGAACCCCACTGTTCCCTCCATGATGGCAGTTTGTCTGGCCGACGGCAGCATTGCTGTCCTGCAAATCACAGAAACGGTGAAAGTGTGTGCGACTCTCCCTTCCACAGTGGCAGTAACGTCTGGTGGGTAATAAAGGCTTTCACTCCATAACATACAGTAATGGTAATCTACTTAAAAATTAATTTCTGGAAATAAACGCAAATAGGGTTTTTCGTTTTATATGTAGTTGTCTGGTAGAAGTGGAGAGCGTTCTTTATTTCCATAGTGGATGTTGGGAGCCATGCAGCACACATGATTTAACTTGAATGTGCGTGGGTTTTCTGGAGAAAGAAATCTTTTGGTACAGCTGGTTTAGACATGTGTTTATGAGAATGATTGTTTCTGGATCCACAAGGGCGGTGAATGGTACACTGGAAGTCATTTGTACCGTCATGGGAAAAGCATTACGAATACTGAATATGAGTAAGAGAATGATTTCTTGATACTTGAAAGCCTCTATTCTCCTTTTTTAAAGACTATAGAGTTTTCTGTACTTTCCAGCTTTCTGGATGACACTTCATTGAAAAAACATTTTTAGAAGTTGACTTAATGGCCCGGTGATAAATTGTAATTGGTTTGTATCATCAAAATGATTTTCTTTAAAATTTTGCTAAATAAGGATGATCCACAGCCTTCCATGGACTGACAGAAGAACAGGAAGTGATTATATGGCTGTTTCAGTACAGACCTCATTGGCTTGCTCCGTTCTCTTCAGTTCTTAATTGGCATCGTTTTCTTCTTTGCTCAGTGTGCTGGAGCCCCAAAGGAAAGCAGCTGGCAGTGGGGAAGCAGAATGGAACTGTGGTCCAGTATCTTCCCGTAAGTCTTGCCTTGGACTTCAGACCTTTTCTTAAGTTACCCATTGTTTTTTTTGGGGGGGGTGTGGTTTGGGGGTTTTTTGTGTTAAGATGTAATTTGTGCAGCAAACTACATCTGCAGCAAACTCATCAGCAAACAAGTAAATGCAGGACAGAGTAGAACTCTTCCTTTCTACCCCGTAGTCCTTCCAGAGGCACACTCTGTGTTTTGTTCAGCGGTAGCCTCCAGACTTTTGTGGATGCTTCTACAAGTAGTCTATATATAGATGCGTTACTACACATGTACCGTACACACTGATCATACTCTTCACAGCGTTCTCTATCTTGGTATTCCCAGTTCATTCCATAAAAACATTCCATCCAAACAGTTAAAGCATAGCATTATTTGTCGGCTAGCTGAGTCCATCTGAAAGGTTCAGTTTCTCCAACAACTAGGCACCCAAGACAAGGATGTCCCTGTCACTCTCTCATCCTCTCCCGGTGGTCTTCTTGAGATAATAGTCACAGATATTCTTCAAGATAAATTGGCAAAGAATCAACATATGTTCAGTCAAGCCTGGACGAGAGGGAGGGATCCACAGGCAGTACCGAGGCCTGTGTTGTTGTGTGTTCCTTCTCGAGAAACTATTCTCCGTGGGTGTAAAGAGGGAATGTAGTGGTACGGGTTTGACGTTAGGGTTTTATTTCTTGCTATTGCAAAATGTTGTTATATGAAATCTGGTACATATTTTTCTAGGGCGTTAGCCTGTCAGAAGATAATCGGCTTAATTTTATTGGTTTGCTCTTCGCCTTTTTGTCTTAAACGTAATATTTGATCAGGCTCTTTTTTCCAACGTCATATATGGAACCACTTCATTTTTTTGAATGACTGCATAGTAGTCCACTGTGTGAATGTACCATAACTTACTTCTCTATTCCAGTATCGGTGGCTGGCTGTGTCCTGGTGTGTTTGCTAGATGCACAGTATCACCTTGAGCATCTCTCTCTCTCTACTCCTGAACACGTTTGTGGGAGATCTCAGTAGGATGGGGTCCTGGACGTGGTCATTCAGTCTTCCCTGTGTTCAGTCTCTCCTGGCTGGGAAGAGGAAACACAGTGGTTTCTGGGGGGAACGTGTTGGATTTGACAGTTTCATTGGTTTAGGTTTATTTCATTTGACACTCCCCACCCCCCCCAATCTCTTTCAGACTTTGCAGGAAAAAAAAGTCATTCCTTGTCCGCCGTTTTATGAGTCAGATCATCCTGTCAGAGGTAACCCATCTGGTTTTCTAACTCAGTCACTTGACCTCTAATGAGGTGACAGTATTGCAGAAATTTCACATCGTGTGATGCAGCTATAAGCCCACTCGGGAAATTGTTGGCGCCTCCTGCATGAGCACTGCCATTATTACAGTTAGCTAATTAAGTCAGCGTAACGATAATCCCCCGGTAGATGCCTGTGTCTCGTGGTAAATAACAGTAAATGGATCCTGATTTTTTTTTTTTTTTAGAATTCTTTCAAAATTTGCCCTCCTTGCCGTCTGGCAGGAAAAAAAAATACCACTTCAGGATGAATTGGGGGTTCTTGAATTCTTTGTATTTGTGAATTATGTTTAGTCAGTGAAATCGGGACCTTTGTTAAAACCATAGCACTCTGATTTTTTTTATCCATGGGCTGTTAATTTTTTAACGTACGGGAGCTATTCCAAGCATAAGATACTTTATCAGAGTTTCTGTCTTTCAGTTCTGGATGTGCTGTGGATTGGTACTTATGTCTTCACAATCGTATATGCGGCTGCAGATGGGACTTTGGAAACTTCTCCAGATGTGGTGATGGCTCTCCTCCCGGTATGTGTATGAAAGGGACATCTTTGTCCTTTGAGAATCATAGAGGCCCTCTCAAAGTAAGGCTTTGGCTTCAGTTTCCTTTTTTTTTGCTGGCAGGGTTGGTACAACTTCAAGTATAAAACTTTAATGCTGTACCAAGGGCCTGGGGGCCAAAATTATGGTGTCTGCTTACAGCATATTGTCCTGTTTCGTCATAAAGTGAAAAAAAATCCTAAAAGTTAACTTTTGCTTATGCTGGAAGCTGGGAGTCTTGGTAGATGTTAACCCGATAGATATTAGAAAAGTAAGAAACAACTTGATTTTTTTTTTTTTTTAATTTTTAAAAAATTTATTTATCTAAGAGAGTAGAGCGAGTGAAAGAGAACACGAGTTGGGGGGAGGGGGAGAAGGAGTGGGAGAAACAGTCCCCAATGAGCAGAGAGCCCAACGTGGCGCTCAGTCCCAGGACCCTGGGATCATGACCTGAGCCAAAGGCAGACACTCAACTGACTGAGCCACCCAGGCACTCCAATACCTTGATTTTTAAAATTCTTTCACTTATTTATGTTTATCAGATGTCTGTCAATGCCTGCAGCATGCCAGGCACTGTTTTTGCAGTGGTGACCTAGGCAGAGTCCTTGCTTTTGTGGATCTGACATTCTGATGCGTGTGGTAGTCAGTAAATAAGTGCAGATCAAGGAATGATAAGGGCGATGGAGGGAATGGCGCGGGGTGCGGGGCAGAGGATGCCAGAGGTGCGGATGACAGAGGTGGGGTGTGGATTGGGCGCTCAAGGAAGGCCTCTGAGAAAGGGCCGTTTGAGCAGACTGAAATGACCTAAGAGGGTGAGTCACTTTGAAAACAAGGAGGAACATTGGTAACAACATCTACAGAATGTTACTAAATTGCAGTGGCATTTTAAAAAAATAAATGAGGTAGAGCTTGGCTTTCAAAGTCCGAAAAATAATTTACAAATACACAAATAAATGTCTAAACGTAACAAAAGTGGGAGTTGCACGAGTTACTCTGTTTTGCAACCTTGCTTTACCTAGTGGGAAATTGTAAGCATCTTCCTAAGTCAGTGAATACAATCTGTATCTGGCTTTTTGGGCAGATAATTGACTCGCTCTTTCACTGTTGGATGTTCGAGTTGTTTTCAGTGTTCTCCTGTTCTAAGGAATACCAGGATGCATTCTTTTATGTGCACTTTATGTGATTATGTTTATTTTTTAGGATAAATACCTAGGAATGAGTTTGGTTGAGTGGAATATGCTAAGCTTTGCCAAAGTGTCTTTTAGAAAAGTTGTGGCGGTTCAAACATCTCCCACCAGGGGGGCTCCCAGTTGCCCCTTGTGTGTGTCGAGATGCAGTGGTACCATTTTTAATCTTTGCGGGGGACATGTAGAAAAGGGCCTGGTTTTTATTAAGTCTTGGATTCCTGATAATGTGGGATTTTCAAAATAATGTTTATTGAGGTCCTTATTTTAAGAGCTCATAAAGATTTCCCATTGCCCGGGGTAATAATTAGCTCTAGCTCTGGCGTATATGGACTCTTTCTTAGGTTCCGTGTCCTGGGCTAGAAGCTTTATATGTATCATTTTGTTCCACACTTAAGACAGCCTGTGGAGTATGTTCAGCAGGCCCACCACAGACATGAGAAAACAGGATCAGGCTGCGCAGTCTGTCCGTGCCTGTCCCACGGCCAGAAAGTGACAAAGCAGTTTGAATCCACTTCGGTCAATGACCACCATTCATTATCGCCCAACTACTCAACTCTGCCTTTCTAGCGTGTCTATATTTGGACATGGGTCTTTTGAGGGAATTTTCCCATAAAACATAAGTGGTTCTCTTTTTCAAGACCTTATCTGTGTAGAATTAAAAACTGCACATGGAATTTTTTTTCCCTCCTTCTGTTTATTGTAGAAAAAAGAAGAGAAGCACCCAGAGATCTTTGTGAACTTCATGGAGCCCTGTTACGGCAGCTGCGCAGAGCGGCAGCACCACTACTATCTCAGCTACGTTGAAGAATGGTGAGCCCAGAGGGCTTCGTCCTCTTTGTTGGGTCACACCTGCGTCGCTTTGTTCCGATTTCAGAATTCATTTCTTCTCTTTTCTTTTTCTTTTTTTTTTTAAGATTTTATTTATTTCTTCGACAGAGAGGGAGATCACAAGTAGCCAGAGTGGCAGGCAGAGGAGGGGTGGTGGAAAGCAGGCTCCCTGCTGAGCAGAGAGCCCGATGTGGGGCTCGATCCCAGGACCCTGAGATCATGACCTGAGCTGAAGGCAGAGGCTTTAACTCACTGAGCCACCCAGGCACACCTCTTCTCTTCTCTTTTTTTTTTTTTCTCTTTTCTTTTTTAAGATTTTATTTATTTGAGATAGAGCGAGCAAGAGAAAAGGAGCAGGGGAGCAGAGGGAGAGGGAGAAGAAGTCTGTGGGACTTGATCCCAGGACCCCAGGATCATGACCTGAGCCAAAGGCAGACACCCAACCAACTGAACCACTCAGGCATCCCTGAAGTTCTTTTCTGTAGGAAAGGAGAATGGAGAATTGAGATGCCCTTGAACATAATTTTCCTCCGATGCTGGATAATGCCTCTCTGACTACTTCCGTTTTCCCGATCTTAAATTACCTAGGTTGAATACTTACTAATCTGAAAAACCCTATTTTCTCAATAGCCCCAGTGAAGACTTAGGACAATACTGATATTTAAGTAAGGTATTAAAAGTTTTTCTCTGAGAGCAAAAGCTTCCCCTTGAAAGATAGATAGCTGGAAGCCAAGCTTTCTTCCGAAAATTCACCAGATTATTCTGTTTACAGGACAGTAGATTTATTGGAAATTCCGACTTGATCTTGTTGTGTGTCTAACCTTCATCAGAAATACGTAGGTGGTTGGCTGAGTCTCCAGGGCTTTATCGTACGAACTAAGAAGTGAAGCTTTTTTTTTTTTTTT
>CM053615.1:73578540-73596411 GCA_028646535.1 Procyon lotor
TTACATTATTATGAATGCGACTATTACAGCATAGCTGAGTCATGGGGTATGAGTACGTCTCTTTTTCTAAACAGCTTTTTGCTCTTCTCTCTGTTATTCATGGAGCGTTATTCGCTTTTGATTCCTGCTGCCCAGTTTTGGTCACCACTGAAAGTTTGGTAAATGTAGTGATTTTTTAAAAATCAGCAATCATTTATTGGCAGGAATACAGCCCGGTCAAGCAGAGACACGGGCAGAAGGGGAGTTTATGGAAAAGACTTACTGGTTTCTCAAGGACCCCAAAAGCAGGAAGAGGGGCCTGTATGAGGAACTAATGCCAAGATCTGGGAAGACAGGAACTAAGGGTAACTCTCTCCATGGACAAGTGAGCATAGGGCATCTGGCCAGCTTTATAAGCCACACTGCTCAAGACGCAGTGACAATCAACTGGAATTCCTGGTTCCGGTCCCACATTTCTAGGAGCAGCTAGTAACTGGTTGGTACAAGTATTAGATTCATCTGCCATGTTTAGGAATCTACCTAGTTGGGGTGGATGTATGATACCTTGGAAAGTGTTCATGATAGTGATGATTTATTCACAAGGCAGGGACTTATTCTGCCAGGAACACATAGGTTGATTTGGAAAATTTACGCCTCACTTGCTAGGATGCTTGTGGCTTATAGACCATCTTCCCAGATTTCAGAGTTTAGTCAACACATTAGTCTAAACCAAGTGACTTGTCTTCTCTTCTCTTCTCTTTGAATAATGGGAGAACCAATGCAAAGCTCTAACCAACATAGCATTTTCATCTTCTACTTCTTTCCAGATTAATTGGGAATCTTGGCTCCTGGAAGATTCTAGTCGAGCTGAACTGCCTGTGACAGACAAGAGTGATGACTCGCTGCCCGTGGGAGTTGCCATCGACTATACTAACCAAGTGGAAATCACCATCAGTAAGTATGCCCCGGGGTAGCTCAGTGCGGAAGTGCTCTTCTTTCTAATCATGGTTGGTATTTAAATCCCGTTCTATGTGTTCGTGACAGAATCTACTCTGTGGGGCACTTTTAACTTCTGGTAGCGCATTTCCACTTGAGGAATGATACAGAGTACATTGCGACAACATGAGATTATTCAATTGATGGACGTTTGTTGATAAGACCGCAGCCAGACTCTGCGTGTGTGCATGCATGCCTGCATATCTGTACATGCTTTCACATGTGGGTAAAATCTAGAACGAGGTCTCATCACCTTGTTTCTCTGCACACCTCAGTTCCCCAGTGGCCTTCCACGGGAATAGCAGCACCCTCGTCCAGTCCTGCATAGCAGTGTTTAATGTGAAGACACTGGTCAGAGAATGGGGACCTCAAGCACTTGGCTTCCAAAGTGGGCCTGAGTGTGTGCTCTGAGTGGGTCTTCTCACTGCTGGAGTGTGAGCAGGGCTGCACACGTGCAGTGGAACACAGATTCTCGGCTCTTCGGTGCTTCAGTGTACAGAGGTGTCCTCTTAGAGCACCGCTAATAAGTTCTGTCCTTTCCCTGGTCCGGTTATTGGGTCTGCTGAGTTTATTTATTCTGATTCTCTTCAAGTCTTAATTGACAAAATACATGCTAGTTAGGATTCAGCTGTGAATGAATATAAGGTAGTTTGACTCACTTTTCTGTGTCCTTCTGTGTGTTTTCCAAAGTGGGTGTGAATTGGGATAAACGGACTTGAACTACTGTTGGGGCAAGTCTGCTTCACCCCTTCTCGCTCGGGGCGGTCTTTCCCTTCCCGCCCAGTCCCTTCGTGGCTTGGCTCTTTTTTCACCTGCACTTTCTTTTTTTAACAGATGATGAGAAGACCCTTCCGCCTGCTCCAGTTCTTATGTTACTTTCAACAGATGGTGTGCTTTGTCCATTTTATATGATCAATCAAAATCCCGGGGTTAGGTCCCTCATGAAGACGCCAGAGAGGCTCTCATTAGAAGGAGAGCGACAACCCAAGTCGTCAGGTATGTGCCTCTTCCTGTTCTGGCACAGAAGGAATACCAGGGGCTTGTTCCGGACGGTTGCCAAGGATGAACACTGTGTAGAGACATACACTGGTCCTCTTCATTGGGCCAGTCTGTCTTAGTGAGGCAGGGACTGACTTTTCCTTGAATACATGCACATTCTTGCATCCGTGCAAGCTTTATTCTCCAACCTTTACTTTAGGGAAAGGGAAGCCCAGCCAGATGGATCCCGTCAGGTAATCTACCAACAATATCCTGTTACAGCACCCTGCGTTCTGTGGTCTGAGTACTGCAGACATTTGTAGTCCTGAGGGATTGTGCACACATATAGTGAATGCCATGTAACTTAAGAATGTTGCATTTGTTGACAAAGCGCTAGTGGGATGTATCATGAAAGCACACTGTATACTTTTTGATTGTTTTCACAGGAGAAAAAATATATACATAGGGAAGATACTAGAAAGATGGATATTAAAATCTAAATAGTGGTTTTATCTGGTTGGTGGGAACATGGAAATTTTGTGGGGGTTTTTTGTTTTTTTTTTTCAGTGGAGATTTTGTTTTTGTTTATATTTAATTTTCTTTAGGTTTCTTTTTCTCCTTCTCTTTGAAAATATTGCTTGAGTAGTATACGTTTATTGGAGGAAAATTAGAAAATGCAGAATCATTTAGGAGCCCCACAGCCATCAAGCAGTAGCTGTAGTCAGCATTTTTGGTACATATTCTTTAGATACATAAATGTACCCATGCAAACGCTAATCCGTATTTTCACATTTTTCAGTGAGAGCCTGTCACTTGTGAGAACAAAATATAAAACGTTTTTAAAAGAGCATTATTCTGTATTTTAAAATTTCACCACTGTTTCTCTTTTTGAATTCTGTGATATGTTACTATCTCTGGCTAAAAAAAATGTGTGGTGTAACCAGTTCTCTGTTTAAGAAAAAGCATGCTGACCAGCTGGGTTGGATAAGGTTGACAGTATGTTTTCTTGCTACTTCCCAGTGCACAGTGGGTTGTTCACAAACAGAGCCACTGAGACCCTTGGGCTCTTGTCGTTTGGCAGTGCGACCCCAGGAAGTGAACCAGGTGGCCAGGCATGATCTGTATTAGCCTTGTGCTGGAGCGTCTCATCATTTACAGTATAGCCTCTTTGCATTGTTTTTTGTTTTTTGTTTTTTTTTAAAGATTTTTATTTATTTATTTGACAGAGAGAGATTACAAGCAGGCAGAGAGGCAGGCCTAGAGAGAGGAGGAAGCAGGCTCCCTGCTGAGCAGAGAGCCTTGAGATCGTGACCTGAACCGAAGGCAGAGGCTTTAACCCACTGAGCCACCCAGGCGCCCCTGTTTTTTTTTTTTTTAAGATTTTATTTATTTGTTTGTTCATTTATTTATTTGACAGAGAGAAAGAGAGAGAGATAACAAGTAGGCAGCGGGGGAGTGGGGGGGGAGCAGGCTCCCCTCCCCGCTGAGCAGAGAGCCCAATGCCGGGCTCGATCCCAAGACCCTGAGATCATGACCTGAGCCAAAGGCAGAGGCTTTAACCCTCTGAGCCACCCGGGCGCCCCAGTTTTGTATTTTTTTTTAAGTGCTCCTGAGTACCACCAACTACACTCACTCGCACAGTTGGTCAGTCTGTCAATCTGTCCACAAGCAGTACACCCCTCAAAATTGGGAGCCTGCGGGATGGTGTATGTTTCTGAGCACAGTTCAGTGTGAAGGACTTCGCTGCTGGCCCATCAAACCCCCAAGCACAAGCAGAGGCTAGTTTTATGGTCCGTCTCTCCTAGAGAAAGCCCCCTCTCCCCTCATGCTTGGTCCAGAGGAGGCAGCCATGTTCAGGTGAGCAGAAGACAGCCTTGGAAGGGGGAGAAAGGAGCCAGCCAGCTGTCGCCAGAGCCCAGGTGGTGGGTCTAGGGAGACGTTAATGGTTCCGCCCATTTCTACACTACAGCTCCAGGAGGCTGGGCTGAATGAGCAGGGGGTTTTCATATGTTCAGTTCTATTTTCAGTTAGGAAAGTGCCCCTGATTTCTTTCGGGTCTGGCATATGCTTT
The DNA here is from genome assembly GCA_028646535.1 of Procyon lotor. Classification (NCBI taxonomy): domain Eukaryota; kingdom Metazoa; phylum Chordata; class Mammalia; order Carnivora; family Procyonidae; genus Procyon; species Procyon lotor. Next base: position 73,582,565 of record CM053615.1, read on the forward strand.
TCACATTGGTCTTTTGAATATGCGTGGAAGTGATGACATCTATATGTTTGTGTCTTTAAAGAAGTTAGCTGTCACTGGTTCCGTATTTATTCTGCGAAAGAAGTATTAACAAATTTCCTGACATTTTTACACTGTTGTAAAAGTGGCAAATTACTGGGGTCTTCTTTTTCAAAAGTGTTTTCATACTTGTATCCTAAGTGTTTCATGACTTTTGACATTGTGAAGGTAAATTGTCAGTTGAGACGGTTTGGAAGAATCAAGACCCAGTGACATAAATGGATTGATAAAAAAAATACTGCTTTCTTGTTTGTTTATTTATTGAGTTACTGAACTTGGCAAATTAACATGTTTATGGGAAGTTTGGAAAACAGAAAAATATTTAAACTTGCCCTTCCCTTCTAGTGTTTTTTCATAAACATCTTTCTTCATAGTTGTAATCCTGTGGTACACAATTATTGGTGTTTAGGCTTCTAGATTCTTACATTATCTTCGTGATTCATTTAAAAGAATGTTTATTATTCCTTTGAACATCTTGTACCATTTGGGTGGTATTAAATGTCTTTTTCATGTTTCAGGTTATTCTAGGCTTTATTCTTAGAAGTGGGATTACTGAGTCCATTTCTTAGGATTTTTGAGACATAATGCTGAAGTGCTTTCTAAAAGGTTATGCTAAATGAGGTACCTACTGGTATAAAAAGTTTCAGGTTCATTTTTCCCTTCCAAACAGAGGGGTTATACATATTTAAATTTTGATAATTTAGAGAACAATTAAAAATATGCATCATTGGGGCGCCTGGGTGGCTCAGTTGGTTAAAGCCTCTGCCTTCGGCTCAGGTCATGGTCTCAGGGTCCTGGGATTGAGCCCCGCGTCGGGCTCTCTGCTCAGTGGGGAGCCTGCTTCCCCCCTCTCTCTGCCTGCCTCTCTGCCTGCTTGTGATCTCTCTCTCTCTCTCTCTCTCTGTTAAATAAATAAATAAAATCTTTAAAAAAAAAAAAAAGCATCATTAAAAAATAATTAAAAATTTTAAAAAAATAAAAAATAATAATAAAAAAATAAAAATATGCATCATTTTAATTTGTATTTCTTTGATTAGACAGATTGAATGTATTATTTTATGAATTAGGTTCTTAGCTTATATCAGTCTTGAAATTTCTTGATTTGTATGAGCTTTTAAAAATATATAAAACATATTGTCAATTGCCATAGACTTTTTTAGCTCATTTACCTTTTAGTTATGTAACTGTTTTTACTCAAATCTTAATCTCATCCTTTTGTGGGTTTTGTTTTTGTTTTTGTTTTTGTTTTTGTTTTTTTTGGTTACTTCTAAATTTCAAGTTGTTAGACTCTTCAGTGACTTTACTCACTTTTTGCCTCCTTTGTTTTGAGGTGTACGCTTACATGTGCTTCTATATGTGTAGACATCTTTAATTTATCTGGAATTGGTTTTAGTGACTATTATGAAGGGGAGATCTGAATTAAAGTTTTTCCCTGATTGCTGTGAAATGTTGCAGAATGGTTTCTTTTTCACTGTAACATTGAGACATGCATTTTTTTCCTTCTGTCCGTGAAGTCCTATTAATCTAATGTCTTTCCGTCATCTTTTCCTTCAGAGTTTTGTCCATCTCACCATGCAGAAAGTTTGCTATGGCAAGTCCACTGTCCACCCCACTCTCTTTTCTTTTTTTTTTTTTTTTTTAAAGATTTTCTTAATTTTTGAGAAAGATCACAAGGAGGCAGAGGAAGAGGGAGAAGCAGGCTCCCTGCTGAGCAGAGAGCCCGATGCGGGGCTCGATCCCAGGACCCTAGGATCATGACTTGAGCCGAGGGCAGGCACTTAACCAACTGAGCCACCCAGGTGCCCCTCTTTCCCGCTCTTGAACTAGGACTGTTCTTTGTGGCTTCCTTCTGCCATGAGCCCCTTTCCACTTGTTTTCTGTCATGTGGACCTCCGTTATTACTGTGCTAACTTCTCCCTTTTTCTCCATTTTGTTCACTGCAGGGAGTACTCCCACTACCCCAACCTCCTCTCAAGCCCCACAGAAGCTCGATGCGCCAGCCCCTGCAGCCCCGGGCTCTGGTCCACCTTCGTCGCTGGCTGCTCCCCCCTCCACCTTCTCTTTGCCTTCCGCTGCCGGAGCTCCTCCTGTGTTCTCCTTCGGTTCTTCATCCTTGAAGTCATCTGCTCCTGTCCCAGGGGAGCCCCCTCCATATTCCAGCGGCTCGGGCACGTCCATCTTCTCTTTTGCCCCTCCTTCTCAAGCCTCCCTAGCGCCCACCCCTGGGCCCTCTCCCATGACGCCATCCGCTACCTCGTTCTCCTTTGGATCCTCGGGTTTTAAGCCTACGCTGGAAAGCACACCGATGCCGAGTGCGTCTACTCCAAACATAGGGCTGAAGCCCGCCTTCCCACCCTCCGCAGTCAAGGTCAACCTTAGCGAGAAGTAAGTAACACTTGAAGAAAGTCTGCTGCTTCTGTGGCATGAGTAGCAATATCACATGTTATTCATTGGAAATTGAGTCACTGTGAGTGAAGTTACAAAGGGATTTTCTCTTTTTTTCTTGTCTTCCAAAGTAATAATGGCAAGTAGTAAGAATTTAAACAACCTAAAATGTTTGTGTTTAATCAGTGGATGGAGTCCAGAAGCATCTCTTAGAATTTTTTTTAAATCATAAGAGGTTTATGTTTACATACTTGTTTTTGATTTTTCAGATTTAAAATGTAGGAGATTGTCCTTATTTTTACTCATTATTTACTTACTTTGAGAGAGAGAGAGCACCCATGCACAGGGACGGGCAGAGGGAGGGGGAATCCCCATGCAGGCTCCATGCCCAGCACAGAACCCCGTGCAGGGCTCGATCCCATGACCCCGAGATCATGACCTGAGTTGAAATCAAGAGTCAGATGTTTAACCAATTTAGCTACCCAGGGTGCCCTGATATCCCTTACTTTAAAAATGAAGCAATAAGGACTATACGTTCTAGGAGGGGGAATGAATCTCTCGTAGTTCTTTTCTCCTTTATTCTCCAAAGTGCTTTGTGACAACCACCATGGTGGTCTGTGACGTTGTACCTGTGTCAGGTGACTCTCCTGCCCGAAGGTCCCCAAGGGCTTCTCGCTGCTCTTCCAAGACAGTCCAGACTCCTTATCGTGGTCCTTGGTTTCCTCCAGTGGGGCTCCTGCCCCCTCACTCAGCTCCCATTTTTTTTTTTACTTCTTTATCTGCTGCTTGTGTTCTCCCTGCTGGAATGCAAGGCTGCGGGAAGCGATCCCGGCTTACCCGCTCTCCCCTCTCCTGGCTCTCGTTGTCACGGAGGTGGTGCTGGCTGTCACCCTGCTGCTGCCATTGTCACACGGCCACCTCGTTCTACCAGCTGCCTGGGTTCCACTTTGTAGCCTCACTGAAATGTCCCTGGCCAGTCAGTGCACAGTGGACATTTAGATTGTTTTTGGGCTTTTGCTCTGTAGGTAAAACTTAACTTTCCATGCCTGTGAACGTCCCAAAGATGGTGATCTGCTCCCCTCGGCCTTTCTCACTCCCCAGAGGAGGTGAACCCCCCCAAAGTGAGTCTCCGTGATTTCCTCGGCAGAAGGACAACACTGGCCTCTCCTAATTATAATGGAGTCTCTGCCTCCTTTTTTTTTTCACTTGGCTTGGTAAAAGAAAAATATTTCATGTCCTGATAAACTTCGTTTCTCCTTCATGTTAGGTGCTCGTTTATTTTCAGGAGTAGTTTACTCCTCAGTACGCAGAAGATAAGATAAACGTTTCCTTGGCAGCGTTCACCTTTTGTAAGAAATAGCTAAACATTTATGTCTCACGAAGGCAAAAGCATAGGAGCAGTAAGTGTTCCGTGGGTGGCCTTGCTCACAACCAGCACGAGGGAGCCCTAGCACGGGCGCTCCTCACGCAGTCGGGCCACCGTTTCAGGTTCACTGCCGTGGCTCCCTCTGCCCCTGCCATCAGCTCCCAGGGTGCGCCCACCACGCCGCCGTTCCCCTCTGCCTCCAAGCCGGCTGCTTCTGGACCCCTCAGCCACCCGACACCCCTCTCAGCACCACCCGGCTCCGTGTCTTCAAAGTCCTCAGTCTCTCCCTCGGCATCAGGTATGGTTTTAAGCCAACTGCTCCCAGGATAAGCCCCGAATTCTTCCATCGGCGTGTTTGTTAGGAACCCTAGGCACCATAGTCAGACGAGACCATCTGTGCTTGCTTCCTGTGTCTCACACCGGTGAGCTCTGACGGTCATACTCTTGGCTGCGAGGATCGCCGAGGCCTGGCTGCTGCCACGCTCGGCTCTCCTCACATTTCTCATGGAGCTAAGCGTACCTGATAGGTCAAAAGGAAGTCGCCTGTTGTGTGACATCTGTCTTCATGTGCAGCCTGCCCTACGTGAAGGACAGTTCTAGAACAATTTGGGAAGTTCCATAGAGGAGGGGAAGCCTGCGGTGACCCCCAGGCTTATGGCTTCTGATGGCTGACCGTGATTTTCACACCTAGCCCTACAGTGAGCAAGTCTCTTAAATGACAATTACAAGTGGAAATAGTTTTTACAACCAAATTGAATGGAAGTGCATAGTACAACTCCATGAGCAAATGTACCTGGCCTGTCTTTTCACCCTTTCATACCTGCAGAAAGGTTGCGTAAAGTGTAACGAAGTCTGTGCCCTCCACTGAGACTACACTTGGTGACATTCTGCATCATTTGCTTTGTGTCTTCTTAGCATACATTTTTTTTTTCATTAAAATATTTGAGTTAATCAGAGAGACTTCACCCCTAAATACGTAAGCACAAATCTCTTAAATGCAGGGGTACGTGGTATGTTATCACACTCAGGAAGTGTAACCATAATCTAATCTGTAGCCCTTATTGACGCTTGTATGGTTGTCCCAATGATGTTCTTTATGGCGTTTTTCCCTCCAGTCAAGGACCACATGTTCTACTCCAGTTTTTTCTCTTTAGTCTCAGTGTCAAATATTTCTTTGCTGTTCTTATCTTTCTTGGCATTGACAGTTGTGGAGAGGTCAGGCCAGAGGTTTGGGAAGTCTGCCTTAGTCTTTTCACATCTGTTTTCGGTGTAGGAGAGAGAATTTGAACTGTGATGTGCATACACAGTCTCCCATTTCCACTGCTCACCACCCTGATCTCCACTCCCTCCCCGTTGCTGTTACTTAATTCTTAAAGTTTGGAGGGTCCTGGGTTATTGGATTGCAAGTCCAATAGCACTCTAGGCTCCCTGGGGGATCCTCTCCCTAAGAGTTCAGTCAGGCTCTCTGGAGGTGAGGTTTGGGTAGGAGTTTTTGGTATAGTTGTTTTTTTAAAATCTCCCTAGGTGAATATAATGTGCAAAAAAAAAAAAAAGCAAGGCTTTTTCTAGAAGCTTCCAGGAGGGTCAAGAAGACCCTGTGAGTTCTTACAAGGTAACAGGATTATTTAAACTTTGTCCCCAGTTCCCAGAGGTGCAACAGAAGTCTCTGGGGAGTAGGGATAGGCTGAATGGCCAGCCTCCTGGGCCTGCACAAAAATCCACAAACCTGCTATTATCAGAGACGTTCCAGTTTTATCTGCTTTATAAAATAGAATTTCACATCTAAAAATGTATTATGTGTTTTTTTGTTATCTTGGAACAGCCCTAACAAACTGGATGCCACTCTTGATAACAAAAATCATGAAAGGAGGGGGGGCCAGGGACATTGAAAAGCTTACTTTTTTAGATTTGAGGGAAGAACACATATGCTGGGAGAAATAATGGCAAGAAATGCTGTCTGTTATCATTGACCTCTTATTCCAGCAGGGCGGTCTACTCAGGGCAGCCCAGGCCCCGTGCCCTCAATGGTACAGAAGTCACCCAGGATAACCCCTCCAGTGGCAAAGTCAGGCTCTCCCCAGGTATGTTCAAACTGGACTTACCGTGGTCTGTGTATTCATCTACTGTCCCATCATGCGTGTTTATCAAAAAGTGGATTTTTGTGTTTTAGAATTTGTGCCTTTGAAATAGTACTCTGGGCTATGGGATGGGAATTCCTAAAGTATGAACTTGGAATGTTTGTAATGTATGCTCCTAAAAGCCGTTTCTCTCAACACCAGAGTCTTAGCGTTGTTATCTCTGCTGGTTCCTCAGCTTGTCCGTGCTGTGCTATTGGCTTCGGTGTGTTCTCTCCGTCTGAAAAGACCGTAGCACCTGATTTTTTTCCTCTCGTTCCCAAAGTAACTGAAAGATCTATCCACTGCCGTCTTCTGTGCTTTCCACAACATTTCAGTTTATCCATAACCTCTCCATTTATTTTACTTAATTTTTTTATTGGCATGTAACATACATGGGAAATAAAGTATTTCCGTACACCGGCTGAATACGCCTTGGTAACTCAGCTCAGATCACGAAATGGCACATTACCAGGACCCCAGAATTCTCCCTCACAGGTGCCCTTTTTAATTATTCCCCTTAGCAAGGGGGACTGCCTGCTGTGATTTCTGACAGTGGAGCTTAGTTTGGCCAGTTGATACCTTCTCTAAAATGGACTCCCAGTGTGTATTCTTGTATCGGGCAGTTTGGCTCAACCTTGTTTGTGAGATTGATTCATATCATTGAGACTGTCTGGACTTCATTGGGCGGCTATACTACAGGTATTTATTCTACCCGACGACATCTGAAGAGCTTTCATGTTTAAGTTACTGCAGATAGCATGGTTGTGAGCGTGCTAGTTGAGGTCAGGGTCTGTGCGTGAGCAGACCAATGCATTTCTGTTGGGCGTGCACTGAGGAGTGGGGCTGCTGGGTCTTGGAACGTATGTGTGAATTTCTTTTCAGTAAATGCCCGCCGGGAGTGTAAGAGACTCAACTGTTCCATATCCTCATCGGTCTTTCTGTGTTTCATTTCTTATTGTCATATTTTGCGGCTTTAATTAGTATTTCCCTGGTGACCACTAAAATTCAGCCTTTTTTCCATGTGATTTTGGCCATTTCAGTATCTTTAATAAGGTATCTGTTCTCAAGTCTTTAATCTATTTTTCTATGGGATGTCTGTCTTCTTACAGATTTCTGTAAGAGTGCCTTACAATACAGATACTTTTCTCTGTGAATTGTTTTTTCATTCTGTTTGTGGTGGCTTTTGATGACAAGTTTTTAATATAGTTCAGTACACCACCTTTTCTTTTATGATTAGTGCTTTTTGTGTCCTGTTTTAGAAATTATTTCTGGTTCCAAGGTCAAAAAGATATTTTCCTGTGTTTTTCTAAAAGCTTTATTATTTTCTTTTCATATTTAGATTTACAGTCTGTCACCTCAGTTTATTATTATGGTTTAACTTCAAGAGAATTTTATGTTACTTTCCCACTTGATTTGTGTGCCCTCGCAACCAGAGTCATGGTTTTTCCTTCTGTTTCCCCCCCGGCCTCACTCCTGCCCTCAGCACACACGCCCACAGGGCACACAGTAAATGCCCCGCGTATATATCTAGCTTTTGGCTAGTGCACAACATGTGGTATTTATTAGATCAATATTTGCTGTTTTAATGATTGCTAAAGCAGTCTAAAAATCCTCTATATGGTGAATGCCATGGGTATCAAATAATCTAAAAGCCATCTCAAAGTACAAGGTCTCTTCAGCAGATTTCTTGATTTCTGTCTCCTCCAGAACCTGTTCCAGGTGGTGCTGGAACACCTCAAAGCCCCAAACCCAGAAGTCATTCTGGATCCCTCTGTTTAACAGACGATCCCCCTAGTCCTTATGCGGAGATCTTATCAGCCGTACTTTGATGTGGTGTGTGCGTGGCATGAATCCACATTTGTCGCCCCTGTTAACGTCGTATTTCAGGCCATTGTTGTCTCTTGCCTCATTACCCTCCTGCCTGGTTTTGCTATTTCTTCTCCCTCTCACTGACATCCGTGCTCCATTTAGCAGCAAGAAGGGTCTTTTAAAATCCTAAATCAAAGAACAAAAGCTCCCAGAACGCCAATAGTAGTTTTCCAGCACTCTGAAAAATATCCAGGCTCCTTGGTTTAGTCGTACACGACCTGCCCAGCCCTTCCCAGTTCCCTCCCTGACTTCCCTGGGCCCACGTTTACTGTATCTCTTGGCCTCCACCATGCCAGACTTCTTTCCTGCCTCACATTCTCTGTGCTTGCTCCACTCGCCGCCTGGCAGGTGCTTCCCCTGGAACTTTCTGTAGCTTTCCGCTTTATCTCAGGGCTCAGTTCAGAGACTGTGTTCAGTGAGGGTTTTCCAGGTCCCCTCCTCTCCACTCGTGCCCCCTTTCTCTTCTTCAGTCCTATCACTGTCACCAGCTGAAATGATCTGACTTGCTTACTTCTTACCTGTCTTGGCCCAGTAGAATCTAAGGGCCAGGAGAGTAGAAATCTCCTCTGTCTTGTTCACCCCTCTCTCCACTGTCTAGAACATGCCTGACAGCAAGCAGGTACTGTCCATATGGGTTCGAAAGAAGGGGTGAGGGAGCGGTGACTGTATTGTGAGGGGGCCAGGTGCTCAAGCAGCTGCTTCGAGAAGCCGTGCACGTGCTGGGGGCGCGTCTGTCAACCTTGTGCCTTCCGTTTCAGGCGAAACCACTTCAGCCTCCCGTTACAGAGAAGCAGGGACATCAGTGGAAAGAGTCAGATCCCGTGATGGCTGGAATCGGGGAGGAGGTAAAGTCGTTCCTGCAGATTTTTTCCAGAAGTAGCCCTGACCCGTGAGACTGGAGTGGCTCTGAGTGCAGACTCGGGCGTGACCGTTTCGTTCTGGCCCCCCGGCCTTGGTGCGCCCCAGGGCCGCGTGCTGTGAGGGCTCGGGAGCGCTGAGTTCGGCCCGCAGCCCTTCCTCTTTTCTGGCTCCTGCAGATTGCACATTTTCAGAAGGAGTTGGGAGAACTGAAAGCCCGGACTTCCAAAGCCTGTTTCCAAGTGGGCGCTTCAGAGGAGATGAAGTTGCTGCGAACCGAGTCCGATGACCTGCACACCTTTCTTTTGGAAATCAAGGAGACCACGGAGGTCTGTGCTCACGGACGTTCTTCCTGACTTGAACTGCACTTTCAGAGTCGCTCTCCCAGCCCTCCATTCTTCAGGGACCCTGGTGTTGTTTTTTTTTTATTTTTTATTTTTTATTTTTTATTTTTTAAAGATTTTATTTATTTGACAGAGAGAAACACAGCGAGAGAGGGAACACAAGCAGAGGGAATGGTAGTGGGAGAAGCAGGCTTCCTGCCGAGCTGAGAGCCCGATGCGGGGCTCGATCCCAGGCCCCCGGGATCTGACCTGGGCCGAAGGCAGACGCTTAACGACTGAGCCACCCAGGTGCCCCTGGTGTTGTTTTTTAAGAAGGATGCGTAGTTTACCTAGAAACGCCCAAGTTCAGGTCTTGTGTTCAGCACTTAACAAAGTATGTGACTTTAGGCAAGTTAACGTAGCTACTGTAGGTTTTAGTTTTCTCATATAGAAAATGGACTAATAATGGTTTCTACCACGCTGACATATACCAGCCACTCTGTAAAGGTCTATTACAGTTACTAGTTTAGGTATATTTGAAAACTGACCATAGTTTACAATAAATTATTAGGTTTTAGTAAAGGGTTAGGTTTAAGAGCATATATGGTATAAAAATGCGATGTATTTATTTATTTATTTATTTTAAGATTTTATTTATTTGACAGAGAGAGATCACAAGAGATCACACAGGCAGGCAGACAGAGGAGGGGAAGCAGGCTCCCCGCTGAGCAGAGAGCCTGATGCGGGGCTCGATCCCAGGACCCTGAGATCATGACCTGAGCTGAAGGTAGAGGCTTTAACCTACTGAACCACCCAGGCGCCCCCCACCCTTGTTTTAGATTTATTGTCAGAGAGGGAGAAAGAGAGAGCATGAACAGGGGGAGCAGCAGGCAGAGGGAGAAGCAGGTTCCTCACTGAGCTGGGAGCCTGATGTGGGACTCAATCCCAGGACCCTGGGATCATGACCCGAGCCAGAGGCAAACGATTAACTAACTGAGCCACCCAGATGTCCCCCACGTATTTTTTTTTTTTTATATTTTATTTATTTATTTGACAGAGAGAGATGACAAGTAGGCAAAGAGGCAGGCAGAGAGAGAGGGGGAAGCAGGCTCCCTGCTGAGCAGAGATTCCGATGTGGGGCTCGATCCCAGGACCCTGAGATCATGACCTGAGCTGAAGGCAGAGGCTTTAACCCGCTGAGCCCCCCAGGCGCCCCCCCCCCCAGGTATTTTTTATCAGTGGTATTTGCTGTGTTACTGTTACTACTGCTTACCATGTGCCGGGGGCCATGTTATCTCTCGGACTCCTCAAACTGTCCCATTTGGTAGGTGCTGTTGTGTCTCTCTGTCAAGTCAGGAAGTGCTGTGTAGACAGGTGACATCATTGGCCCAGTGCTACCAGTTACCATGTGCCAGTCCCCGACCGTGAGTCCCCCTCCAGAGCCCCACTCTGCTCGGAAAGAGGCCAGTTCTCCGGGCTGTCGGCAGTCATTGTCTTCGGGAAGTGGGACCGTAGGTACAATCAGGAGCTTTTCTTACTCTCTGAGTTTCTGGTCAGTAGAATATGTGGTTTTTCAGTGAGGAAGCAAAAAAAAAAACTTTAAAAAGTGAATGTTTGTATTTTTCTTTCCAAACAGTGACTTTCTTTTTTGTAGACTCACAGGTGCATCATGTAAGCTATTTGAGAAACACCAGATAGTTGTCCTTGACCCGGACAGAAAGGTTTGTTTCTCGGAAATGCCACTCTTATGTCTCATTGTGGCCCTTGTACCTTTTCTAGTCTCTCCATGGAGATATCAGTACCCTGAAAACAACTTTGCTTGAGGGCTTTGCCGGTGTGGAAGAAGCCAGGGAACAAAACGAGAGGGATTGCGACTCTGGCTATCTGCACTTGCTCTATAAGAGACCCTTGGACCCTAAGAGCGAAGCCCAGCTCCAGGTAGGAGAATCCAGCCCAAGCGATCGGTTTAAAACCAACTCCTGCAAGCCATTCTCTTTTTCGAGGTCTCAGTTCGGGTGCCTGGCCTTCGGAAGTTGTTGATTTCCTGTGATAATTGGCCCACTTGCCGTAGATGTCCTTGGCTGTGACAAAGAAAAGAGCACTTTTCCACTTCATGTTTTGTAGAATTAAAGCTGACATTAGAATCCCTGATTAAACTGTAAGTTTGGTAGAGAGCATACCATTGAAGAAGATATATTTAAAAATCAGATCATGAATAACAAGGTTTCGTGTTGTAATTGCTCATTGAGCGCTTATAAGTACGGTGCTGGGTGTGTTTTGTACATTATTTCTAGGCTTCAGCTGCTCTTCAAGATGAGAGTTACCGATCCCATTATCTACAGTTTAGGAAGTTGGGCCCCATGGTCTAAGGCCTTGACCCCGATGACGATGTTAGTAAGAGTGAGCAGTTGGAAAGCTCCGCCTGCGCGGCTCTCCGGGACACCATACTTCAGAGTTCCTTCTCTCAGTCATTTATAATAATTCTTATTCTCCATTGTAGCGAAATCTGGTGTTTGTTTTCATCTTTCAATTTACTGAAAATTGTTGTATCACAAGCTCTCCGGGGTCACCTCCTCTCTCTTTGCATTCGCCCAGAGTCCTGGTAGGAAAGGGCACCTGGGTGGCCGCTCTGAACTTCTCACTTAGGATGTGAGGTCTGCGAGTGTGATGAGTCCCCTCCCACCCTGGGGAGTTTGAGGCTGCGGACGCTATGCTTTCTGCCAGCTCTGTCCCATACCTGGTAAACTGACTGATGGTAGGAAAACGGACGAAAAATGATCCTTGTCCTGGAGAGGTTGAGGAACCCCCGCTGTGTCTCTCAGCCCTTGTGATGTTGCCAGAGGACTGTTTGCTGACTTAGCGAGAGAGTGAGGGCTCCCTGCCTGCCGCTCATCAGACCAGTGCCTCCATGTTGCAATCTAGATACTCTTGGTCCCTTCGCGAGTTTTCACCTCTTGCTCTGTGTCCAGACCAAAAGAAAAGCATGCAGCTTTGGGGGGAACACTTTCCCCACTCCAAAGGAAATGCTTTTCTTTTTGTCACAGTACTAAGCAGATAATAACAGCTAGCATTTATCAAGCACATACCACGTACAAAAGGATAAGGAGGCAGATGCTGGAACGGCGCAGGCGTCCCGTGAGTAAATGCTGGAGCCGGAGCCTGGTGCGGAGCCTGGGCTCTTCACCGCCGCGCAGGGCCGTTCCTGCTGGATAAGGGGCCGTGGGAAAGGGAACCCATGAACGTGGGATTGTTGCTATGGCTGTTTGCCGATGAGGGAGCGGCTAAGCCACAGAGAAGTATCTGTGACAGGCCTTGAAAGAGAAAAGTTGGCTTTTCTGGTAGACAGAGTGGGAGGGCACCCAGGAGCAGCGCTCGCGAGCGCACGAGGCCGGGCGGCGCTTGTGCTCATAGAAGAGGGCCTCCCTGCAGCCATCCGGGTAGGGAGCTGCAGCTACACTCGGGGCTAAGGTTACTGCTGCTCCCTGGAATCAACCTGGCCCCTTTTAAAGGACGATTTGCTCTTTTTCACTCGGGGCATATACCCTTAGCCGAAAGTAATTTTGGAAATACAGTTAAACACAGTAAGAATTTTGTGCGGATGTAAAAACTTACTCCCAGTGTATATAGCACGTTGTCTTTCTTTGTATACGTGGTTAATGGAATGCTTCATCTTTATTGCACTTTTAATTTTTGAGTCAGGCTGTGTAGTCACGAAGGTTAACACCACACTGAAGTTTAAAGAAAATTACTGCAGGCCTTAAATAAAATAGGTGTGAATTTTAGTGAATGGTCATTTCCATGTCTGATGCTGATACTGTTCTTTGGGATGAGTTTTTCTTACCTGGTAAGAAGACTTCTGTGTCCCATGCTATGAATAGATAGATTCAGAATTATTTTCAGCACTTTTGTAGGATCATTTTGTCTGTATTACAGTTAATTTCATGGGTGGGAGAGCAAAAGCCAAATGGGTGTGCTGTTGGTTGGGGCAGCAGAGTGCAGTGGAAAATTCCTGGAGCATGTTGAGTTGCTTTATAGGAGCTGACAAATGAGACTAAGCAACAGCATGTCCCCTGGAGCCCTAGGCTGGCACGCCCGACCTGCGTCCCTGTGCTTTGTAACCGCTCCTGTGTCACAGTTAGAAAGGCTGAGTTCTGTTGTTTTAATTATAACGTTCTAATGATCATATCAAAGTCTCTTGTGTTTTCTTTGTTCCTTATGGTTCTTGGAAGAAAAATCTTACAAAATTATTTTGATTGTTTTGATTCCCCCCAGCCTACTGGAAAACTCGGTCATTTGCCTTCTCGTTTTTTGTTTTTTTTTCTTCTTACAGGAGATTCGGCGCCTTCATCAGTATGTGAAATTTGCCGTCCAGGATGTGAATGACGTGCTAGACTTGGAATGGGATCGGCATCTGGAGCAGAAGAAAAAACAAAAGTGAGCGAGGTCTCTCCTCCGCCACGGGTTGCAGGAGACACTGCTGTAGCCTTCTGAACACATAACTTAGGGGCACTGATCAGAAATCCTGCAGTTGTTCATTCTCTTTGACCCTGTCACTGTATTTCTGGAAATTTGTTCTACAGAAATAAGAGCCACATTTGCAACACTCTACATAAAAGGATTTATTTTGTAGCACAATTTATGACTGAAAACTTGGATTCGACTTAATGTTAGAAGTTAGAGGGGTGGCAGAAGAAGTCCAGTCACGCTTTTCCTTGATGCAGAATACTGTGTAACCACTGAATTTTTCCCCCCAAAATATGGAGAAGGTATAAGACAAAAATCAATACTGGATGATCTCCGTTTGGAGGTCTCAACGTAGAAAAGAGGCTAGAAATAGATCTGCTGCCATACTCAGTTATATCTCTGAGCTGG
>CM053615.1:73596911-73627172 GCA_028646535.1 Procyon lotor
CAGTTTTGCTTTTTATTTTGTTATAAATTTATCGAGAGCCAGCACCCATTTCATTCATTTACTCAGCTACCCGACAGTCTGGGGCCTCTTGTGTGTCAGGCACTGTGCTGGGCACTGGGGAAAAGCCACATAGGCAATTCTGCATTCTTGGAGCTTGCAGGATACTCCTGTTTCCATCCTCCAATACGCTCTTACACACAGCAGGCTGTAAGGATTTTTAAAATTAGGCTAAATAAAAGGGTTTGTGCTTGCTAACTTTTAAATGATGTTCTCTTTTTACATGTTTCTTTTTTTCTAAAGTATGGTTAGTAGTTTCACATAAATGTTCTGCTTGTGTTCTGTTACAGGGATCTCTAATGAATTCCCTAAAGCCATCGGGGCCCACGCCGGTGTCTGGTCAGTTGTCATCAGGTGATAAAGCTTCAGGTCAGTCTGCATTTTTGCTTTAGAGAAAACAAAGGCGGAAGAACCCGACCCACAGCAGTTCAGTGTTCTAGATCACAGAGGCAACTGACATAGGATACTCTTAAAGAGCTCTTTGGAAGGCCTCAGTCAATGAACAGTCTCCAGGAAATCAGTGAGCCCTTCATCAGCTCTGCAGACTTCTGCAATTTGAGCACAGTAGGAGAAAAATCTTCCTGGAAATGGTTTCCTGAAAAGGAGCGATAGTGTCGTCGCTAGCCTTGCTGGAAAGTCAGGAGGGGAGGGGAGTGGAACATGAACTGTATTCTTCTACTATAAAAGGGATGAAAAATCCTCTTGGTTCACTATGATAATTCAAAGCTGATAAAATGCAGAAGGTAAAACAGATGTAATAGAAGAGGTCAGAGTAGATGTAATGTCAGTATCAAATTTTATGACCTCACGGACTTCCCAATACCCACTCAAGCTTAGTTATTCTTAACTAAAATTCGTGGTTTTTGTAGTCACTCTTGGTGCTTTGGCCAAGGGGTCCACATTGCCCAAACCGCCCTGAAGCACAAGGTTACGTATATATAACCTGATGTTGATGTGGCGTCATCCTCCGCATCCCCTTCTGTTGGCACCTTTTTTACAATCTTTAATTCGGCATGTGTTACTTTCTGCTTCAGGGGTCTTGTGCCGCCCGCAGCTCCCAAGTTTTCGCCACACCTGGGACTCCGGCTTTTGTTTTCACTCATGCTCTCAAATGGGTCTCCAGGCAGATTCAGTTGGAGACAGAACCCCCCACATCAGCAGCCTGCTTTCCGTCATCTCTGCTCAGCCATGCAGTCGTTTTAACTTTCTCTGTAATCAAAAGCAGTCTGACCAGATACTGGGTTTATCTTTAGCAAGTAGTCCCTGCACTCAGGAAAGCCATTAGCGTGTGCGCCGGAGGTGTATTCTAGAATTTGGATCAGCGCAGAGCCACCGTTGCTGCTGTGTAAGCCCTCCACGAGAAGGACATACGTAGCGCTTCTCGCCTGGGGTCTAAAGTTTACTGAAGGAAAAACTGAGCGGAGTTGCCAAGGACTACTGAATCATTTAGGATTAAATAAAATTTGTGTCCATTTCTGGCTGATGCTTTAGAGAGTTTTTGAAAGATGCTGTGTCCCAGCTTCTTTCAAGGACTGCTCTGAAGGGCTTTTTGTCACTCCTGAACTTAACAACCAAGGAAACCTAAGAAACTTTGCTTCCCATACATCTTACACAGTTAGAGTGACTTGCCCAGACATTTCTGAGATTCATCATGTAGCAGTGATTGTGAGATAATGTCTTTTCATTGCTGGGCATTTACTTCTGTTTTCACTTGCTGGGTAATCAAAGGAAAAGGACTTTTGGAGGCAGAAAATTTTCCCTGAAAAATGCTATTTAAAGGTTTACAAAAAGTTTCTTTAAAAAATTTTTTTCTGAAACCTCTGTTGTTCTTTGGTTAAGAATGGAAATACCTTCCTTGCTTTTTCTGAGCAATAGTTTATAAAACTATTATCGCTGCTCAAAAAAATCTACATCGAAGAGATATATAATGTAGAAAGTGCAAGCTGCCCACTGAATTCGTATTCCAGGAATAACAGCCCTTAATGATTTAATTTGTATACTTGAAGGTTACTTCATTGTTGTTTTTCAAATGAAAATGGGCATGTCCTGTATATGTCCACCTTCCCCTCATTGCAATAAATATTCTGTTCATCTTTCCAGATCTGACAACTCTGCCCCAGTTGTATCAGCTGGAGCCTGACTTGCACCCTGTTAAGTTATACCAGTACTGTGTTGATAGTTTAGATTGTTTCTCATTTTTCAGGGTTATGAGCAAGGTTGCGTTGAATATCTTTAATACACACCAAATTGCATTATAGTCATTTTTAAAATAATTTTACTAATATCTACCTTGGGCTCATTTGAAGAGAATATACTTTTTCTTATGTTTGGTTTGGTTTGGGCTTTTTTTTTTTTTTTTTATCTTTTTTATTTTATTTTTATTTTTTTAATAGGCACCATGCCTAGTGTAAAGTTCAACCTGGGACTTGAACTCAGGAACCCAAGATTAAGACCCGAGCTGAGATCTAGAGTCAGATGCTTAACTGACTGAGCCATCCAGGTGCCCAGGTTTGGGTATTTTATTTTATTTTATTTTATTTTATTTTATTTTTTCTCAAAGATATGTATTTTTTTTCTAAAGAGTTTATTTACGTGACAGAAAGAGACAGCAAGAGAGGGAACACAAGCAGGGAGAGTGGGAGAGGGAGAAGCAGGCTTCCCACTGATTAGGGAGCCTGATGTGGGGCTCAGTCCCAGGACCCCGGGATCATGACCCGAGCTGAAGGCAGATGCTTAATGACTGAGCTAGGCAGGCGCCCCCGTTTGGGCTTTTTAGATAAAATGTTTCCTCTCCCTCCCTCTTTTAGAGTAGAACAATAGGAGGGAGGTTGAAGATAATACCCAAATTGTTCATGAGTATTTATAGTGAAATTGAACGTGGGGAAGAGGTTGGATTGCACTTTCAGCATTCTACCCTTCTCTGCATTACAGCAATCATGTATCACTTCTGTAATGAAAAAGAAAGCTATTTGTTAAATATAAAACTATCCTCTATGAGAAATAAAGAAATGTAGGGAGAAAGCAAATGGCCCTGAAATCACTACTCAGAGATATGTCGCATATTAACCTATTTCTCTTTGGATTTTTTTTTTCCTTCAGTATATATTACTTTTCCGTAATTACAAAACTTTATTGTAAATTATATCTTAAAAAATTATAAAACTGCTTTCAAAGGTTTCAATTTAAACTGCACTGGAATCATTTTGATAGCTTTTGTGGAAAGGAGGGTGGGGTACGTTTTGGTTTGGAATTAACACTGACAGAGCCAATGAGCAAGTTCAGAGGCCTTGCGCACGAGTTTGGAACACACCCTCTCCCCTGGCCCCTGATCCGACCCGCCAGGAGAGCGCGGTGGGGCCCTCCGGCTGGGGCTGCACAGGCTCACAAACTGGAATGGTGTTTCTAACAGCTTTTTTGTAATGTTCTTATTTTCTTTCCCACGATTTCAGGGCCAGGGGCGGCCAAGATAGAAACAGCTGTGACTTCTCCCCCGCCTGCTGCTGGGCAGCTCAGCAAGTCTTTCTCATTTTCTTCGGCAGGGTCAGTAATGAACTTAAATTTCATGGCAGATCGCCAACAACCTTATAGATAGCTTCCCCCAGTCTTACAGTCAGAGGTATATTTATCTGCTTATTAACTGTATGTGAACCCGGAGTTCTAATCACTACAATAACGCGTCTGATGGTGGTAGCAGCAGCTTATTGCCCCAACGTAAATCTACAGCTGACCCTTGAGCAACACGGGTTAGAGCGGCGCAGGCCCACTTACACGCAGGTTTTTTGCCAATAAATGCGGCAAAAATTTCTCTTACGATTTTACTATTTTTTTTTTTCTCTAGCTTACTGTGTTATAAGGTACAGGGTATAATGCGTGTAATACGTGTTCCTCGCTGTTGATGTTGTCAGTAAGGCTTCCCAGCAACAATAGGCTATCAGTAGTTAAGTTTGGGGGAGTCAGAAGTTACACACAGATTCTCCACTGCGTGGGGCGGGTGCCCCTAACACCTGTGTTGTTCCAGGGCCAGCTGTGTTTCCCATTTTCAGTTCAAGTTTATATGTGTGTTGCTATGTATTTCTTTCTTCTGTTTTTTAGGAGAAGCCTCCCTTTTCTTTGGGTAGTAGGTCCGTGTTGGATTCTGTGGTCTTCTAGCTTATCACCCTGCCCTGTTTACCTTCTCACACCATTTGAGGGCTACGGTGTGGTGTTTGGATTGGCCCCTACTGCCCGAGAGGTTACTACGTTGAACTAAGAGAAGTGATGAGACAGTAGCCATGGGGAAATCTGGGGAAGTGTTCCTGTTTTACTTTTCTGGAAGTAATGATGGCTGTACTTGTAAAATTGAGCCATTTTTAAATACGAAAGAGTCTTTCTTTCCACGGGAGCCTTGATTAACCTCAGAGGGCCAATGCCTCTTCTGTGTGCCTGTGGAAGGTGCCTTCAGCGGGGAGCGAGGCTCTGTGGAGCAGAGATAAAAACCTGTCCAATTTTTTTTTTTTTTTGCCATGGAAGGGTTCTGTGTTCACTTTTGGAGTTCTTCCATTTCGTGCTTTTGTGACTGGAATCACATGAACCACGGTCTCTCCCCTGATGTGAATGTGTTTCGTGTCATTCAACCTAACACGTTAAGAGCAAAGAAGGGCTTAGAATAGAATTTGAGGGGGGATGTTATATATTATTTTTTCTTTTTGTAAGTCACTGTGTTTTATACTCTCAAAGATAGTTTGGAGCCGATTTTAAAGAATAGGTCAGTGCCGGGAGTTATTGCTACTTTGACAAAGGCTAATCTTCATTTCTGTAAATGGATATTCTTCCCAGAAGTTGAGGTCACTAGGTCAGTGGCTTACCTCTGTTAGATAAAATTTCTTCACCAAGGCTGAGACAAAGAAAGGACTTTTTTAAAAATACGATAATGTTTAACACATCCTCTTAGATGGTCTTTGTCCATTCGATGAAGGCAGTGATGGGTAAGAGAAACCTAAATCCTTATAATACTATATTTGATATGCTTGACCCTTTATGTTTTGAAACTATGGTTTTAAATTTGCTGTTTGAACTTTTATCACAGTGAGTAGTCTCTTTTGGTTCATGTATGTGCTGAATTTTCTCCTTTGGTTGTGGTGTCTTTACTCAGTTTAAAGAAAATCTACAATAGGAGAGAGGGGTTGATAAAAGGAGTCCGAAAAGGGTTTGAACCGAATTTTCCCAGCCGAGAACTAAGAGTTCTGTCCAAACAGCAGGGGTGGTGGCTTCTATTTCATGCTTTCCTCCCTGTCCCCTGGCAGTGTGGCATGGTCCTGATGAGCTCTCTGATCTTGAGGTCGTTTACCGGGTTCTTCCTGGCCTGACACCCTTGCCTCCATCACGAGGCACACCGTCTGCCCTCGCCACCATGCCTGCATGGACATTCCCAGTGTGTTCCCACGACTGCTCCTTAGCTTTCCCTGACGCAGGTCCCCGCCCAGACTCTGTCGTGGAAAGCCCGGCCGTCCCTCTGAGCCCTTGATTCCCTCCGAGATCCATGCTTTCACCCTGCTGTCATTTATCTTCTCAGTTTAAGTTCCTACGAGCAGATCGATCATGTGAATAAGTCGTAAAATGTGACATTAAAAGGGCAATATCGTGCCCCAGGTGTTTGTTCATCTTTAATTTCTCTTCTTGCGCTCCCTAGGGCTGGCTTTAATTTTGGGATAATCACACCAACCCCGTCTTCTAACGTCACCGCCACACAAGGTACAGTCTCTCTCTGCGGGGCGCAGCCGTCCTTTTGTGTTTCTCTAACGAATGCTGGGTTTTCGTACAGATGTGTCGACATTTTCCTTGCTGCTGACTCTTGCTTAAAGCATCTGCAGTAAGTTCTGTGTCGATGTTGTGCATTCACAATAAGCTGGATTTAAACTAAAGGGGAGGGCGTCTGTTGACTTTTTAAATTAAGAACAAGGGAAGTATTTGCTTCTGGAAACACGAGGCTGTGCTTTCAACGTGGATGTTAACATGGGAATTAAAATGTCTCGCTCCATCTTCTTGTCTGTAAGCGACCATTCATCTTCTCTCCTGCATAAGCTGTCGGCCCACACACTGGTCCTCTGTGTGTGGTTATGTATCCATCAACGCGTGTTTTTTAATATTGAAAAGAATTTAGGGACCTGTAAAGAAACCATGTGTATTTTTTAAGTGCCTTCTAGTTCTTGCTTTAAGCAGTTACGTTTGTTTTTCTTTCGTTTTAAAAAGCAAGCTCTTACTATGGAAGTGATCTATTCTAGAATCATGCATTGTACCGCTCACTTATTGCATTTCTGTTCTATGTCCTTCTGGAGTTTTTTTGTCTTCTACTTTATTTCATTTAACACCATCTCTTTCAACCTTTCCAGTATTACTGGAAATCTTCTATAAGTGTTATTTGTAATGGCTACATAATTTCTATCTTGTATGTATGCCGTGAACCATTTAACCCATTTACCTGTTGGACATTTAGGTCGTTTCTAGATTTTCCCTATAATAAATAACACATTGGCCATCTTTCATCTGTTCATTCAACAAATATTTTTTGAGTCTTTTCTGTGTGGCAACCCAAGTGGTAGAGGCTTTAGTAAAACAGGGATCCCTTAAGATCTGGAGGGAGATTAGGGGGCTGAAAGTATAGCAGACTTCCTAAACCTGATTTGTGTGTGGCCATTTAAAGGGTTGGTGGTTTCCTTCCTTTCTTTCTAGAATAGTGATTCTTAAACTGTTTTTGTAACCCTTGCCCACTTAGATATGGGCAGAGGCCCATCTCTTCCCCATCCCACTTTCTCAAGGAAAAACAACTGAGCGATAGGAAAAGATTAAGAGGAACAAAATAATAACTGTCAGAAGCCATAAGTAAAATCCTCATAAGATGCAGTGGTCATTATGTAAACATTTTACTTAATACGAGAATAGAAACAACCCGAAACCATAAGCAACTCAGGACAACAGCAGCAATGCGGCAGGATCTTTCAGGAAATTGTACAGGGGAAGTTGGGGCTTTGTAGCCTCCCCAAGAACAATATGGAGTTCAAAACATCAGTAAACACTGTAATAGGTTAAATTTACTTTTAACTCTCCAATTTTGGTTACTTTTATTTGTTGACCACTTACTGTTCGACCGGGCCTTGTCAGGGCTTCACCTATATTTCATTTAATCTTTGTAACTTACCTTAATCTTTGAGGTAGCCACTGTTACTGTGTTTATTTTCCAAATGGGGAACTTGAGGCCCAGAGAGGTGAAGTAACTTTTTCAGAGTTGCACCGCCAGCAAATGGCAGAGCGCCCAGCTCTGGAGCCCGGGTCCTTGACCACTAGGCCGTAGGGCCCTCGGTAGAGCTGCTTCCCGAGGTGAGCACCAGGACGTAGCCTTCATCGCACATAAACACAATTGTCTGTGGACTGACACTTTCTTTGCCCATAAAAGACACAGGAGGAACTTCCATTTTGGATCAAGTCCTGGCCTACCAGGGAGGTCCATGGACGAGCACGGTGTCAAGAGTGTTTATTGAGTCTCATTGCACTTGGAATAAAACCAAAATTCTCCAAAAAAAAAAAAAAAAGTGTTTATTGAGGAAGTCACACACGTGGGAAAATGAGAGAAGATGCCATTTTATTTCTCTTTGGGGATAACACTATGAATTTCTTGCCTTCTAGATAGGACGGATCTTTGTTCTCACCCCGGTGAGCTCACTCAGAGCTAGCCCCACTGTGGAAAAGCAGTCACTCTGTTTCCCCGAGGAAAAGTGCTGTCACAGAGCAGCCCTCTCCACCGTATCAAGGGGACAGAGACCTGGGCTTGCACACAGTCCGTGGGAACGTGACGGGTCGTGTGTGGCTAAATCCAACCCACTTTCTAATTTCTTTTTCTCGCTAGGGGCAGCACCCCCCACTAAAGAGTCACACCAGCTCGATGCGTTCTCGTTTGGCGGGGGAGGCAAACCCTTTTACGAGCCCGTTGCTGAAAGCTCACCCCCGTCGGGGATGACCGCGCCGCCCGGCGCCGGAGCCTCTCCTGCCGAGCCCGCACCGTCCAGCAGCCGACCCGCGGCACCTTCGGGAATTGCTCTTTCTACCGCCTCTGGCAAGCTGGAAACTCCGCCATCCAAGTTGGGAGAGCTTCTGTTTCCAAGTTCTTTGGGCGGAGAGACCCTGGGAAGTTTCTCGGGTCTGCGTGTCGGCCAAGCAGATGATTCTCCAAAGCCAGCCAGTAAGGCTCCGACCGCAAGCCTCACTAGCGCCCAGCCGACCAAGACTTCAGCCGTCCCATCAGGGTTTAGTTTTACCGGCCCCCCCGTGTTAGGGAAGCACGCAGAGCCCCCCGTGACCTCCTCTGTGACTGCCACCCCGGGGGCACCCACAGCAGCCAGCACAAGCACTGGCAGTTCCTCGATTGGTATCTTCGGGACTCTGCCCCTCACCAGCGCGGCGTCCCCCGCGGTGGTCGGCTTCGGTGGGATGGCCCCAAGTGGGAGCAAGACGAGTTTTTCCTTTGGAAGCCAACAGACCAGTAGTACAGTGTCCCCGTCCGCCCCTCCGTCAGCGACAACTGCCGCTCCCCTTCCTGCCTCGTTCCCCACCTTGTCGTTTGGTAGCCTCTTGAGTCCAGCGTCCGCTCCCACCCTGCCTGTGTCCTCTGCTAAAAACACAGAGGCGGCCACGTCATCGGGTCCGCTTGAGAAGCCGGACAGTAGCGATGCTGCAACATCCACAGCTTCGCTACTCGGGTCGCACCAGCCAGCCCCGCTTCCCCCAGCTCCTCTGCAGGCTTCCGACTCCATTAAAAAAGAAGCTGCCCTCGCACCACCCGCGGTCAGCAGCCCCGGCCCCGCAGCATCTGGTCCCAGTCTCGTGGCCCCCAGCACGGAGGCCACCCCGGCAGCACCCGCAGTCCCTGATGTCAAGACGGAGCCAGCATCTCCTGCTTCCGTGCTCCCGGCGCCCGGGCAGCCCGCCGTCCCGGCAGCTGCGACCCCAGGCGCTGGCCCCGTGGCTGTTGAAACCCCAGGTCCCCCCACGACCTCCAGCTCTGTTGTCAGTGTTGCTCCGAGCCCGGCGACAGAGACGGCGGCATTTGGGACTGCCACCTCGGGCTCCTCTGTCTTCACTCAGCCACCCGCCGCCAGCTCTAGCTCAGCTTTCAGCCAGCTCACCAGCAGCACGGCCACTGTCCCCTCGGCCACCGCCGTGTTTGGGCAGGTGGCGGCCAGCACCACCCCGAGCCTGTTCGGGCAGCAGGCGGGCAGCGTGGCCAGTACGGCAGCTGCCACGCCGCCGGTCAGCAGCTCGGGCTTCGGCAGCCCCGCCTTTGGCACCTCCGCCACCGGGGTCTTCGGACAGGCAACGTTTGGGCAGGCCCCGGCCTTCAGGCAGTCGACAAGCAGCCTCACGAGCGTCTTCCCCTTCAGTCAGCCCGGCTTCAGCTCCGTGCCTGCTTTCGGTCAGCCCGTGTCCTCCAGCTCCACGTCTACCAGCGGGACCGTCTTCGGTGCCTCTTCCGGCACCAGTAGCTCCAGCTCCTTCTCGTTCGGGCAGTCTTCTGCCAACACAGGGGGCGTGCTGTTTGGCCAGAGCAACCCTCCTGCGTTTGGGCAGAGTCCCGGCTTCGGGCAGGGAGGCTCTGTGTTTGGTGGCACCTCAGCCACCACCACGACGGCGTCATCCTCTGGGTTTAGCTTTTGTCAAGCTTCAGGTAAGAATTTACGAGAGACTTCCTTTGTTCTCCGCTGCGTTATTTTGAAACGTTTGCAAAAGTCCTGTATTACTTTTGAATTAAAAGAAAGGAAGGGAACACAAGAGAAAGACTCTAAATTCGAGAAGGGTGCTTGGAGCACCGGCGGCCCCGGGACTTTCCTAGGCCTTGTCACCATCCCTGACTGCAATTCGCTGCTTCTCCACCCCGTTAGCCACCAGAGTGCCCGTCTCGCGGGGGAAAAACACAGGCGTCTTTAACGTAAGGTCATGACAAGTAATGAATGACTCATAAATATGAACCTTTAAATTTGGAAGGTGCTTTAGAGGCTCTTATGTCCCAAACCGTCCAGCCTCGAGAAAACCAATCTCGCAGCTTGAGGCGCTAGTCGAGGTGCCGGAGCTAGACCCCGGAGCGCCTCGTCCTAGTTCGAGGCCTGCTGGCACTTTATATCCTGCTTGCTCTGACGCTCTGTTGCTTGTTGGAAGGGCAGATACCGACGTGTGGAAACGTGTGGGCTTTTTCCTATTTTCAGTGTAATTAAAACAAAAATCTTTAAATGTTACTATTTTTTAAAGTCACACATTCTCCACGGTTGGCGCATCTGATTTTAGCAGCTGCCTTTACTTCCACAAGTTATCGTAGGACGATTTGAAAATAGTTTCTAAGTTTCACTTTCTGATCATTATCTTAGGAAAGGCATATATTTCTTCAGCAGTTAGACCACGGCGGGAGAATTAAGGATTAATGATTTTTTGGTGGGCAAGGGTACATACAAATAACTGCTCATTCATTCATTTGGTGATTATTTATGTGAAAGTGGCTCTATTTATCAGGAAGGAAATTTTTTTCTCCTGCCTTCAACAAATGTTTGTTAAGCTCCCACTAAGTTTAGCTACAAGGACACAGGGCTGAAAGACAGTCCTTAGATCTACCTGCTGCTGTTTCGGGAGGCTGTTGGCCTATGGGAATTATGGGAAGTGTGAGCACATGAGAAAGAGAGTGGGCCGGGGGGGGGAAAGCCCGAGGAGTCTTGCAGAGAAGAGTGTTCGACACGCTCTCGGGTGCGTCCCTTTTTCTGCAGTCTGAACTTGAGAATCCCTCACACACAAGTGTAATCAAACTATTTGAACACAATTGAGAACCTCTGAAGAAATCTTTACTGTGGCAACGATGCAGAAAGGGACCTGGGCAGTCTGCTCCAGCCCCCGTGAAGGGATTGAGTCTTGCCTGAGCTCAGCGAGCTAGATCAGTGTCAGAGATGAGACTGGAACCCCAGCCTTCTAACTCCTTGTCTAGGGCTCTTTGGGTAAAATACACAGGCCCACCTGCTTTTCCCAGGCCCTGTTCAGACCTGCACGTCAACCGTCTTAGGCCACCCAAAAGAAAGATTAACTACCCCCAAAGAATCTCATATTTGAGATCAGAGGAAACCAGAGAGCAAAAATATTTGTGACATTAAGTCAGTCATTGGAAAGACTCCTTGAGAGCTGAATCTAAGGAAAAGTGCATGTACTGCCGTTATCAGCTCCTACCCACCGGGGGTTTAGTAGGAGACAAGGACTCAGTCCTCAGGACTTTGGAACTTATGCTAGTATGAAATGTTAGTGATGACCGAAGATCTTTATTTACTCATAATGTTCTCCATTGCCTATGAAGGATTGCGTTGATTTATTACCGGCTGTCTTAGTACCCTGAATGCCATTTAAAAACAAACAAAATACTTGGTGTTGTGAACAAGTCATTCAAATCAAACTTGTTCTCTTCTTATTTTACAGGTTTTGGGTCTAGTAATACTGGTTCTTTGTTTGGTCAAGCAGCCAGCACTGGCGGAACCGTCTTTGGCCAGGTAAATGAAAATGTTTGCCTCTCTTTGCGTCAGCGTGTCGCAGACCCATCCGCATCGTTCCCACACAGCGTAAGCAGTTCGTACTATGTCCCAGTGCCTTCTTCAGCTCCCTTGGGGGCGGCGCAAATCTCAGCCTCTGATTTGAGAGACTCACTACAGTTTTGACCTTTCTTTGACAGTCGTCTAGGAAAGCACTTAAAAAGCACAGTGCCTGGTCTCCATCCATCTTCCGCCCTTTCTGCTAGGGCAGGGGTTGGCAGTCTACAGCCCATGGGCTAAATCCGCTCCTCAGCCATGTGTGTGTGTGTGTGTGTGTGTGTGTGTGTGTGTGTGTGTGTGTATTTTAAGGTCGTGAAGCTAAGAATAGCTTTCTTTTAATAATAATAATTTAATACAAGCTACCTTTTAAAAGGATTATTTAAGCAAAAAGAAGAATATGTAACCAACACCATCTGTGGTCGCTGGACTAAGCTACATACACTCCTTTTGGTAACCTGAGTTATTTGAGTTTGTACGACTAGTGGTTATCTACATGTGGGCACGGTTTTAAGTGCTTTACGTAAGTGGAGTCACGTAACCGTTAGTGCTTCTATGAGGTGGGTGGTGTTACTGTCCCCATTCCACAGATGAGGACGGCCAGGGCCCAGAGAGAGTAAATGTGTTGTCACATCACATGCCAACTGCTTTCAGATCACAGTAACCCCTTGAGGAGTCCTTCGGAAGGAAGGCCCTCTGTATCAGAGACGATCGATGGTGGCTTCCTGAAGGTGGGCGTGGCACGTGTCCATTCACTAACAAAGTGGCAGACCTCTTGTATGTCTCAGCCACACCTTCAGGGAGACGTTTTCTTTGTGCTCCCTTTCCTTTGAAGATGGGCTCTGCCCTGGTCCGTGATCTGTGGCAGGGAGAAGTGAAACCTCCCAGCTGCTAATGGTAGGTTAAGTCATGTAAACCAAGTTCCTCACTGGAAATAGCTAAACATGGTGGATAAAACATAAAAACCAGTCTTCTTTTCTTTTTTTTAAGATTTTTATTTATTTATTTGACAGAGATCACGAGTAGGCAGAGAAGCAGGCAGAGAGAGAGAGGGAAGCAGTCTCCCCGCTGAGCAGAGAGCCCGATGCGGGGCTCGATCCCAGGACCCCAAGATCATGACCTGAGCCAAAGGCAGAGGCTTTAACCCACTGAGCCACCCAGGCGCCCCAAAACGATAGTTTTCAAAGCACTGGCAAGCTAATAAGGTATTTTACCAAGTTGAATAGGTACCTATAGAAGTGATGGGAGCCTAAGAGCCAGTATTGCCATGAGAACATTTACTAATCTGAGAACATTTTAATTTCTTATTTCAATTACCCCAAAGGGCAAAGGGGCAGAAATCACTCCCTGAGATATGCACAAAGCAGGGAGTCTAAGAGAGACCCTGCCCCACAATGAGCTGGGACTCCAGGTTCACCGGTCTCCAGTGGTGCTGTCGGCGGATGTCTGGCAGAAGCAGCACAGACCCACCGGAATGAAAGTGGCTTCACTCTGGGTCTCGGGCCGTTTTTAAGAACATTGATTCCCATGCCTAAATTAATTACAAAAGAAAACAAAGAACTATGAGCAAGGGCCAGGATAAACACCAGATACACATTTGTAAAGACTTCTAGACTATATAGAACAGCTCTGTTTTTCCATGTTCAGTAGAAGTAAAAGGCAAACTTGAACGTACTGGTAAAGAATAGAAGCTAAGAAGTGTCCTAACTACATTGAAAACCAAATAGAACTGCTAGAAAAATATAATTAAAATTTCAAACCAGCAGATTAGACCCAGCTAAAGAGAACAGTAGCGTAGTAGACAGGGGTCAGCAAACTTTTTCTGGAAAGGCCTAGATAGTAACTATTTTGGGCTTTGAGAACCACATACCATTTCTGTCACAGCTACTCGCTGCACAAAAGCAGCCCTAGACAGTGAGTGAGTGAGCATGATTATGTTTCCATAAAGCTTTATTTACAAAAACAGAGAGCAGTCTGGATTGAGCTCGCGGACTCTAGTTTGGTGGCCCTCGAACTGGAAGGCGGGTCAGATTAAGTTACCTGGAATGCATCATGGAGAGCAAGAAAGATGGACAGTACACAAGAGAGAGCAAAATCTTGACAGAGAAATTTAACACGTTTAATCAGAGGGGAATAGAAAGAGAAAGGATGTGTGAGAATATCAGAGAAAAAGACACATTTCCAAAACCAGTAGAAAACAGTAACCCACAGATTCTAAAGTCCAACAAACGCCAAGCAGAATGTGTGAAAGGAAACGGATTCCAAGACCCATCATAGTGAAGCTGCAGAACTATAAAGATAAAATGTTAAAAGCCTTTGGGAAAAAGACGGGTTACCTTCAGAAGAGCAATAGTTAGACTCACAGCTGACTTCTCAGCAGTGACAGGGAAAGCCAGAGACGATCTCACTACCTAGAGTTTCTAAATCCCCCCAAAAAAACGTCTTTAAAGAGTGAGTGGAAATCAAGACCATTTTCAGACAGGTACTGGGAGAATTTATGCCTAGCAGACTTGAAGGAAATTCTAGAGGATGTTCTCAAGGCAAAAGGAAAATTTGACTTCACTTAAAATTATGGCTCTCTTAATTTTAGGGTAAAACAAGCCATGAAATAGGAAAATTATAGCCTGTAAAACTGACAGAGTAATTGTATTCAGAATATATAAACAATACAAATCAAAAAGACAAAAGACAAGTACACCCCCACCAAAATAGCTAAAATTGAAAGGACTGACAATACCCAATACTGGTGAGGAGTGTAGCAGCTAGAAACTCTCACGGGTTGCAGAAGGCCGTGTAAATGCATGTAACCACTTTGGAAAAGCATCTGGCACTATCAAAACTGGATACACAAAAAATTCCTCTCGAGCCAGCATATGTATTTCTAAATATATAGCTGGAAACAAGGGCCTATGTTCACTAGAAGGTATGAATAAGAATGTTATAGAAGTATAGTCAGAATAACTAACAAGAAACAACCCAAATGCACATCAGCTGAAGAATGGATCGTTAAGTTGTAGTATATTTATACAGTGGAATACTGCAAAGCAGTGAAATCAAATGCACCATTCCTATCCAAAACAAACTGGATAAGTCCCACAGACGTAGTGTTAAATGAAAGAAGCCAGATCCGAGAGTCCATACTGTTGGATTACAGTTCCATAACGAGGCAGATACAAGCAACGTTAGCATGATAGAAATTACAATAGTGGTTACTCTCAGGGCATTAAACATGGGGGACAGAGGAGTCTTCTCAAGTTCTGAAACGGTGTTTGCTGTTTCAAACTGTTCTAAACATCTTCAAAATTTGTCGAGCTCTCTACACATAAAATTTGTGAACTTAAGCACGATAGAAAGAAAAGAGGCAAAATATTTCATTTAAAAAAGATACTATTGGTTGCACAGCATTGTGAACGTACCTGATGCTACTGAATTGTACACTTAAAAATGCTGAAGTCAGTAAGTTTTATGTATATTTTATCTCAATTTTTTAAAGAAGGAGAAATAAAAAAATACAGTACGTAAATAAGGGTTAGCCAGAAGACCAAGAAACATAGTCAGTAATACAAATTAAACCGACAAAGAGAGACACACCTATACAACAGCAAAAACTCGAAGCCCAGCGATACCAAATGCCAGCAAATATGCAGAACAAGGGAAATTTGCATACACTCCCGGTCAAGGTGTCATTTGGTACGACCACATTGGAAAATAGTTCCGCGTGATCCAGTGGAGACTAGCAATTCCAGCTCCTAGGTGTGTTTTTTAGAGAAACTCAGGCACACGGGCCCCGAGATACAGGAGTGTTCATAGGCACAGTGTTCTAGTAGCCAAAAACTGGAAGCATCCTAGATGTTGACCAGTATTCCAGTGGGTAGATGAATTTGTATTATTCTATAAGAGAATTTATCCAGCTGCCAAAGTGACTGAACTGGAGCGGCCTCAGGGACTTGAAGGCATGATGTTGAGCTAAGAGAGAAAACTTACTGTGATCAACTCTATATTGGTTACTCCTCCCATCCCCCCGCCCCCTTTTTCTTCTAGCACAGAAATTTTGTTTCCAGTTGGAGGGGCCAGAAATTCAAGTCAGTCGTTTTTTCTGATGACAGGGGCCTTCTCTGTTGTATTCACTGCTGTATCCTCCATTCTTAGGACTGTGGCTAGCACATGATAAGCACCATAAAAATCAATGCATTTTCAGTTGATAGGAGTATCCTCAGAAATATCTAAGGCTACAAGGCAGATTCTGGCTAGGATGGAGAAGACCTTAACTCCTGTCACAACACCAAGCAAAATTCAGATGGTATAATAATCACACTTATCCTTTGGATATTGGGATTATCTCGTGCTGTTCCCCCAAACCTAGTGGCATTTGTATATATCCAGTCGTTGGTTTTGCTGTTGTTTCTGAACTGAACTGGAGTCCTTGCTTCTCTGTGTGGCTTGGTCTTCCTTACAGTGTGGTGGCTGGATTCCAAAGAGAAATTTCAAAAAAGAAAGGGAGCCAGGCAGAAAATATATAACCTCTTATGATCTAGTCACAGAGCAGCACCCACGTTGCACTCTTGTTCAAGGCAGTCATAAATCCCATCCAGGTGTAAAAGGAGGGCAATAGACTTCACCTCTTACTCTAGAAGAGCACATGAGTCTAGAAATGTTGCTCTGACCACCTTTGGAAAATATAGTCTGTCATGGTGGGACTCAAGAGTGGCAGAAAGCCTTATGGAATTCACTTCCAGAGAGGAGAGCCCATTGTAGGTGAGTGTGATGGTATAGCAGATTCTGGGCGCACACGTCAGGTCTGAGTTTGGGAAGTGGAAGAGAGGCCTTGCTGATGTACTGGCTAGAGAAGAAGCCAGAAGTTATTGGCAACAATGGGGACAAGCAAAATACAAGACCAATAAGCACATTCAAAGATGACTGATACCATTAAACGTTAGGAAAATAAAAATCAAAACCGTAATGAGAATACCACTTCACACCCATTCGGTGGCTGTAATTTGAAAAAACAAACAAACCTGAGAATAATAGGCGTTGGCAAGGATGTGGAGGAAATGGAACCCAACTTTGCTGTTTGGAATGTAAAATAGTGCATCCACTATGGAAAACAGGTCAGTGGTTCCTCAAAAAACCAAACATATACCCAAAGGAATTGAAAGCAGGGAGTCAAAGAGACACTTTTCACCAGTCTTCACAACAGTGTTACTCACAATAGCCAAAAGGAGGAAACAACCCAGATGTCCATCAACGGATGACTAGATAAACAAAATATGGTCTATACATCAAATGGAATATTAGTCAGCCTTCCAAAGGGACGAAGTTCTGATTCATACTACACATGGATGAGCCTTGAGTGCATCATGCTAAATAAAATAAGCCAGGCGTAACAGGACAAATGATGTATGATTCCACATACGTGACATATTTAGAATAGGTAAATGCATAGAGCAGGAAAGTGGATTAGAGATTTCAGTGGCTATTAGGAGGAGAGAATGGGAGTTAATCCTTAGTGGTTGAGAATTTTGGTTGTGATGAAAAATCTTGGAAATAGGGGGCGCCTGGGTGGCTCCGTCGTTAAGCATGTGCCTTCAGCTCAGGTCACGATCCTAGGGTTCTGGGATCGAGCCCCGCATCGGGCTCCCTGCCCTGCGGGAAGCCTGCTTCACCTCTGCCCTCTGCCTTCTGCTCCCCCTACTTGTGCTCACTCTCTCTCTGTCAAGTAAATAAATAACATCTTAGAAAAGAAAAATCTTGGAAATGGATAGTGACGATGGCCGCGCAGCATTGTGAATATAATTCACGCCACTGAATCGTATGCTTATGTGGTTAACATAACAAAATGATATTTTGCTGCAATTTTAACTTAATAAGTTATAAACCAAAAGCCATTGAATTTTATCCTTTAAAATCGGTGAGTTTTATGGTATATGGATTACATCCCAATAAAGCTGTTTTGTTTAAAAAAAAAAAAAGATTGGAGTCTGAAAGGCTTGCAAGTGCAACAGTACTTTGTTCAGTATAAAAACCTCTCCTATCCACCCCTTCCCCACTTTTGCTAAGAGAAAGGAAGTAAAGGCAGGACCAAAAAGCTGAAAGAACGAGCACAGTGCTGCAACCTCTCACTGCCCAGAACTGCTGAGTCCAAAGGTAACACTGCAGCCCAGCTGCCTCCTGGCTCCAGGCTCAGTCTTAAGACAAATGATTTAAACCCTGAGCAAACACAGAGGTGAGTTCATTCTTCAAGCTTTGACTCGTTTCCAGATCAACTCAATACTTAGTGAAATGTGAATAATTGCATATTCACTTTGGGATACAGATGAAAGAGAGGTCTCTCATGCTGTAGAATAAACAGTGTATTTCAACCCCCACACCGCTGTTCTACATGCAGAAGTCTTGTATGCCAAAAAATAGATGTATGTATATATTTTACATATGTATCCCATAAATAGTATATATAACATTTGAAAAAGCAAAAATAAAAGGGGGCACCCACAGTCGTGTTTTAGAAAACAGCAAGAAACAACCTGTAGATGATCCAGAGAGTAGAGGCAGAGAATTTAAAATAACTATTGTGGGGGCGCCTGGGTGGCTCAGTGGGTTAAAGCCTCTCTGCCTTCAGCTCAGGTCATGATCTCAGGGTCCTGGGATCGAGCTCCGCATCGGGCTCTCTGCTCAGCAGGGTGCCTGCTACCCCCCCCAACCCCCCATCTCTGCCTGCCTCTCTGCCTACTTGTGATCTCTCTCTCTCTCTCCCTCTGTCAAATAAATAAAATATTTTAAGAAATAAAATAAAATAACTATTGTGACTGTTGTGCTCAAGGATTTAGAGGAGAAGAAAAGAAGAGTTGACTAAGAATCCCGGCAGAGATTTAGCAATTATAAAAATAAATACTAAGTTTGGATCTGTATCTGAAGTTTAAATCTAGTATCTGAAATTAAAAGTGATTAGACAGGCATTGCAGCAGAGTACCCCAGAAGAACAGTGAATTTGAGCACAGGTAGAAGTTCTATAAAATGAAGCTCAGAATGAGGGCCCCTGGCTGGCTCAGTTTGTAGAGCGTACAACTCTTGATCTCAGGGTTGTGAATTCAAGCCTCACGTTGGGCCTAGAGCCTACTTTAAATTAATACATAAATAAACCAATTTTTTGAATGAAACTCAGAGAGACTGAGAAAACCACCAGGCAGAACACTGGTGACCCATGTAACACAGTATCAGGCAGTCTCTTGTGTTTGTATCAGAGTCCTCGAAGGAGAGGAGACAGAATGGAATAGACAAAAAAATATTTGTAGAAATATGGCCACGCTTTTCCAGATGTCTTGAAAAAACAAGGATCCAGAAAGCCAAGAAACTCTGTGAACCCTAAACAGAATAAATACCAGGAGACCACACCTACACATATCATAGATATGCTTCTGAAAACCAGATACACAAAGAAAAATCTAAAGCAGCTAAAAAGACTCATGCCATACAGGGAAACAATGTATCATGTGGTTATGGGGAGATGTTAAATATTTGATAACCAGAGCAAAAAGGCAGAGAATATCTTTGCTCCTTTTGTGTAGACCAGAGGTTCTCAAATGGTATCAGTTCCACCGCCCACCCCCATGGGGGGAATTTCACAATCGCAATGTCCCAAGACCTGTTTGGTCCTCATGAGTAGGGGGTGCTATCATCAGGGAGCAGGGACCAGGGATGCTGCTGAACATTCCATAACCCTCCAAAACAAGGAATTATCCAGCCCAAATGTCAATGCCACCGTTAAGAAACCATTATTAGGTAAAGATTTCTTAGAACCCAAAAAGCACTTAAGCATGAAAGAAGAAAATTTAAAAAGTAGACTCCCGTCAGAATTAGAAAGTAATGCTCATCAGAATGTTGTTATGAAATGAAAAGGCAGGACATAGACTGGGGGAAAATACTTATAATACATGTGTCAAATGAACAGCTTCTGTCCAGAATATGTAAAGAATATATAAAGAACTTCAAAAACTAATAAGCAAAGTACTTGGACAGATAGGTACCTTACAAAGTATATGAATGGCCAATAAGCACTTGAACACTTGCCCACCATTATTAATCATCAGAAAAATGCAAATTGGAGCCACAATATGACACTACCCCAACACTGCTAAAATTACAAAAATTGAAGAGCTAACAAAACCATATGTGGGGATTAGAGCAAATAGATCTCTTAATGTGTTGCTGGTGGGCTTATAAAACGGCAATTTGGAAAACCATTTGGCAATTTCTTAAATAGACATTAATTTTATGGTTTAGCAATCCCAGTCCTTGGTATTTACCCAAAAGAACTGAAAGCCTAGGTCCACAAAAGGACTTACTGCTTATAGCAGCTTTGTTTATGACAGCCCAAATCTGGAAATAGTCTAGATGTCTAGCAGGAGAATACTAAACACCAGCATACCCCTGTAACGGAGTACTACTCGGCACTAGTGTAACGGCAAGAATGACCATTGCACGCAACACTGTGGATGAATCTCAAAAGCATATGTTGATTCTAGCCAGGTCAGTTAGGCAAGAACATGAAATAAAAGGCATCTAGATCAGAAGGGAAAAAGTAAAACTCTGTATCTGCAGATAACGTGATAAGGTATATAGAAAATCCTAAGAAATCCACTAAAATACTAGTAGAACTAATAGGTTCACAACTGCAGGATGCAAGAATAATATTTTTAAAAACCTACTTTTATATATTTCCAATGAACTGTCTGAAAATGAAAGTAAAAATTCCATTTTTGATAACATCAAAAAGGGTATGATACTGGGGCGCCTGGGCGGCTCAGTGGGTTAAAGCCTCTGCCTTCGGCTCGGGTCATGATCTCAGGGTCCTGGGATCGAGCCCCGCATCGGGCTTTCTCTCACTGGGGAGCCTGCTTCCCCCCCCTCCCCCCCGCTCTCTCTGCCTACTTATGATCTCTTTCTCTGTGTCAAATAAATAAATAAAATCTTAAAGAAAAAAAGGGGGGGTATGATACTTAGGAATAAATTTAACAAAATCAGTGTAAAACATACTGTGAACACTATAAAACATTGTTTAAAGAAATTAAAGATGAATGGAAGGATGGCCAGTGTTCACGGGTTGGAAGATTACATTTGATGAAGAGAGTCCTTGTTAAAATAATCTAATTTCAGAGAGTGTTCCGTAATGTGAAGAGAAGAAAGCAGTAATCAGGAAGAACGATGGAGGTTACATTGTCAAGAAATGCCTCTCTGAAGAAGTCTCATCAGTGTCTCCCTTTCCTTTTTATATTTGTTTCTTTGAATTAGGATCAAGTCCAGTCCACACATTGAGACTACCTGATAGGTCTCCTGAGTGTGTCTCTCTCTATAGATAACCCTTCTGGGTCTCTCTTCCTCTTGTTGTTTCTCATAATCCTGTTGTTGTGGAGAATTTCCTATGATCTGGTTGCTGACTGCATTCCCACGTTATAGCTCCTAGCTTAACTCAGTCCCCCGTCCTTTGTTAACTTCCCGTGGAGTGGGGGTTGGGTCTGGAGGCTTGAGGAGACTCAGATTTTATTTGATTTGATTAGATTTTGATTTTTGATTTTTTTTGGCAACATATGAGGTTGGATCTTGAACAGTAACTCCCTATTTAATGATATTAAAGAATTGTCAGTTTTTTAGGCATGACAGTGGTGAGGTTATGGTTTATATGTTTTCGAGATTGTGCTAGAAAAATCAGTGGTTCAAATGATAAGATGTCTAGGATTTACTTCATGCTAGTAAAAGATGAGGGAAGTAAATGGGTTATAGATAAAACAGAACTGACTGTGAGTTCCTTGAAACTGGGTGATGGGCATGGGGAAGGAGCATTATAGTCTTTCTGTTTTTCCACTTTTGAGATTTTCCATAATTTAAAATTTTTAAACTATTGTAATTTGTTGCAATTAAAATGAACGAGACTCTCTCTAACCCATTTATGAGGAGGCAGTAACTCAATTCACATTCACTGCTGTCATCCCCTTCCATTCATTTCTGCAGATAGCCATTATTTTTTACATCCTGTTTTTACAGTTTAGGCTGAACCATCTGAAATTGCCATTTTTTCGTAGGGTGAAAATATCCCCATTTTGGCAGTTGACGGTGTTTCAGTCTGATGCGTGGAAGTCAGCTACAAAGTCTGATATTTTCTGTATGCCGCACGGATTCATTGCCATGTCTTCCTTACTTGCAAAGTCTGGCTACTAGTTATCATAGCCTCTGCTTTTATGATTGGATTGGATTCCAGGTTTTAAAAAGCTCTTACTCATCATCAAACGGTTGTAGTAAACTTGCTGTTGTTTTAAAGAAATTCAAAACAACAATGTCAGAGGTGGCCGGGGGCCACATCGCGTAGGGTCTTGTAGAACTTTTCAGTACGGGTTTAACGCTCTGACTGCCGTTCGTAAATGTTATTCTAGCCGCTGTGTGAACATAGACTGCAGTGGAAGCAGGAAGTTAAGTTGTGTAGTCCAGACAACAAGTCGAGGCTCGGGCACTCAGATCAGGTGGTGGCTGTGCCCCTGAGGGGCCCTGGGGGTCGTTTCTGAGGTGGCCCACGTGGAGGTGTGACTTCAGCGTGAAGTGTTGGAGAAATGCCTGGCACCTAGAAAGTGCTCAGTCCTTGGTCTGTTTCCATCCCGGTTAGCATACCAAACAGCAGCTGTCTTCCGAGCCTGTGCTTGTATTTCAGGCGCTAAAGTGCGTCACGCTTCTTAACACATTTCATTGACTCGCCGGTTTGAGGCGGGTAGTTCATTATTCCCATTGCCGAAGTCCACCACCTGGGCCCACCTTCGAGGGGCATTTCTATAAGGTTCCTTCCTGTGCACAGTGACCCATTTCTCTCGCTCGCCCGCTCCCTCTTTCTTTCTCTCTTTTCTTGTCTGGTTTTGTTTTTGTTTGTTTGTTTGTTTGTTTGTTTGTTTGTTTGTTTGAAGTAGGCTCCATACCGGGTGTGGAGCCCAGCGTAGGGCTTGAATTCATGACCCCGAGATCCAAACCTGATGAGCTGAGGTCAAGAGTCACCAGACACAACCGACTGAGCCACGCAGGCACCCCCAACAGCGACCCATTTCTAAAAACCTATCTTACGTCTACATCATCAGCCAAGAAGCCATGCCATGTAGCTAATATTAACGGTCCCTCATATCTAGCACGGATCTTCCTTAAAGAACCAGTTTCCAAACAGAAATGAAGTCTGTGGTGCCTGAGACAGCTTTGAGTCAGCACGCGCCCTAAGTTAGCAGCATCCTCTGAGCCTAAGATCTGCAGACTTGGACAAAATTCAGC
The DNA here is from genome assembly GCA_028646535.1 of Procyon lotor. Lineage (NCBI taxonomy): Eukaryota > Metazoa > Chordata > Mammalia > Carnivora > Procyonidae > Procyon > Procyon lotor. The sequence continues at coordinate 73,619,840 of CM053615.1, forward strand.
TATGGTCATCATTTCAACAATGGAGCTAATTTAAGCTTATTTCGGCAGTATGGGAAAGTCATTATGAAATAAAAGTGCACAAATTGGGAGAAAAGACAGTGTAAATCACTTTTCATCCGTTGCTGATGAGTTCAGCCAAATACTGGAGGAATCAAAAGAAGTCGCGTTCATAATCCCCTAGAAATGTTTTTCAACTTTCTCATTTGGGGGAACTTTGGAGGGGTTGGCTTTCGTGCCCCTGGCACCGTGTCAAGCGGAGACTGCAGGCCGCGGGGCAGACAAATGTTCAAAGTTCCCTCCTCCCATAAATCACGTTTGCAGAGAACTGGGAGCGTGGAATAGCTTGAGAACTTGTGATTTGTAGGAAGCCCCTGCCCCAGAGTCCAGCCTCTCCTGTGGCTGTTAGAGCACCCGTCCCAGAACTAATCAGAGTACTCTTGCTTTTTCCATTTGTCCCCGCTGTGAGTGCCTCCTTTCCGCGGATGTGGCCTGCCGTTTGACAATGACCTCTCATCCTATCTCGCTTCCTGCCTCTTTTGTTTTCCAGCAGCCCTCTTCCAGTGGGAGCGTGTTTGGGTCTGGAAACACTGGAAGAGGGGGAGGTTTCTTCAGCGGCCTTGGAGGGAAACCCAGCCAGGATGCAGCCAACAAAAACCCATTCAGCTCGGCCAGCGGGGGCTTCGGATCCGCAGCCACCCCAAGTAAGTTGAGACCGTCTGCCCAGTCCCTTGGCCCCATAATGCCATTGTCATCCCCATGGTGTGAGCAGAGCTCTGGTGACAAGCATAGAAAGGAAAGAGAGGAGTCCAGAAGGCCCATTTGACATATGGATCAAAGCAGTGTGATCTGTTTTTATTTTGATTTTTATTTTTGGTTTTTTAATGAGATGTCCTATATAATCGTGAAAAGACAGCCTAGCTGCAGGGTGAGGCTCTGTGCACTGAGCTCCCCCCGCTCTCTCCCAGGGCCCAGATCACTCTGTGTCTTAGGGTTGAAATGACTTGAAGTGAATGCAAGCGGACAGGCACAAATGAGAGCAGCAGAGCAAGCTGGGTGTGCGTGGAGAAGGAGCATCTGGAGTTTTGTCGTGTGATACCCTCTCGGAATTGGCTTTAAGATTCAGCTGCCGCAGAGAAATGTTACCCAAAACTTGAAGCCTTCGTTATTTCTCATCTCTTACGTTTTTGTCTTATTTTCACTTGAAGCGGTACCGTTCTGCTGGCACTTTTTTCTCCAGCTAATTTTTCAAATTCTTTGTTGATCTGTCTATTCGTGGTTGGGAATGAAAGAAATTTGGGTTCGTTTGGGTGTTTTTTTTAATCTTTAGAAAAAAAAAATCCTGCCGCTGATGGAAGCTGAGATGGGAAGTCAGGGGCCTGTCATCTTCACCTCTGCTTCCCTCGTTTAACGGGCCGCCCACGGAGCATCTCCCGGCCGTTGTGCCACAAGGTCCTCGAGAATCGGGGGCTCATGTCCTCAGACAGGCATGCCCTTCACGCTAAGGCTCATGCAGTTCAAAGCAGAGTTCTCCGTCCTGTCTCCAGATTCACCTCGTAACATACAAGGAAAGGTTAGAGTCAGGAGACACAGAACTCTGGTGAAATTACACAGCAGAAATCTTTGTTCAGCTTTCAGTCTCCCAGGAGGAATTTAGAATCCTAGAATGAAGGGCACCTGGGTGGCGCAGTCGGTTACGCGTCTGCCTTTGGCTCGGGTCATGATCCTAGGTCCTGGGATCCCTCTCCTGCTCCCCCTGTTTGTGCGCTCGCTCGCTCGCTCTGTCAAATAACTAAATAAAATCTTAGGGGGAAAAAAAAAAGAATCCTAGAGTGAAGGGATCCTAGAAATTGAGTCTAGTAATTTTCAAAAACCCTTTCTGCAGATGACCCTCTAAGCAGAAGCCCAATGTGTAAAACAGGTAAAAAGAGGTCTGCTCGGAAGCATGGGTCAAGTCACAAGGCCAGAAAGTGGCAGGTCTAGGACTCTGCTAAATCCCATGTAGCCACAGAACAGCATCTGGCACAGGAGTAGCACTCGGTAACTTGCTACTTAGAAACAGGGGCTTCTCCTGTAGGTGGGTTACGGTCTGCGAGACTGTGTTACTAACCAGCTTTGTTGAAGCTTAGGTATGTCGTATCCTTGTAAAATCCCCTTTCCTCCTGGATGATTCTTACCTATCAGAGAATGGCCTTCTCTCGGTGGGGGGCTGGCGATGGCTCATGAGAGCCGGCTGTGCACCCCTCTGTCCAATTCTGCATCCGGCGACCTCGTGTTGGGCAGCCTGAGCTCTGCCCCCGTGTGACTGTGTACCCCATGGGAACTGGACCACACGGCGAGTCAGCACTGCCCTCCTCCACCCCCAGTCCATTGTTCACTGGCACACCGTTTTCCCAATTCTTTATTCTGGTTTAAAATTATACCAGATATTTTTTTTTTTAATTTATTTATTTGACAGAGAGAACGAGATCACAAATAGGCAGAGAGGCAGGCAGAGAGAGAGAGAGAGAGAAGCAGGCTCCCTGCTGAGCAGAGAGCCCGATGCGGGGCTCGATCCCAGGACCCTGAGATCATGACCTGAGCCGAAGGCAGAGGCTCCAACCCACTGAGCCACTCAGGCACCCCTATACCAGATATTTTTATAGGATTATGCCAGATTCTTTTTTTTTTTTTTTAAGATTTTATTTATTTCTTCATTTTCCTAAATACTGGTTTTAGTGAGTAAGCCAGCAGTTTACTTTATGGTAAGAGAAATTTCAGGTACTGAAAAGACTTAGACGTTATTTTGTTTTGAAAACTGAAAGGTGATTCAATAGTGAAAGGGACAGGAGCCTCTGTAGCCCAGAGGACGAGGTGCAGGAGAAGAGGAAGAACGGTGGGAGAGAAGGAGCTAGAAGTCATCTGGGGACAGGCATTGTCCTCACCAGAACTAAGGATGCCTTCTGCGAACCACCAGAGGCAGCCTCCTTCTCTTTGGGTGATTCTGCGGTATTTGACACTTTGAGCACAGCGTCTTTCCTGGGTTGTATAGACCCACTCTCCTGGGTCTCTGCCTGCCTTTCAGACGTTCCTTCTCTGCCACTTCTCTCTGTCCTTGCGGGCACGTCCGCCGTTGTCATCTGGGTTAGCCCAGGAGTCTCCAGACTCCCCACCCTGCTTCTCCTCCCCTGGCATGTGGACATTTGCGCCAAGCTGAGTGTTTTTAACTCTCCTTTGCTTTTGCCACTCTCCCTACTCCGAACCCCTGCAGCTTCTCACTGATGTGAAGCCAGCTGCCCCGTACACGCTCCCGCTCCCCCAGCGTGTTCCCTCGGCGTCGGCCAGTCTGCGTGCCGGCCGTCCTCTGCGCGCCCTCCACGCTCCAGTGCCGCAGCCCCCTGCTCCCTCCACTCCACCCACCGAGCCCGCCTGTCCTTTAAGGGTGGCTGTAAGTCTACGCCTGTGTGCAGCTCGGCCTGAGGGCCCCAGAGGTCCCAGTAATCTCTCCCTCTCTGGAATCCCACAGCCCTGTGTTCCCTTCCTGCATGTGACATCAGGTGGAAGGGAACGGACCCTGTGGATGCTTCCTGTGCACCAGATGCCCCGTGTAGTCAGGCTGACTGCTCCTTATAGCGAGACTTCTCCATGTGGCTGTCCCCTTTTGCCAATGAGGAAATGGGTTTAGGAGGGGGTGTGGACTTACGGGCGCGCCAGCTGTTAAGTGGAGCAGCCAGGGTTTAGTCCAAGCGTGTTTCCAGAACTCTGACCCACCCCAGTGCCTCTGGAGATCTTCCTAGCCTTGCAGCGGAGCACAGCTGCTCCCAGGCACATCTTGTCGGACAGCCCTCGGGCCCGCTCTGGGGGGCACCGAACACGCGCCCCTGCAGCCAGGCCTCCGAGCACACGCTGAGTCGCCGGCAGTTTCCCTGGTGGCCGCCCGGTCCTGCTGCTGCGCTCTCCGGCCCTGAGAGGCCATTAGACCCCCGCCCTGACGGAGGAAGCCAAGCCAGGGAACACTGCTGTTGGGAGCTGGCATGTTCTTTATCCAGAAGCTCAGAGCTCATGAAGGTTTCTGCTCTCTCTGCTCCCGGGGACTACCTGAGAGCCACGCTTAGCCCCTGGGGCCACTTAAAATTCAGCAGCATTGTGCACTGTTACCCCTGAGTGCTCACTGCCTCCCTGGCTCTGTCCCAAGGACACTGGTTAGAACCATCCTCAACAAGTTCTTTCTAGTCGGGGGCCAGGAAGGCATAACTTAGGTGAGGATCAGGAAGCCATTTGAGGAGAATCTCTTGGGCTCGCAAGGCTCCCACTACAACTGTTCTTCAAGAGAATATCTTCGAAAGTATCCCAGGCCTGAGCTTGTTGAGGAGCCCCTTCTCAGCACGTGTAAATTCTAAGCAGTGACTTTAGACCTGCAGAATGACATGGGACCCAGTCTCTGTGACAGTGTTTATATCAAATTTGTATCAAGTAGAACTTAATTGAAGCAGGGTTGGACCCTGATGTTGGGTTAGGCAAGTGTTTTTGGCCAAATAAGAGACCCAAGAGGACCCACGTCGTGCCAGCAAGGGGAAGCCCAGAGGCGGGGCTGGTTGTCCCTGGACTCGCCACCCGAGAGAGTAGAAGTCACCAGCCAGCTCTGTGAGGACAGGCCTTCTTCCAGGCTGCTGTGCCCACGAGTGAAGAGGCATCTCCCACAACGACATACTGTTCCAGTAGCCAAGATAACCCTCTAAGACTTGCTGTATTTTAAGAGCCAGGGACTGTGTTATTTTGGAGCCGCTGGGAAAGAACCGAGAAGCACATTGTTGACCGTGGAAACAGAGAAGCAGACCTCGCTTAATGCCACTTTGCTTCAGAGCAGCTTAAATAAATCCTAAAACGTTTCAACATGCAGAGCTCCTCTTGAGACTGCGAACGAAAACTGTTACAACTTGACTGGTTTAACTCTCACGATCTTTGCACAATGAAAAGGATAACGTTTTTTGCCACTGATCTGTTCTGGGTCTTATTATACCGACCACGAGTGGGATGTAGCAGGAGGAAGAGTTAAAGGAACAGAGAGGGGAAGTTCTGTTTCCTGAGGCTCTGCCGTCAGCTTGGCTGGGCACTGTGCCCACCTGCTCATCTGGTCCTCACAGCCGCTGTGGGGACCCCCCTCGCTGTCCCCATTTTATCTCAGAAGAAACTGGGACCTGGGAAGGTGACGTCCTTGCCCCCTGCTGAGCCAGGACTGACGGAAGAACACCCACGTGTCTCACTCTGCCGCCCGTGAGCATCATCAGACAGAGGAGTCTCAAGGAGACGAAGGGGGGACGATGCCCAGAAACTTCGGTATTCTCTGACTTCGGGCCATTTCAGTCCTAGGAAAATCATTTCACCTCTGTATCTCAGATTTCTCGAAGGGGAGAGCTAGCCGCAAGTCTTGCACTTGAATGGATTTGCCCTTGGCAGTTTTTGCCGCGGTGGCAGTAACAAAGTCAGAAAGTTGCATCCTCTGTTTCTGGGGTCCCGAGCAAAGGAATGGCCGAGGAGCCCATTTTGCATCTCCAGCGTCGGGTGACAGTGTTGCCGTCAAAGGCATAACACGCAGCCTCCAAGCTAGCTGGCCTGCTGCCGGAGAGCTCGGGCTGCTCAAGAGGGCATTTGGTGGGCTCCCCCACGAGCCCCTCTACAAAAGGGAGATGCGTGATCCCGTGGGACCGAGAAGGGGTGTGACGGAAAGGAGCTTGAGAGTCCCTCCCACCGCCAGTGCCCAGCCCGCTCCTCGCCAGGCTCTCAGACTGCGGAGCAGTGTGGTGGCCTGGGCCTCTGGAAACTCGGACTGGTCATGTCCCTGAGATGAGGCTCGTCACTTCCTGGATTGCCGATCAAGAGCATGACAAGTGCAAGCGTTAAAAGTTGGGTCTCACGCGGGGGTGAGGTTGGCAGCAAAGCGAGATCGGGGACCTTGGGGTTGACAGGTTAGTGGCAGGCCCCCCTCTTCAAACCGCCAGACTTTGGGAGGGACTTATTCCCGTCCATTTCTTCCATCACCTTCACGGTGAGCCCCCCTGATCTGCTTGGGGGGGAGGCTGGTGGTTGTACTTCTCCCGCAGTGATGCGGCCCGTGCTCTCCCTTGCCCACCCGGAGCATCCGTTCAGCGCCCTGCTTATGCCTGTGCCTTTGGGCCTAGAGCCCGTTTCGGGACAGCGTCTCCCCGCCTTTTTGGGTACAGACTTACTTTAATAAAACACCCATCCAAACACCGTGGGGAAGTGTGAGTTGTCCTTCCCCCTCCCCCCCAAAAAAGGTGAAAGAAATTCCTGATGGTGTGCCGTTTGTGTTCCCCAGTGCTTACGGTTCTGGCTGCCTGGGTAACAGCGGTCACGTAACCGGCAAAACACTTCTTACCCATCTCGGGCTTTAAGAATTCGTTTCCTTTATCCCTTTCATTCTTGGCGTGGCTTTGGTGTATAGAGCGAGTGACCCACCTAGATAAGCATCTGAGAGGTCAGGGGCTTCAGCGAGCTGCGTAGGAAAAGGAAATGAGACTGGAAGTCTTGCCCCTTCGTTCTTCAGGACTCCGCTGGCTCCCCTGAGATCAGGACTGGGAACATCACGGTTTTTCTTGTTTCGCTGCCATTCCCTGAACGGATCGGGCCGCGGCAAGCACGTCCAACCTGATGATGAAAGCAGGAAGCTGGAAGCCACACAGCTTGCCTCGAATTGGCTCCGACTTTATTTTCTCTAGCTCGACGAAACGTGAAGCTGGTTTTCCCGAGAGGGGGTGGGCGAGCGCGAGCCCTCTTGTTCAGAGGAAAACCGTCTCGCGGGAAGCTGGCAGTCAGACCAGAGACGTGTAGGAGCCCAGATGTGTGTCTCTTCCGTGGGCCCTGTCGCAGCTCCCTTGTGTGGCGTGTCCTCGGCACCCGGAGCCTGGGTTCCCAGAGATTAAGAGCTTGTCATCAACATGCCGGCAAATCACAGCAGGTGTTGGCCACAGCTCGGCTCCCCGAATCCCAGACTTGTCACTTGTTTGTCCTCGAGCACCTAGCTGCAGTTTCTTTTCTGTTCCAAGTAGATAAGGACATTTTTCTACCCCCCATCTCCCTCAACATGTTCCCTCTTTCTTTAGATACCTCTAATCTGTTTGGAAACAGTGGGGCCAAGACATTTGGTGGATTTGCCAGCTCATCATTTGGAGAGCAGAAGCCTACCGGCACTTTTAGCTCCGGAGGAGGAAGTGTGGCATCCCAAGGCTTCGGGTTTTCTACTCCGAATAAAACAGGTACTCTGATCCTTATTAGCTGTGGTTTACTTTCAGATGTTTATTACATATGCACAGATACGTGGAAGGGGATGTCTCTAGGG
>CM053615.1:73627672-73649737 GCA_028646535.1 Procyon lotor
CTCCCCGGTTCATTTTTATATTCACTGAGCATCTACTGTGTTCCCAGCATGGTTCTAGGTTTCCCAGACGTGTTAAAAGCAAGAATGTAAATATTTAGCAAGTGCAGAGCACCCAAAGTAAAGGATCGTACAAGACAGTGATAACTAAAATATAAACAAGAAAACACCCGAGTCACAGAAGAGCTTGGGTCGCATTGGCGGTCATGGGCAAGACAGGTGGTCTGCTTCGTTTTTATGTCTCTTTCATTTGTCCTCTTTCTCAAGTCCCTTTTTTTTTTTCTTTTGAGCATAGCATACATAAATATATTGCATGTACGTGTCCGCACACAGCATCCACTTACTGTAAGCGCACGGGGCAGTTACTTCTCCCGACTTCCTGTTGCAGCATTATTTGTAAAGTGTGAACTGTGCGACTTTCTATGCTCACATACGACGTTTAGAATTGCAAAATTTCAGGAACAATACATGTTTAGAGACAAAAACATACTTGATTTCTGTCAACTGCCTCTCTGTCCTCTTTCTGTCTCAGATCTACAGAGGGACTGCATTCCTGTCCCTGTTGTGTGGTAAACTGTGTGAAAAGATCCTCCCCCCCCCCCCCAAAAGAAGATCAGTGGCAGAGTGGGGAAGATGTTTGCAGAGAAAGGAGTTCTTTAAAGCAGACTCCCCAAGAGTGAGCACTCAAGATGCTTGTCCCTCGTGTGTCTGAGAACCAGTGAAATTCTGTGAGTTCCAGAGGAAGGACCCTACCGAGGACCAGACGCATGGGTGGCTCTGACTTAGGACCAGCCCACATTCCATGCCTGGAGTCCCACCTTTTAGAACCTAAATTGCTCTGGTCTCCATGCAGTGTGCTCCATTACTCAGACCTGTGGCTTTGGGGGGGTTAGTCTTTGGCTGCCAGTTTTTGATTCTTCTAGAATTTCAGATGTACCAGACAAGACCATTGCAGCTCTATTTTGCCCCCACCATTCCTCTCAGTGAATGATTTAAAAATGAAAAGGCGGGGCGCCTGGGTGGCTCAGTAGGTTAAAGCCTCTGCCTTCGGCTCAGGTCATGATCTCAGGGTCCTGGGATCAAGCCCCGCATTGGGCTCTCTGCTCAGCAGGGAGCCTGCTTCCCCCCCCCCCACCGCCTGCCTTTCTGCCTACTTGTGATCTCTCTCTCCTTCTCTGTCAAATAAAAAAATAAAATCCTTAAAACTAATAATAATAAAAATAAAAACAAAAATGAAAATGCTACAGAGCTCTGGGTCCTAGTTGACAAAGCCAGCAATTTGACTAAGAAATTTTAATTCTTTAAATTAAATTCTTTAAATTTAAATCATCGAGGCTTAATTTATTTTTTCTAAAGAACCAGATAATGGTTTTATTTATGTGTTTTTCTTATATGTTGTTCCTTATCCTGGAATTCGGTCCCAATTGACTTTGAGAACCTTATGCTTTGATTTTTTTTATATATCCTCCTCCCTTTCAGAATATTTTTCCTGTTGGATTGTTTGCCCCACAAAACCCCTCAGACTGAAGACAGAGAAAGCTGCAGGGGATGGATGAACCGCTAGCTGCGAGGATGGCAGTGAGGGGGAGGCAGCCCATGTCCCCCGTGCTCCTGGCACTTTGGCTCTCGCTACAGGACTCGGGGCTCCTGCTGTAGAAGGGGGTGCCACAGAGTCCTGAGCACAAGGAAAGGCTGCTTTAAATAAAGGAGTCAACCTTCCTGCACAGGCAGTGCAAATGCCTAAGACGTCACGATTGGCATTTTGCTTTAATACAGATTTTAGATGGACCATTTTGATGGGTCTTTGGAAAGTTCCAGAAGTGTCCATCCTCCTTCCGTACAGTTGCCTTAGGAAATAGTAGTGCTGGAGGTTACCTGGGGGGACAGAGCTGGGTCCAGACGGCCAGCCCATCGGGCTCACACCAGTTGTGGTGGAGGGAGGCGGGCTGACCCGTGCAGTCGGGTGGTAGGAGGTCTTTTGAGTGACTCGGCCCAGCGCTCCCTCGACTAGCTGGCTGGACTTAGGCAGATAACGTTGTCTGAGCCTGTTCCCTCCTGCGAGCTTGGGCCCCCGGGTTTATCTGGGACCATTAAGGCCGAGTGTGGTGCAACAGCTGGCACCTCCCCGACACACAGAGGCCCTCAGGAAGTCAGGTCTTCGATTATCATCGATCGTTAGCAAATTTCTCTTTCTTCTGGAGAAGAAAACCGTGGAACTGTAGCATCTAATAAAATCACACCATTCCTAGCATCAGGAGCGAGTTGCCTACCTCCTCAAAATAATACCAGAGAGCCCATTTTCCTCCTCTTTCACTTAGCTCTCACCCGGGGGCGGGGGAGGGGGGATGTGTATGCGCGCGCACGCGTCTGTATGGTGTATGTGTGACGGGTGTGTCTGTCGTGTAGGGGTGGTGGGGAGGCGCACATGCGTGTGTGTGTGTGTGTTTTATCTCCCCTCCCCTGTCCAGTTTACTTTCTCTGTCATTGTGACTTCTCATTTTTCACTTGCCCTCCACCAAGAAGTTGGAGTAATACTGTGCACAAGGCACCAGATCCGTCCGTTCGCGTGTGTCTAGGAAGAAACGGTAACTGGATCTGTGAGCGGTCGTAAATAATTCAACTGCAAGGGTTTTTTAGCACTTTTTTTTTTCCAGTCTCTTAAATTTGTAACCCAGCAGTCTCCATTATCGTGGCTTGGAATTTCACTCAAGGCTTGAAAATCTAGAATGTTAACCCAAACGTGAGCCTTAGCAAAAAGTATCTAAACTAGCAACGATAATAAGTAAGCATGTGATTGAATCACAAAATGAGAAATAACGGAAGAATTCAGCTAACAGCTTTTCCTGCCCAGAGTCTGATCTTTCTTGATTCAGGTAGCAGAAGCTCGTGGTGTGATTATGCTTACGTAAGAAGGCCTGGTTGGTGCCTCTGACAGCAGGACTCACTTTCCGCAAGGGGCGAGAACAGTGTCCCTGGCGCCTCTTCCCTTGTGCCAAAGCCACTGTCATTCGCTCTAGCACGTAGCTCCTCAGGCCAGTACTTATTTTAAGAAACACTCCTTTCTAGAGCAAGTTTCTTATACAGATGTATTCTATTCCATTCAGTGGACACTCACAGAGGGTCTAGCTCATAGCCTCAAATGACGTACATGGTATTTTGGGGTTTGGGAACCCCCTCGGGAGCACAGGGAATAGTCAGGGAAGGATGGCCGGTCTTTCCGCCCAGTGGGCATCTCCGCCGATCCGAGGAGGCCACCTCAGCGCGCCTGACCCGAGGCACGAAAGGGTGCCTGGGCGCCTGCCCCTGGCCCCCCGCAGCAGCAGAGGGCGTCGGGGCTCTGGTGGCCATCCTCATGGCCGATTGATGGTTCTATCGCATTTATCCAGCCGCCTCCCTCCAGAGAGGAAATTCGGTGCTTTTTTATTGAGGAGGAGCTCCTGGCTGTGGAGAAAAAGTATTTTTTAAAAGGGATTCTTCTGTGCAGAGAGACGTGGAGAGAGATGTGAGAGCCTGAAGGCTTTAAATAAATGAAAGGCCCCTGGCCGAGCACCAGTGCCGGGCGCCTCTCCGTCTCCTCCATAGCCCAGCCCGTGGGCTCTGCCCAGGAGACTGGGAGCCTCTGGCTCTGTAATGGCGGTTTGCACGAAGCTGGAAGCCTTGTGTGTGTCGTGATAGTAACGACGTCTGTCGTCTTTGACAGCCGGGCCGGGGTCGGTGTTTTCAAGGACGCCTTTTCAGTGAGGAGCCTCGGAACGGCGCCGTGGGGCCAGGAGGGGGCCCGAAATGCGCCAGGCGGCTTCTTGGTGGTGATCTGATTCCACGAGACTGGGAGCCAACGCGTCCGGCTTGCCCATGGGAAGGATCGAGGGTCTCACAGACAAACACGGGGTCTGCTGGGTTCTTTGGGCTCCGAGGAGCTCCCCTCGTGGACACCAGCCCTGTGCTGGAAGCGGAGGGTGTGGCTCAGTGTTTAGAAAGGCTGTCGCGCCCCCCCTCCCCATCCCGGTTTTTTGAATTTGAATTTCTAACCTATTTTCCCCTTTTTCCTTCCTCTTTTGATTTGGTTTCTCACCGCTCACTGTCTTCTCTTCCTGTCTCCTTTCTTTTTCCCTGTTTCTGTTTGTTTGCCTCTGTTTTGCTCAGGTGGCTTCGGTGCTGCTCCAGTGTTTGGCAGCCCTCCTACTTTTGGGGGATCCCCTGGGTTTGGAGGGGTGCCAGCATTCGGTTCAGCCCCAGCCTTTACAAGCCCTCTGGGCTCGACGGGAGGCAAAGTGTTCGGAGAGGGGACTGCGGCTGCCAGCGCGGGAGGATTCGGGTAAGCCCCCCGGGGAGGGACCTGGGGGTAGCCCAAAGCCGGGGGCCCAGCACTCCTGGTTTGGAAAGACGGTTCTTGCCTTTTCCCTCCTCTTGACCGAGCTGAGCCCCCTTCCCTCGAAATCTGCAAACATGTCAGTCCAGGATGCCCTTTCCTCCCTGGAGAAGGCTCACTTCTTCCAAGCCAGCCTCTGTCGATGTGCAGGTGGCCAGGAGCTGTGTTGCCATCAGTGGAAAACGTAGAGTAACTGACCGGTTGGCGGGCCCTGTTCTCCTGGCGGAACTAAAGGATGATTTAAGGGAGAAAACCAGTCCCGTCCTGGCTACTTTAGAGCCAGGCCTGCCCCTCGTGTAGGGACTTCTGTCAGGGGATTCGAGACGAATAGTTTTCGCCACGCTCTTTCCTCTTGGGACTGTCGTGTTGCCGACCAGCTGTCCTTGAGCAAACCACTCCTTGTGTCCCTGGCTCCACCCGAGACCGCCAGAGTGGGTGTTTGGGTCGCAGGCCCAGGGGCCAGCGTCCACACTGGGCACTGACTGGGCCCCCGGCACATTTCCGAGTCTCAGTGACCGCTCGGCTTTCAAAGCTGCTCCTAGCACCTCGTGCACGTCGTCCCTTGAAAATACCATATTAGGGATTGGCTTTTAAGGGCTCCAGAAATTCAGTCTGTTTGCCAAAACCCCAAGGAGAAAATAAATAGCCTCCACCACACCACAAAGTCCCGATGAAGTGTCTGTGTTGATTACTACGAAGTGCCTCATGCAGAGGACGTCGTTCGTCTGAAGTCACTGTCGGGTGGCCCTGGGCACAGGACGCAGGGTGCAGAAAGTGCGAGGTGGGAGGGGGTAGGGAGTTTGTTTGGGGGGTATGGCCAGAGTACTTGGGGTGAGTCTTGGCGAGGTGGTAGCATCTTTATCTTGAAAGTAAACTAAACTACGTGTTCACTCACACCCTTTCCCCCCCGTGAAAGATGCTGGTGTGGAAATGCTGACAAGTTTCCAGAAAGTGAGCGAGTTGATAGATTGCTTCCTAGATTTCACGTAGAGACTAATGGTTCTCTTAAGTTTCCCCCAGGAAACCCCAAGAATTAAAGTTAAGGAGAGCTTTTAAAAGAGAGTTAGAACCAACTTTAGCCAGGATTCTTGGCAGGTTCGTACGGACACTGATGTCTCCGGCGACCCCCCAGCACACGGTACTGCTCAGTTGGAGGGTTTGGGGTTGACTGGGTATCTTGAGGTTTTATTTATTTATTTGAAACCTGCTATTTTCGTTACTAGTAGAAAAGAAATAAATCGTATTTCGTAGAAAAGAAAAAGATCATATTCTTTCTTGGGCAGGGGGTGTTGGAGGGATTGGCTCACCCACATAAACCCTGACTGGCTGGTTAGTTCCATTTTGCCAAAGAGGGCTGACAAGGACTGACTGTAGTATGAGAACTCCGGAAGGGCCCGTCACCTTCCCCCAGGGCCCTGGTCTGCCCCCGGGCAGATGTCTGAGGAGCTCCCACTGTTCGTGGGAGGCCCGGAGCAGGGGTAGGAATAGCAGGACCGGTCAGGCCCGCCACGGGAGTCGGCTTCCAGAAGACCCCTCACCCTGTCACGGAAAGTCATTACAATCAAGATCCAGAGAGGAGCTGAGGACAAGTAACTGGGGGAAGGAGGTTGTCGATAAATGAGAAATGCTAAAGTGAGGGGATGAAGTCCAAGAATTATTGGAGATAGAGCAAAAAATGTAGTGCTGCTTGATTTCCAGATGACCAATTTCTAGACAGTGGAGAAACGCGAACACCCTGGACCGGTTGGCTTTCCTGTGGCGATCCTGCCCCCCTCCCTCCCAAAGCTGAGATTCGCTCTGGGCCCCAGCCTGCTGTTTCTCAGAGACCACTACTTTCAGCCAAGCGTGTCCCCTCGATTCGTGCGTGGCGTGCAGCCCGAGCCCCCCCAGGGTGGACCGAGGCCTCTGGGCAGCAGAAGCCTGCGCAGCCACTCTAACCACCGACTGCTTTCTCCCCGGGACCCAGGTTTGGGAGCAGCAGCAACACCACATCCTTCGGCACCCTCGCAAGCCAGAACGCTCCGACTTTCGGATCGCTGTCCCAACAGACCTCTGGTTTCGGGACCCAGAGCGGGGGATTCTCTGGCTTTGGATCGGGCGGAGGAGGTAGGCGGCCAGACACGGCTCCCGAGCCATAGGCCCTCCCGCCTTCCCCTTAGTAAATGCCTTCCCCCACCCCGCCCCCAAAGAAATGAGTGGTTTTTACCTGGGGATTCAGTTTAGTATTTTGAAGGCTGAAAGTGGGTGAAAGACAAAATGTTCTTTTTAGGCTTTAATTAGATGTGTAACGTTGTGCTGTTTCTTACCAAAGAAAGACATGAGTGCCTTGATTTTTCTCTCAAGACAAGAACCGAAAATAATCATCCTCTTACTAGACCTTGGTTTAAAAATCCTAGGCGGCAAATGCCAACAATAAGACATAGAGACAGGATGAAAGGCCTTTGATTTGTTGCACTCTCGCTTCTTCCGAGAGCAGAACACGTATGTTCTGCTTTTATCCCTGCATCACGTTTATGAGGCCCAGAAGTCAGGCCTCGTCGTTTTACAGATGAAGACAAGAACCCCAGGGGGCCCGTTTGCCCAGAGAGCTAGAGAGTGAGCCACAGAGCCGGGCTTAGAACCCAAGTATCTCGCAGCAAGTAGATGGGAAAAGAAAAATATGATTTCGCCATGAAGGGGGTCCGTGTGGCCCCGGGGCAGCTGAGCAGGAGGCGCTGTGTCAGGGAGAACCGTGAACTGCCAACCCTCACCTTCCCCATTGCACCGGCCTCCGAGTGGGGGTGGGGGGGGGCTCTCCACGGGAAGTGAGGGGAGGGACGCAGTGGGCCTGGGACCCCCTCCACCTCTCAAGTGTGTGCACTCACTTCACTCCCCCCTTCCCATTTTTCAGGATTCAGCTTTGGATCCTCTAACTCGTAAGTATGCACCTCCAATTTCCAGCTGTTAAGTCAGGAGGGAGGAGTGTGTGGTATGTGAAAATGCTACACTACTGACTTTTGCTCTGTGTGTACATTTGATCTGCTTTTCCTGTTTTCTAAGCTTGTCCTGGAAGCATGAGGGCAGGTTTTGGGTTCCGCGGACCTGCTGAGCTCAGCAGCAAGGTAGCGGGAGGTGCCCTGCCTGGCCTCCTCGAGGGCCACGCGTAAGAGAGAGGAGGGTGCCGTGCGATGATGAGCAAAGGCTGGAGGGCAGGGCCCGGGACATGCTGTTCTTCAGTCCCCTGCTAGTGTCTCAGGAGCTCCGCGCCACCCGCGGGCCTCCAGGCCCATCAGCAGGTCTTACGTTTTGATCCCCATTCTGTGCCGCTACGTGGGTCCATGACATGAAAACTCCGGAGTCCCAAACTTGGCCCACAGGCAGTTGCAGGGGCCCCGAAGGCCTTCCTCCCGAGCGGGCGCTGATCTGCCTCTCCCGCCGCTCCTTTGCAGGTCCGTCCAGGGCTTCGGTGGCTGGAGAAGCTGAGCCAGTGTCGGCGTGCCCTTCAGTCCCCGTGACCGACCGTGTCCTCAGCTCCTCTTGGCCGAGCCGCACCGGAGCAGCCCTTTCCCGTGACCATTCGCACTGAAACTCACACCCAGAAAGAAACAGCAGAAACCAAAAGTCTAGTGATGCTTGATCGCGTGTGTGTTTTATTTTCTACTTTGTGTTGGTTGTCGTGCCCCCGCCCCCCGGCGCCGGTCCCCGCTATTAAACTCTGGTCTGTTTCCATGTTCAATGTATGTGGCTCATGTCAGGTCACTGCCTGGGAGAGAGGTTTCCTCATTGCTGCGGCCCTGAGAATCCTTCCTGGCCCTCTGCCAGCCAGCAGTGTACGTCTTCAAGGATGGCCCCAGAAGTCGGCGGTGTAGGAGATGGACGCTTGGAGAGGGTGGCCAGGAGCTTCTCCCAAGACCCTACTCTTTTTGAGGCCATAACTTGGTATCTCGTCCTCGCTGCTGTTGGCTATCAGGACCCTCCAGGCACCAGCCTTGTGACTGGGAGGAGGGCTGGGAACTCCCTCACGTGGGTATCAGCCGAGTCTCAGAAGAGCTCACGGCACCAGAAGTGAAGGTACAGGAGGCCGTGAGGCGAGCCTGGAAAACGGGCCCGTGGGCACCGCTGACCAGGACACCGCCCCTGGACCAGCCCCGTCAGCTCATCTTCTCGGCCTGGCTCTGGGGGCTGTGTGTCCCGCAACGGATCTCCTCGACTCTGAAGAGGCGTGGTGAAGAGCGCCTTTATCTCCAGTGACAGTGACGCTGGTCACCAGGCCTGGCACGCTGCCCGTTAACCGCGGTGCTGATAAACCTGGGGCCACCGAGAGCCAAGGCGACCCCGCTGCGGCGACAGCACAGCCGCGTGCCCACCAGCGTGGCGGACAGACCCCGGCTTCGGTGTGATGCAAGCGCGTGGAGTGCGGTGGCGTCCAGGTCTGGGCGGGTTTCACTTCTAAGGCCTGCGGTGTCCTAGGCAGTTGCCCACAAGCAAGGACGGCCTCTCGTCCCAGTTGGGCCAGGACATGACCGTACGTGGGCTCGGGGCGTGGCAGGGGAGGGTCGGGAAGGGCTGTTCAGAGTTTTACATATTGGAAAGTTCTATTTTAAAATGTTTTAATAAAAGTTTTCCATGTGATTGAATCTGTCCCGTGACAGCCATTGTGGTCTCGCCGGTTCCGTTGGCTTCCCCCCTGCGCCACAGCCCACTCTGCCGGTCCCGCTCTGCGAGACTGGCCCCGAGCATCTGCGCCGCCCCCCCCCCCCACACCGCCCCAGCCTGCAGACTGGGACTCGGTAGGCCTGAAATGGGGCCTGGACCCCCCAGGGCGTTGAGCTCCCTGGGTTTTAGGCCCCTCAGAAGAGGAGTGCCAGCGCGCACCACTGTTGGGCTTCAGGAGCCCCGAACCAGATGAGGTCCCCAGTATGGCAAGAGAAAGGAGTGGGGGTCGGTCTGCCTTCTGGCAGTCAGGGCATCTGCCTCTCAGAGAGCTTCGACTTGAGCTGCTTAACACGTACCCTTGTGGGTCCTTGTGGAATTAGAGCCTGTCTCCCCCCTGCTGTCACCCAAGGCCCCTCAGCTGTGGTGCGGGGACAGTCCCCACGACACCCACGCAGCCAGACGTGGGCTTGTTCCCCCTGCCTGCGCTCTCCTTAGCTCCCACGCAGGGGCCATCTAGGGCCGGCAGCACTCCGCTCCCCGGGAAAAGCTCCCCGTGGAGGGCCCCGCTCTCAAGGGGGCGAGGTGACCAGAGCAGACTTCTGCCTCAGCGTATCTGCCAATGGGCACCGAGACCAAGCCAGTCCCCTGCCCTCCTGTTCCCCAACCCCTCCCCCGGAGGCTCTTTTTTATAAATAGAAGCTGGTTTGGCCTAAGCCCTTGACCTCGAATTCTCTGCGTTCATTCTCCATAGAGGTGGTGTGTGACATCTCTCCGTAAGGCCGTGTCAGCTGTGCCCGACCTGACAACACCCCCGCGGCTCGCTGTCAGGATGTGGCCCCCAGGAATGCACTGCCGGTCCCCAGCCCCTCCGCCTTCCTTTCCGGGGGTCGGTTACACCAGTAGGTGGCCAGGGTCACCTCCAGGCACGGCCTGTGTGCGTCCACTGAAAGCCGGGCTCCCGGGGCGTGACCCCTTCCTGAAGCGGGGCTGGCGCGTGGGGCGCGGGAGCCCGTGAGGGACAGGCCCAGACGGAGGCCCACCCGCTCTTGCGGTGCAGTCAGCTGACGCTGGTAGGTGGGCAGCCTCGCCGGCCTCATTTCTTTCTGCTGGTGTGGCCCGGGAGAGGCAGGAAGGAAAAGGGGAAGACAATTTAACGAGCGAGACTGTGTTTGTTTGGTTTTTCCAGACACAAATGTCCTGTGTGCGTAATTGGTGCTTCAGATGGCAATGCTGATAGAGGCCAGAAAATGGGTTTCTCAGGGACAAAAGAACCCGATTAACAGTAGAAGTGTGCATGCAAGTCCCCTTGCGTGTTGATGTGGCTGTGAAGCCCCCGAGACCTGAGACAGAGGTCCCCTTGGTGTCATCCAAGACTCTTCTTGCCTCCTAGGACCTTGCCCCCTACGTCCAGGGTAGAGAGTTCTAGATGCCTGCTTCAACTCTCTGGGTTTGGACTGGGACGTACCTTCCACATGGCAGTCGAGCCCCTCGTCATCAAACACAGGACCCCCCGGGGGGAGGGCTCGCCCCCCGTGTAACGAAGCTCTAACACAGGAGTGCTCGACTTTGGTTTGGGATTCCGATCAGAGAGCTGACTTGGGCCCTTCACAGGTGGTCGGTGGTCCACAGTCTGAGAAACCTTTGAACTGCAACAACCAGAAGTATTTTCCCCTCCAGGGGAGCATCTGAAAGAGAACCTCCCTCCCAAGGACGTGTTTTGTTGTGTTTTTTGGGGTTTTTTGCCATTCATCCAAAGTAAGGGATCTTTCTGAATTGTCAATGAGAGACGCGCGTTGTACCTTTCAGCTGCTCGTTGGGCCGTCGGCTCGATATGTACCCATAGCTACGGATCTCTACTGTAGCACGAGTGGGCTGAGCTCCCGGACATCGCCTCTGCTCATCAGGGGCGATGGGAGAGCACCTGCCTTGCCCTCCCCCTGCCTCCCGACACGGTTCCTCCCCGCTCCCTCCACATAGCCGCCTGTGAAAGGTGACAGAGGAGGCAGAGGAGGACCAGCGAGCCCACACCCTCCCGAGCTTGGAGCTTGGATCTCCGGCTCCCCCTTCCCTTGCACGCCACTCACTGTGGCCCAAAACACCTCTGATCGCCTGCTGATTCGTGCACTCCTGTTCCTTTTAGGGGTTGCCTGCCGCGTGGAAAGCAGGGCGCGGGGCGGCGGGGGGGTCCTTCTCTCCCTCCTCCCCTCGTTCTCCCCTGGGTTTGTCTCCTTGCCTCGCTCACGTGTGGAAACAAGCAGTTAAGACTGGGGACTGCCGAGCCCCCAAACCTCTGTGTTTGAAGCGACTCCGGGGGGAGGTTCGTATTCGGCCAAGACACAAAGGGCTCTGAGGTCAGCTAAGTTGCGCCGAAGAACGGACAGAACAAAATTGAACAGATTTTCATACTGAAGGTCTCTTTTGAGGCTTTGATATGCAAATTTGCTTTGTAAGCCAGGATGATGAAGTAGTCTGCCATTTCCCCAATCTTTCTGACCAGGGAACTTCTCCGCTGGAGCCAGATTCCTCGGAGCTCACGCTGGGAGCTGCTTCAGCGTTGGTGTCACCGGACAGACGCATCGCTCACTTCCTGTGGGTTGTGTTTCTAACGCACGTTCCTCTCTTGTATTCAGCTGTAACAGTAGCGATAATTCACTGGAGATTTACTACCTGCCAGGTGCTGTGTGTCCTAAGCACTTCACGGACATTTTCACGTTTAACCTACAAGCCAGCTGCTATGACCCGCGTCTTCCAGACCAGGAAGCCCGGAGAATAAGCCATTTGCTGAGGCTTCAACCAGGCACTGATAGAGCCAGAGGGAAGCCGGGCAGGGCCCCCTGCCCAGCCTGGCACCACACGCCCTTGCCCTCTGCTAGCCCCGGGCCATCCACGATTTTTCTCCCCCAGTGTAGTCATCATTTCAGAAGAAATACCTGCCTGCTTGTGCCAGGGACACTGTCCAGCCTGCCCTGTGCACGTGAGCCAACCTTGGACGTGGACCACGGCAGACGTTCTGCCCGTCGTGTGCTTACCTGCCCCCATTGCTCTGGCTCCAGCCTGGTACGTGTTCCTCCTCTAATCGGCACCCCCGGGAGGAAGGTGGGGCAGAGGCTGAATCTGTCCAGCTCACGCTGGTATGCGCCAGCGGCAGATGGGGGCTTCCTGGCCGCTCTGATGCAGGTGATCGGACCCTGGAGGAAGCAGCTGGCCTCATGTCCTTGAGCGGTCTAATCCCCTCCTTCCCGTGCCGTCTCTTCCGGGGTCTGGCTTTGAGGCTTTCCAGAGTCTCAGGAGGTCAGGCTACAGACCCACCGAGGCGGCAGTTGCTCCATTGTTCAGCCCCTCTCTGCTTATAAATAGAATCCTGTCCATTCCACAGCCGTGGCCGGAGATTCTCCGCATTGTTTGCGACCCTGGATCACCAGCTGCAGTGAGAGAGGCCGGTGCGGGAGGGGGATGCAGACGGGAGCCCACAGCAGCGCATGGCAGGGAGCCAGGCCCTGTCCCACCACGGTGTCCCCCCACCCCAGCATGGGGTCTCCCCGACCTCCCCTTGCTGGCCCAGCTGGCCTTGGGATAGGAGGACACAGAAGAGGTGTTCCTGCCCGCCCTTCCCGGGGACGGTGTCCACCGTCCCAGTTTGGCCCAGCCTTCCGTCCAGAGTCCTTAGCCTCGGCTGCAGGTCCCACGTGTGGTCCCTCCTACCTCGCCCGCCGCCTCATCTCGCCTCTCTGCCCTCCTGACTCCCGGGGCCCCTCCTCACGCTCTCCGCTGGTGAGGTGGCCCGTCTCCACAGCAGCGTGTCGTTCTGCCGTGCCCACTCGCCCACGGGGCTCAGGTTAAATCATTCCTCTGTCCCCCAGTGCCTGCCCTGCTCGGGTACAACAGCTCCCCTCGTTCCCTCCTGTCCAACTGTACTGTGTTGAGGCATGCGTCACGGTTACTATTATTTGTGTAATCGGTCGTCGGATTTGTTTACCTAGCCTGTCCTCTGCCTCCCGTCCTCCAAAAAGTCAGCTCCCCGAGGGCAGGGGCCGTGTCCGCCTTGTGTGTCGGCCCCTGTCAGCACCGTGACTGCGCAGGTCAGGCACCGTGGAGTCCGTGCCACCCAGAGTAGCTTCCCAGACAGAAGCTAGGACTCGCTCGGCGGCCAGACCCCAGCAGGAGACGGCGAGGGCGGGGGGCCGGTCCAGAGCCCCCCACCCCAGGGCCGTAGGAGATCGTGGCCCGGGGGCTGGTTCCAGTGCTCTGTGCCCGAGCTGACCGGAGCCCCCGCCAGCCCTCACCGCGGTGGCCCTAGGAGGGCGCTCCTAGCTGGGCGCTGGAGCAGGAGCGGCTGTCTGTGGCACCCCGGAGAGGACGAGCACAGACCCGACACGGGGACACCCGCGTGTGAGGCTCGCTGGCTCTTACCAGCGGAAGCCGCTCGTGTCATGGGGCCCAGACTCAGATGGGGCAGATCCCACCCGCCTCACGGGGCATTGTGTCCAATGGTAGAGGGCGAAGGGCAGTACCCGGCAGGGCCACCAGACGTCTCGCAGAGGAGCCCGGCCCGCCCCCCCCAGCACACGCCCACGAGTTTTCATCACTCCCAGAGCTGATGAGCAGCACTCACTTCCCTCCCAAAGGAGGGGCAGGGCCTCCGGTGGGAAGACCCCTTGGCCTTGTTTCCCCTCTCAGCCTCATCCTGGCCCAGGAGGGTGCAGGGCTGGATCCCCCATCATTCAGCCTGCAGGTTTCTGTTCCCGTAAGAACAGCCAGCCGCACGGCTCCCGCTGCACCCAAACCCCTCTCTGGCCCTGCCCTTGCTAATCTTACCAACCCAGAGCTCTCCAGCCGGCCTGGTGGCTGCAGGAGGAGCAAGAAGGGCCGGCAGGCCGGATTTGGAGTCCCTGGCCGCGGCTGACCGAGGGGCTCTATGAGCTGAGGGAACGACTTATTGTCACCAGCCAGCATTTTCAGAAGCATTTCGAGTTCTCGAGTCTTGAGATGTTTGCTTTTAAATCGCTTTCGTTTTCTGTGTTTTAGGGAACAAGATGTGCCCCAGTAGGGAAATGAAAGTGCTAGAATGATCTTCAAGGTTCTGCATATGGGTGATGGGACAGTGCGGCCTGAACCCCTCCTTGCCCTCCTTGCCGAGACTCTGTTTATCAAGTAGTGACGATGGTTCAGAGCTAAATTCGGCTCTGGAGCCACCTCCCCACGCGAGGGCTTCAGGCGCCTGGCCTGGCTGACCCCTGACTCTGGTCTGCAAGGTCACCTTTTCTCATCTGGAGCCATTCTGGAAACAGGAATAAACGTCATCTCAGAGCCATCCAAGCCGAGTGGTGCTCAGACTGCTGTGCGGTTGTCAGCATCCCAGATGGTGGGACCAGTGGTCGCCATCCAGAAGCCTGTACTGACGTCTCCTACTTCCTGCGTGTGGGTCCCCTGCCAGGACACTGTCACCACAGCAGGCACGTCATGCTCTCTCCTGCTGCGCGCTTGTCACCCAGGCCCGTCTCTCACCGAGGGTGTGGCTGGCTGGCAGATGTGTGTTTGGGGAGGAGGCGATGCCTTCTGTGGCCCTATCCCACAGCAAAGCTGGCCTGCCTGGGAACCGTAGGAGCCCGGCCTTTTAGGGCTGAAGATGATCCCATTTGATTCCATCCTTGAACACAGAAGGGAGTCGAGACAAAAGTGAATCGGTCTAGCAAGTAGAGCTTACTGGTTAAGATCACGGGTATCGTCTGCACCGGAATCCCATCCTAGCTGTGTGACTTCAGACGAGTCACTTTACCTCTCTGAGCCCCAGTTGCATCATCTGTACAAAGAGTGAGTATAAGACATTCATCTCGGTTTGTCAAGGGTTAAATGAGACACTGTGTATACAGCTGGTAGTACTTTCATCATCATTGTTTATTGGAGTGGCCGCAGAGTGAGAAGTTCCCCATCCTTGACCCGTTTCTCTTTTACCGTACATAGTGCTTCTTACGCTCATCAGTATATGGCTACAGTCAAACGGCTGAAATGCAGTCTGTGGCCAGATCTGAGTCACTTGCTCTGTTAGCTCTTTATGCTCCCAAACAAGTGAAAGGGCTGGCCCGAGGTAAAATCTTGCTCAGAACATTACAACTTAAAAAGATATGCCTAATGGGTCAGCTAGTGCAGCGTATGTTCACTAGATAAGAAAAATACCCACAGTCAAACTTGTTGCAGTAAATGTTTTTATCTTCATATATTCAGCCACAGAAATCAATTATTGGAAGTCACGTGATGGGGATCTGACAAACCCTGGGTCCCTGTGGTCCCCAAAGGACTGAGGAGTAGCCGGAACGCATGGTCTGTTGGAGGTCTTTGCTTGGCCTCAGAAAATGGGGCCCGTTGCTCTAAGGTGCAAACCAGGCAGGGCCCGCCCCCTCCCACCTCCGACTGTTTACCAAGATCCAGCCCTAATTGCCTTTGGCTGTCCCTAATGCCCTCCTGCACAATTTTCCCAATAGAATGGCGCCTACGGGGGTTGAGATTTCACTCGTCAGCAATCCATGTTAACGGGAGGTCTCAAAATGCACTGGGCCTGAAACTGGAACCCGCTAATGATACACAGAAATTAAAACCCTACCTCTGAAGAAGCTTCTAGTCGGATTTTTATTGTAGAGATGAGCCATTTCATGATGGCGTCCATCCACTTGCCTCTTAGACATAAAATCAGAATGCACCTTGGGCTTCTCTGCAACTCATTTTTCTGTCCAATGGCTTATCTTGCTTATAAAGAGTATTTTATACCAAAGTGATTAGATTGGGTGGTTGGGAGTGAGAGGGGGCACAGCTCCCCTCAGTTGGTCATGTAATATTGATCAGGGCCTGAAAGCAATTAGGATAGAGCTATCCTAATCTAAAAGCTAACTTAATTTCCAATTAGATTCTTAATCAAAGATGTTCATTTTGTCTTACAGCTCAACTTCTGTCCAGATCAGATAGAATATTCAAGGTGCACTTGGCTTAGCTGCCTCATAACAGGAAACAGGACCTTGGGGACCTACGATAAGGTGATCCATTACATCTGTAGGTTTATTAACATTGTCAAATAATAACTCCGACTGTGGGTTTTTGTTTGTTGTTGTTATTGTTGTTTGCCCCGGTGTCAACATAAGCTTTGAGAGGTAGGAGAGGGCAAAGGGCTAGAGAAGATGACAGACTTCAAGTCGAACCCTCAGGCTGAATCTCACCTGTTGGCATCAGAGCTACTTATGGACCAAGAGCCCAAGCCAATGGGCAGCATTCTCTCTAGGGGCCTGGATCTAAAAATGAGAGTCTCTTCTTCAACACAGAATTCCCTGGATTTCTTTCACGTGCAAGGATAGTGACCTACTGAGTTAGAAAGGGCTACCCAGGGTAGCTCTTCACCAGTTAAAAGCATGGGGAAAGTCTATGGGGAATTCTAAGGCCCTGTTGAGATGCTTAGCCATTGTGCAACTTTTGGCAACCTGGGGTGCTTCTGGGGGGTACCTGTCAGGGGAGCTTGGGGTCCCTGCGGTTTGGGGGAGGGCCACATTTTGTGTTTCTGTAGGCATCACTGTTTCCTTGAGTGGGTCATGGTTTCCAATTGCCGCCCCCTGGATGAATTAAAGAATTATAGAATTGCTGTTGCTTTTCCCTTTAGTCATCGTTATGTTCCTGTGAAATTGTTACAGTCATACCTTTTTTTTTTTTTTAAATCCGTTGATTCCTCTAACTCTTGGTTATTTCTGAGTTCTCTAGAAAATTCAGAAATAGGTAGCAATGTCCCACAGATTGCTTCATTCCCAAGTAAATG
Source organism: Procyon lotor (assembly GCA_028646535.1). Lineage (NCBI taxonomy): Eukaryota > Metazoa > Chordata > Mammalia > Carnivora > Procyonidae > Procyon > Procyon lotor. The sequence continues at coordinate 73,644,466 of CM053615.1, forward strand.
AAGATGAGCTTTTCTGTTTCCAACAAGATGAATTAGTAGATACTGGGTTTGCCCTCTTTTCTGAATTAAGTAAAACTTCAGTCAAACAAGTTTCAAGATGGTTGACATCAAGCATCAAAGGATAGTGACCCCTGAGATTCAAGAAACAAATGAGGTAAGCCCTATGGTTGCCCCAGTTTCCTGCCCGGAGAACATTTCCAGACCAGCACAGGGAAGGAAGAGTCCAGCTGGAGCCCAGTGATCTTCCTAGTTGACAAGGTGAGGGACCAGAGAGGGGAGAAGAGGCCTGCAGGGAGGGGCCTCGGGCCTCTGGCTCTGCAGAGGGAGTCTCAAGTACTGGCCAAGTAGTGATCTGTGTGCACATTTGAGGAGAGTCTGTGTCTGGAGAAAAAGCAGCACAGAAGGGTTAGAGGCAGAATCCTTAGAGCTCTAGGGCAGAAAATGGTCCTGCTTCCTGCCAGCCAGTGTAGAAATCCTCATCATTCACCTAGCATTCGGATAGAGTACTCACACGGGTTTTGCCTCAGTAGCAGGGAAAAATGAGTCCTAAACAAAATGCCACTCTGATCTCACCTAACAAAGCTCAGAAGCCAGACCCAGATGAATCAGACTATTTCCACATTAGATCCCAGGACTAAGCTCAAGAAACTTACTGCAATTAAAAAAATACCCCAGTACCAAACAAGACCAATTTCACTTTCCAGCATCCAATCAAAAATTACCAAGTATGAGGGGCGCCTGGGTGGCCCAGTTGGTTAAGCGTCTGCCTTTCGTTCAGGTCATGATCCCAGGGTCTGGGGATTGAGCCCCACATCGGGTTCCCTGCTCAGTGGGGAGTCTGCTTCTCCCTCTGCTTCTGCCTCTCCCCCTGCTCATGTACCTTCTCTCTCTCTCTCTCTCTCTCTCATTCATTCTCTCTCTTTCAAATAAAGTCTTTTTTTAAAAATTACCAAGTATGCAAAAAGCAGAGAAATATGGTCTATAATAAAAATCAAATAGCTGAAATTGATCCGGAAGTGACACTAATGATAAAATTAGCAGTCAAGAACTCTGAAGCCATGATTAAAACCGTATTCTATATGTTTAAGAAGCTACAAGAAAGACTGAACATGTCACATACTGGCATAGAAAGAACCCAAATCAAACTAGAGGTGAAAACTGTTATGTCTGATGAGAATATCCTGGATTGGACTAAGAGCATGTTACCCACTGCAGAGGAAAGAATTAGTGAAACTGAAGATTTAGCATTAGAAACGACCCAAGATGAACCACACAAAGAGAGAAGACTGAAAAGGTTGGAATAGAGCACCACTCAACAGTGGGATAACTTCAAGCAGCCTAGTAACACGTATAATGAAAGTTCCTGAAAAAGGGAGGAGAGGTGGAGGGGAAAATTTGAAGGACATCAGAAATTGTATCTACATGAGTAAGTATAAAGATTTTGGAAGGGATTTTCCAAGTGTTTTTAGAAGACAACTGTTTAAAGCAAAAATAATAACCGTGTATTACGAGTTTTAGAACATGTAGAAAAAGCGCACAACAATAACAAAAAGGTTGGGAGGGAAGAGATTATAGTGTCGTAGGGTTTATTCACTACCCCTACAGTGGTATGACATCAGTGGAAGACAGACTGTAGTAGGTTAAAGATGTATATGCAAACCTCAAACCAATCACCAAAATAGTACAACAAAGAGTTACAGCTAATAAAGCAACCTAGGGGGATATAAAGAATCGTAAAACCAATCCAAAAGTAGGCAGAAAAAGAGGAGGGAGAAGGATCAAGAAGAAAGAGGACAAACAGCAAGATGGTTGATTTAAACCCAGCCATATCAATAATCCCAACAAATGTAAATTATCTAATTCCTCACTTAAAATGCCAAGATTGTCAGTAAATTTTAAAAAATTAAAAAAAAAAACAAAACTAAATAAGTAAAATGCCAAGATTGTCAAATTGGATAAAAAAAAGTAAGACCCAACTACATGCTACCTACAAGAAAACCAACTTTAAATATAAGATGCAAGCAGATTAAAAAGAAAAGAATGGAAGACAAGGGGCGCTGGATGGCTCAGTGGGTTAAAGCCTCTGCCTTCGGCTCAGGTCATGATCTCAGGGTCCTGGGATCGAGCCCCGCATGGGGCTCTCTGCTCAGCGGGGAGCCTGCTTCCCCCTCTCTCTCTGCCTGCCTCTCTGCCTACTTGTGATCTCTCTCTGTCAAATAAATAAAATCTTAAAAACAAAACAAAAAAAAAGAATGGAAGACAACACCATGCCAACATAAATTTTTCTGAAAAGCTAAAGTGGCTATATTTGTAATAAATATGACAGATTTCAGAGCTCAGAATATTCTCAGGGAAGACACAGTCATTTCCTAATGTGTCAATTTATGGGGAGTACGTGTGTCCTAAATGTTTCTGGACTTACAACCAAGCTTTAAAGTACGTGAAGAAAAACCATGAGAACTGAAAGAAGAAGTAGATAAATTCACAATTACAGTCAGAGGTTTCAGCAACCCTCTCAATAATTGATAGAAGTAAACAGAAAAATCAATAAGGGGACGCCTGGGTGGCTCAGTTGGTTAAGCAGCTGCCTTCGGCTCGGGTCATGATCCCAGGGTCCTGGGATCGAGTCCCACATCGGGCTCCTTGCTCAGCAGGGAGCCTGCTTCTGCCTCTCTGCCTGCTTGTGCTCTCTCTCTCTCTCTCTCTCTCTCTGACAAATAAATAAATAAAATATAAAAAAAGAAAAAAGAAAAATCAATAAGGCTATAAAAGATATGAATAGCACTTTCAACCAACTTGAACATAATCAACATTTAAACAACACTCTACCCAATGTCAGTAGAATATATGTTCTTTTCAAGTGTACACAGATACCAAGATAGACCACATCCTGAGTCATAAAACAAGTCTCAATAAAGTCAAAAGGAATCAAGTCATACAAAATATGTTCTCTGACCACAATGGAATTAAATTAGAAGTCAGTAACAGAAAGATACCTGGAAAATCCCCAAATATTTAGACGCTAAATAACACATTTCCAAATAACCCATGACTCAAAGAAGAAATTTTAAAATGAATGAGAAAATTCATTTTCTCAAATTCAATTAAAGAAAAAATTCAAAAAGAAAAAAATTTTTTAATTGAAAAAACAACCAGTTACAATTTGTGGTGCTAAGGCAGTACTTAGTGGGAAGTTTATAGCACCAAATGCCTGTATTTTATTTTTTTTAATGTTTTATTTACTTATTTAAGAGGAAGACCATGACAGGGTCTTTTTCAGGAGGAGAGGGAGAGAAGGAGAGGGAGGGAAGCCCAGCAGACTCCGCACCGAGCACAGAGCCCAATGTGGGGCTCCAATATCAAGAGCTGGAGACCCAACCGACTGAGCCACCCAGGTGCCCCAATCCCTATGTTTTAAAAAGAAGAAACCAGCCTAAGAAACTAGAAAAAGAAAAGTAAATGAAACCCAAGATAGGCGGAAGAAAGGAAATAATAAAGAACAGAGCCAAAATGAATACAGTACTATATAAAATAAGACAAGAAAAATAAGTGAAGTTGTTCTTTGAAAAAATAAATTAAATTGATAAACCTCTAGCGAGACTAATCACAGAAAGGAGAAGACACAAATTACTAATGTCAATAATGAGAAAGGTGACATCATTACAAATTCTTCAGGTATTAAAAGGATAATCAGGAATATTATGAATATCCTTATTCATTACTTCAACTTATATGAAGTAGACAAATTTCTTGAAAAGCACAAATCATCAAAGTTCGCTCAAGAAGAAACAGATAGGGGCGCCTGGGTGGCTCAGTGGGTTAAAGCCTCTGCCTTGGGCTCAGGTCATGATCTCAGGGTCCTGGGGTCGAGCCCCGCATCGGGCTCTCTGCTCAGCGGGGAGTCTGCCTCTCCCTCTGCCTCTGCCTCTGCCCCCTGGTTGTGCTCTCTCTCTCTCTAATAAACGAATAAAAATCTTAAAAAAAAAAAAAGAAAAAAGTCAGACACTTAACTGATTGAGCCACCCAATGCCCCTAGATGTAAGAATTCTTAAAAGTTTAGCCATCTGGGGGCACCTGGGTGGCTCAGTGGGTTAAAGCCTCTGCCTTCGGCTCAGGTCATGATCTCGGGGTCCTGGGATTAGGCTCTCTGCTCAGTGGGGAGCAGAGAGATTCCCTCTCTCTCTGCCTGCCTCTCTGCCTACTTGTGATCTCTCTCTTCTCTATCGAATAAATAAATAAAATCCTAAAAAAAAAAAGTTAAAAAAAAAAAAGTTTAGCCATCTGATCCAACACTATGTAAAAAGGATATGCATAATGACCAAGTAGGATTTATTCTAGCAACTCAAGATTGGTTTAACATTTGAAAATCAATCAATATAATTCACCACATTAACAGAGTAAAAAAGAAAAAAAAAAAAACCGTGATCATCTCGATAGATACAGAAAAGGCATTTGATAAAATCCAGTGTTTTTTCCTGACAAACTCTTGGCAAAACAGAAGTGGAAGGAAACTTTCCTGACCTGATAAGGAGCATCTGGGAAGGTCCTACTGTTACCATCATCCATGACTGTGAAAGAACGCTGGATGAGGAGCAAGGCAAGACTGTCGCTCTCACTGCCTCTATCTACCCAACATCGCACAGGAAGATCTAGCCAATATGCCAAGGCAAGAAAAAGGGGGAAAAAGGCATCCAGATGGGCGCCCGGGTGGCTTAGTTGGTTAAGCCTCTGTCTTCAGCTCAGGTCATGATCCCAGGGTCCTGGGATCGAGCCCCGCATCGGGCTCCTTGATAAATGGGAAGCTTGCTTCTCCCTCTCCTCCCCACTTGTGTTTTCCCTCGCTGTCTCTGTCACCATCTCTGTCCCTCTCTGTCTCGAATAAACAAACAAGATCTTTTTTCAAAAAGGCATCCAGATTAGGAAGGAAGAAATTAAACTTCATTCACAGATAACATGAACATGATCTTCTGTTTTTGTTTTCGTAGCTGAGTCCGGATTGCACCTGGAAATGCAAAGGACCCAGAAGAACCAAAACAACCTCAAAGAAGAAAAACAAAGTCAGAGGACTTACTAGAAAGCGACAGTATTTCGGACCCCGTGATATCGGTGTCAAGATAAAGAGACCCAGTTATGCAAAACAGAAAGTCCAGAAATAGATCCACACCTACATGACTGATTTTCGGCAAACGGGAAGAGGCAATTCGGAGGGGATTTTCTGCAGGAGCTAGCTCCCTGGGTTCTCGGACTGGATCTCACGACCCCCGTCCAGCGA
>CM053615.1:73659583-73681572 GCA_028646535.1 Procyon lotor
CTTCTCACTATAAAGAGATGCACTCCCCTACCCAAACGTATCATTTCATGTTAGCAGTTAGCGAATTTGGGGCCGCTCTGGCACGGGTGAATAGGAACGCGATGTTGCTAATTTTCCTGCTTATTTCCTTTCTGTTTTGTGTTTATTGAAGAAGTGACAAATTAGGGTAACACCTGCCTATTAGGCCACCTCCTGCCTGGGGCCCTGAGCTCATCAAAGTCCCAGGGAACTAGGGCAACAGCTCAGACGACCTCCCATTTCTGGTCCCCGCCAGTCCCTGAGAGCCCCCAGGCCACAGGTGGGTGGTGGCAGGCATGGGGCTGCTGATCCAGCTCCCCTCTAGGCAGGTCCCCAGGGCCAGAGGAGGGGTTCAGGGTCTCTGTCCTGGATTTCTCAGAAGCCAGTGCCTTTGCCCCGCCTGTGCCCAGGTGCCCGGAAGGCACCCACTCTGTTCTCTCACGGCGGCTGTTCCGGCTTGGAAAAGGTTTTTTTCAAAGGTAGAAAATAGGGCACCTGCATGGGTCAGTCAATTAAGCATCTGACTCTAGACCTCAGCTTAGGTCCTGATCTCAAGGCTCACGAGTTCAAGCCTCAAGTTGGGCTCTACGTGGGGCCTACTTAATAATCATAATAATAATTAAAAAGGCAGAAAGCAAACTTGCAAAAGGAACTTTGCTCTTCCACGGCCCCCTTTCACTGCCTAAGAGCGGGCTTGTTTTCAGGGAATGGGACTCCACACCAGAAAGCCCTGCGCCTCCAGCCTTGGATTTGCTTCCCTCTCCCAGCCCCCAGATGCCCGCCGTGGCTCAGTCACACACAGGTGACAGTCCCCATGAGCTGGCAGACAGCAGTGTCTCATGTGGGGTATTACTCAGAACCAGGTCCTGGGGCATCTGCCTTCAAATCATCCCAGTGGCCTGGCACACGGGCTGCCTCTGCTCCCCAGGGTCCCGGTCCCCGCCCCTCCCCCTCATCAAGGAGGTGGGAGGGAACTCGGGTAAGGGCACAACTTCTGGGGGACGCAGACCAGCCTGGATCCGGCCCCAGATCAGTTAACTGTGGATAATCCTACCCACCTTGCAAGGTTTTTGTGAGTATTAAATACACAGAAGCCCCCAGAAACCATCTGAGTGAGGCAGTTAGAGGTGTACGGGCCCCGACTGACCTGAAGCTCTTTTAACCCCAGTTACAGTTTTGGGGACAATACATGCTCCAAAGGGAATGAACTCCAAACAGTCACTGCCTCCTCTAAGATTCCCTGTTTGCTCTGGAATGACCTTGGACTTCCAGGCAGACCCTTAGTTCCTTGCTCCACGGCATGGAGGGGGCAGGCTGGGACCCCAGGCCTGCACACACTGACCCTCCTCCTTTCTGCACAGCAGAGATACCATAGGGAGGCCACTGAAAGGGGCGAGCCAGCCTCCCAGGACCGCGCGTGCACACAAGTGCTCGGCCAATGGGTCGAGTGGCAGCAGACGCATTTTGTGGGTAAGCGCAGACGCGCCTGTGTCCACCTTCGCACACGCGAGCAGAAGACACTGGTCTCCCTTGTGTCTACCCCCTGGATCTGCTCACTGGCTTCTGCTGGCCTTCGGGGCATGACCAGCTAGAGAACTTGTGCGACCCGGTGCAAGCAAAAACTCAAGGTCACCTGTTCAAAAATGAAGAATTTCAACATGGCGACAGCAGAGCACTGAACCGTGCGAGGGACCCTCCGGATCAGAGGCCCAGTGCGACCTCACAGTCTGTACACCCAGGAAACCGTCCTGCTGCCACGGCCACCTGTCACACTCCCGCCTTCGTCCTCGTGTGTGAATCCAAAGGACCGCAGGCAAGTCCCGGCCTGACGCTGAACTTTGGAATGCTCTGGGATCCCCCCCGCAGCAAATTTGAATCAGACTCCTCAGCCTCCCTCACACTCCTTTTCCTGCGGCAGTCCCCATCCATCATCCACTCACCAAATGTTTGCAGAGCACCCATCATCGGTGTTTGCAGAGCACCTGCCATGGGAGGACCCTGCACCCTCTGGGCACCTGGCGCCATCCTTGACTCTCCCTCTCACCTCTGGAGGTCCCCCTTCTCTTTGCCTTCACCCTGGCAAGGACCTCCCCCTAGGTCTCCCAGCCTCAGCTCCTGACTCCTGCAATATTCCCCAGAAGCCCAAGTGATCTTTTAAAAACAAATCCATTGGCACCATCCCTGCCTCCAACCCTGTTAAACCTGCCATGACTCCTCATGGCCCTTAAAGCTGAGGCAGTCAAAGCTCGGGACCCCTCCCACGCCGGGGGGCACGCATATCCACGCCCTCCCCAGGCTCCAGACCCACCAGCCGCTCTCGGTTCCTCTAATGGGCCGTGCCCCTCCTCCTCCTGTGCCAGCCAGTGCTACTCATGCCTCAGCTCCAGAGCCCCCCAGGGAAGCCCACCCTGGCCCTACCCCGTATCCGATGCCACTCCGTCCTCGTCCTGCTGCTTCCTGGCACACACACAGGGCTGATTAAATAATCATGGGCTCGCTTGCTGATGATCTCAAGGGGGCAGGGGCCGGGCCTCCAGGATTTGCCCTTGTGCCTTTGGCCTGGGACCAGGCAAAAAGAATACTGAAGGGCTGGGTCAGTAGCTGTGGGCAGCCTGCCCCGTCTCTCCCTCAGGGCCTGTTCAGAGCACCCCAAGCTTCTCCTTGGGGAGAAGTGTGCCGTCTCATCTAGAGCACCTGCCCCCGAAACCGCCCCTCCCAGCGCGGGCCGCCCCTGCAGCGATGCCGGTGACAGTGGTCATGTTCCCCACGCCCGTCCCCCGTGTACACACGTCCGCGCGGAGCTTCTCCTCAACTACCCGGGGGGCCAAGACTGGGGGCACGTTCAATGGAAGAGGCTTGGAGACAGGAGAGGCCTAGCTCAAGGTGATGCAGCCACAGGGCCGCCAGACCGGGCCCCGCAGCTGCCAACAGACCCTCACTCAACACGTGCACATGCATACACACGCGCACACACACACACGTGCATTCACACACACGCTCGGAGCACCACGACTGATGGAGAATGTGAGTCTCAAGGGTTACAGAAAGGCCTTCCGTGGGGGCACCTGCGTGGCTCAGTCAGGTAAGCATCTGACTCTTGGATTCGGCCCAGGTCATGATCGCGGGGTCCTGGGATGGAGCCCCGTGTCAGGCCCTGCCCTCAGCAGGGAGTCTGCTTCTCCCTCTCTCTCTGCCCTTTCCCATCCCTCATGCATGCGTTCTCTCTCAAATAAGTAAATCTTAAAATTAAAAAAAAAAAAAAAAAAAAAAAGGAAAGGAAAAGAAAAGCCTTCCCTGGAGACAGGAGGTCTCGAAGCTATGCTGGGGAAGCATGGGGTCTGGGGAACCTCACCCAGGACTGGCCCAGGGCAAAGGCCCCTCAGTGGAGGGTGAAGGAACCCAGGGATGCCCAGGGCAGCGCCTTGGGAGGGAAGGTAGGACCTGCCACTTGTGTGACCTTCGAAGACAGCAGCACACCCCTCCCCGTGGCTGTAGGAAGAGCCCTGGTCCGTGCCAGGCAGGGGCGGTGAGCCTGGACCTGGGCTCTCTCCCCAGCATGGACGGCCCCTTCTGCCCCTGGGGCTCCCCGCCTCCCCCAGGGCTCCACTGCATTTTGAGTTCTGGACCCCAGGGCCGGACCGGCTCAGCCCACTGACCCTCAGAGCAGAGTTTCCAAACTTGACATCTCTTCGTTTTGATCCTGTCTACGTATCTCCTATATTATTATTCACTTGAGTTTCTTCCTTAAAATCCATCATTTTTTAAAAACGACATTGAGTTTTTCCTAAGAAACACACGAAAAGAACATGTTGAGTAGGCTAGATATATTTTTTTCCCTGATACACATTAAAATAAATATGTTGCTTTAAATTCAAGTTATACTTAGGCTTAACTGAGTTCACTTAAATATTATTTCACATCTCACAACTGATGTCCGTCGGACACTCGGAGAACCTCGTTTCCAGACAAGAATTTGAGGCTTGAGGGCAAAAGGGCTGCCGGTACGAAGGCTTCTCTGCCCACACCGGTCTTGGGGCCTCAGATGGGTCCCACGGGCACTTAGGCCTTATCTTCCCCTGGCCCCAGTCCTACGCATTTCACAGTTTTGTACAATTTGCAAAGAGTTCAAATTCTATAAAAGTTTGCAACCAGAAGCCCAGTTTCCCGACTTCTGCCCCACAAGGCCGCCCACAGGGCTGGCCCCTTCCCACCAGGTGCCTGCTCTCCGAGGGAGGGTCCTGGGGTGTTCCCCCTTCCTGCCTGCTCCCAGGGTCTCCCCCCAAAAAAACCCCACTCCTTCCAGGGCCTAGGCCCCTCTGTGTCCAGGCCTCAGCCCTGGGTCCCCCAGAAAGGACCAACAGTGTCTGTCTCATTTGAGTTTTTAGTTACAAAAGCTGTGCTTTCCTTTTTAATTTTTTTTTTTAAGATTTTATTTATTTATTTGAGAGAGAGAGAGCAAGCACACACACAAGCAGGGCAGAGGGAGAGCAGATTCCCCACTGCGCAGGGAGCCCAACATGTGGCTCGATCCCAGGACCCCGAGATCAGGACCTAAGCCGAAGGCAGATGGTTAACCGACTGAGCCACCAGGTGCCCCCAAAGTGGTGCTTTTCTTTAAAAACAAAAACAAAAAAAAAAAGCTGTAGAGAAGGGTTTAAAGTGAGAAACCAAAGCCACATGCCTTGCCCCACCTCGCTGAGGTTCCTCACCACATCACACTTGGGTAAACATCCTTCCAGACCTTTCTCTGCACCGACACGCAGCGCACATTCCCACTCAGTGTTTTCTCTTTAACACAACGGGGCTCCTGCCTTGCATGTTTTACAACTTCTGTGAGAAAATGTGGCAGGAGGACCATTGCCCCCCGTGCCAGCCCCCCGGCTCGGCCTCGACGGCAGTGGCGGCCCCCCCACCTTCCGCCTGGTACACAGACCACACTTCCCCTCCCCACCGACGGCCGCCGGAGCTGCTCCCGGCGCTTTGCAGTTTTCAACCTCATACCTACATCCTGACGCCCTGGCTCTTCCGTTCATGCATTCGGCAATTTTTTTTTCCGTCCGCCTACTGTATGTCAGGCAGCGGGCCAGGAGCTCCAAGTCTCTGTAAGACGAACTCCACGAGCAGGACCGCACCGGAGGGCGTGTATGTTGGAAACTGTCACGGATTCAGCCAAACCCACCTTCCAGAAGCTGCCCACCTCGGGCCTCCTGCAACAGTGTGGGCGGCAGTCCACTCCCCCACCCCTCCGACCCCATCGCGGGGCCTTAGTGATCAGTTTCCTTTCCGCCCGGATCTGATCAGCGAACAACAAAGATCTCAGGATTTAATTTGTTATTTCCCCGATGGCTGCCGCGGCTGGGTCCCCCCTTGCACGTCTCCGGGCGCAGCCGGCTTTTGTTTTCGGCTCTCCGAAGGTGAGGGTTGGAGCCATCGCCTGGCCGGGGCCGGTCCGTCCCCCCCACTTCCTCCCACCCCAAAGCCTGGAAACAAGGACTTCCCTCTCCCACCCACGCCGCCCTCGCCTCCGCCGGGGCCCAGCAGATGGGGGAGGCCGCCTTCCGTCCCAGAGAGGAAGCTTCGTCCTCGATTGTTCTGTGCGGGGCCCGAGGCTGCAGGAAGAGGCCACGGGGTCCCCCACCGGAGTGGAGCAAGCCCCCTTGCGCAAGAGGCCTCAGGTCTCGGGCGGCTCCCCCATCATAAAATGAGGACCCCGTGGGGTCCTGGGGAAACAAGAGAGGAGGGGGAGCCAGGGCAGGTGCACACATCGCCCGGCTCCAGAGTGCCCCCTCCGCCTGAAGCCTCAGTCCCTCCACCCCTGCTCGGCCCCTTCCCTCCAGCCTCGCGAGGCCCTAACAGCAGGTGTCACTGCATGCCCTGGCTGGAAAGTCGCCCCCTCTGCCCGGCTCCTCACTCGCGGCTCCCAGGCGTAAGTGGGTCTGCGAAACCCGGCCCAGAAGAGAGCACAAGAGAGCACAGCGCCCCACGACAGCAGTCTGTCCGCTGACTCCGCCAGGCATTGCAGGACTCAAAATGAACGCGTAGTGGCTCTGCCACGGACAGGGCCACGGATCGAGTGCGTGGAAGGCGCCAGGCACCGTGCTGAGCTCCTCCGGCGCATCTCCTCATTTAATCCTCGCAGCAACCAAGCGAGGGAAGGACCCTTCTCCCCATCTTCCGGGTGGGAACAGAGAGGCGCAGAAGGGTTAAGAGACGGCCCTGCGTTCGCCGCTGGGATCCACACCTTGCTGGACCGGCGCCCGCCCACAGAGACCGTCTCTCTCGGGCTCTCTCTCCCCTAACCCCAACCAGCCCTGGGCCTCAGCCATGCCCCAGCCTCCCTGGGGGCCCCAGAGGAGGGCAAGCTGGGGACAACACGAAGCGTCTCCCACACAGGCTAGAAATTGTGACTTGTCACTTCGAAGACTGTGCCGGCTGACAGGTGGCGGTTGAGGAATCGTGGAGGAGGGGGCTGTGGAGGCAGGTGTCTCCAACAGTTGGGGGGGTGGCTTTTAAAGCACCGTGGGTTGGCCGACAACCATACAGAACCCTGTGACGCTGGCACGGAGAGCCGCTCCCGACCGCAGGAGTCGGGCTGTAACCGAGGTGGCAGGCGTGAGCGTTACGCCTCAAACAGATGAAACCCAGGGTGTCGTCCTAAAAAATTCTCCAGGATTAGAGATTAATTTTAAGCAGGGATAATGTGCGGGGGTATCACGGGCTTCGGTTAAGTATTTGGAATCAACATTTTGAATACAAGCCCGTTTGTAAAGGACAGAAGCCCTAACCTTAACCTTTGCCACCTCCCCGGCTGCCCTCTCCCCGGGCCACAAAGGCCCAGAGTGGGAGTTTCATTTGAATTATTCCAATTGTGAGGGTCTCATCCAGTGGTTCTCAGTCAGGGGGTGACTCGGCACCCCTCCCGGGGACATTGGGTAACATCTAGAGACAGTGTGATCATCCGGCGGGGGCGGGACGCTCCTGGCAACGAGTGGGCCGAGTCTAGGGATGCTGCCCACCCTGCTACAGTGCACGGGCCGGCGGGGGCAGTGGCCCATCCACGGTCTCCGCTCAGTCCCACCTGACCACCCCTCGCTCTCTGCATTGTTGCAGGGCTCAAAAAAAAAAAAAAAACAAAACACCTTTTGGGGTTGGAAAGATCGCACCTAAAATGCTTCCATTTGCACTCGAGAAGGAGCAGACGTTGGGGTCTCTCTAAACGAGGCCTTCTCATTTCCAGAGCGCGCCGGTCGAATACGGAGCTCTGCCCGCGGATCAGAGGAGCCTCGCTCTCGGTAATCCCACTTTTTAATACGATTTGGCCGGTGAGTCCCAAGTGGGACCGCTTCCAACTCAGCATCGCAGCCACGGCGTGGTCACCGAGAACTGTGCTCTCTCTGGGCCCACAGAGCCACCTGCGGGGACTTCTTTCCCTATCCCTCCTCCCCCGACAGCTGACACACAGCACCCGGTGACCATCCCGGGCCCCAGAGCCAGGGTGGTCGGCTGTTCGGCCCCTGGGCCCGAGCCCAGGAGGGGTCACTGCACACAGGCTCTGGCCTCTCTCTGGGGCTGGTCCTGCCCGAGCTGGGAGTTCGGGTCCAGGAAGAACGGCTGCAGGGGACACAGGGTCCCCCTCCATGCTGTAAGAAGTGCCCCAGGGAGGGGGCAGGAAACAAAGGGAAACAAATGGAGAGCAAAGAAAATGGCCTTCAACCTCTGAAAACGCAAATCATCCGTGACTTGCACTATTTTTAAATTTTTAAAAGTCAGGGAGTGGGCACTGCGTAAAAGACGGAGACCCGGGCTCGGGAGGAACTTCGAGACCGAGAGAAGTTTGCATCTGTCCGAGTGCTGCAGCCTGGGCCGCGGTGCTCAGCTCCTCACAGACACCGGGGCTCAACCCCCCAGCCGAGAGAAGGGCGGTCACGGTAACAACGTCAAAGACAACCCCAGGCTTGGCACAGGGCCGACTGCTCGACGAATGTCACCTCCCATAATCCTCGCAGTAAGCCAGGGGGCAAGGACTGTGACTGGCCCTGTTTGCAGACAAGGAAACCGAGGGCCAGAGTGGCTAAGGTCATACCCTGGAAAGTGCAGAGCCTGGACTCCCGCCCAGGTCCGCTCGACTGCAGCTACGTGTGCACTGGCCACTTCTAACCAGGAAGCAAGGACTGGCCCGGAGAGGGAAAGTCACCTCGGGTCCGCCTCCAGCAACAGTGCCTGAAAGGACGGAGCCACCAAAGGAAGCTTCCAGCCCCTGTGCACAGGCCGGAAAGCGGAGGCCCCAGCCCGGCCTGCCTCTCCCTGCAGCACACGGCGTCTGCCTCAACTCAGCGCCCCTGGTTGTCCCCCACTTCCTTCCTCCTGGCACCCCTCTCTTTCCACGTTCCACGAGACCCTCTGCCTTCCCCTCCACTTCCAAGTTAAAAGACAGGCTTTGCCTAAAACCCCTAGAAAAACCTTTGTGTCTTGTCAATTTTCCCAGATCCTTTACCGAGTCCCAGAAGACTTCCGGCTTAAGGCTTTCTAGGAGAGTCCACGCCGAATAACTAGGAATTACGTTTCCCTTCTTGCCGTGGAAATTCAGCCCCCCCTGCCTGGCTTAACAGCCACTTTTGAGAACCAAAGGCTTTGGGTATAGACATCAGTCTGATGGAGGGACGTGCCCCCCATGTACCTCTATGGGGTGATCCCGGTTACATCCCCTTTTACTCTCGACCACCTTCCTCTTGTTTCCCTTACAACTTCAGAGGCGCCCCTGGAGTTGTTAAGTGGACTAGTGACAAGATCTAGTGTCCAGCCACCTTCCATCCCCTCCTCACCCCCTCTAATTTCGGGGCGGGGGGGCGGTTCCAGGATGTTCTGAAATCAGTTGTCCCAGGTCCAACTCCCAGGGAACCTCCTCACTTGCAGAACTGGGAAGCAGGGTGCACAGGGTCGGAGGCTGCCCTCAGGGCCTGCCTAGCTCCCTCTGAGGGACCTGATGCTCCGAAGGAGCTATTTTCACCGCCCTATCTCAGGGTGGCCCTGAAAGCCGAGTTGCTTTCCTTTCCATTGCTGCTCTTTCCAGAACGGGGATGACCATCTCTTGGGCCAGAGAACATAGCAGGAAAGAAGACTCAGGCTCCCCGTGTCCTGCACCAAGACGTGCATTGTCCTGGAAACATTCTGGAGACCAGGCCGGAGGCCAGGGTTAGGGTCCCTCTGGAGCCTTCTGGACACACTGCCACGGGATGTCAACACACAACGGCCTTCTGCCTCGGGGAGAGAAACACGCTACTCCGTGAAGCAAACTAGGTTTCTAAAACTAGCCATCCTCTCCGACAACACACCATAGGAACAGCAAAGCCTTCCCCCAGGTCCTCATGTGCCTCTGAAAACGCTGCAGAGACAAGTTCAAGCCGAGGACATAGCACAGTACAAACCACCACAGAGGCATCCGAGGGCCCCATTCTCCTCCAGAGTATCGGCCACGGGGGCCTCCCAGGGAGGCCCGAGCCTGGGGTGCCCAAGCCTCGGCTTCTCTAAGGGCCCCGGGACAGCACGCTCGTTAAATTTGCCAAAGAGGCTCCTGGTGGAATGTGCCTCTACAAACCGGCCTCTTACGGGGAAGGACACAGGAACCCCAGGGGCCAGGGGCCCGGGGAGGGAAGGTCCCAGAGCCGTGACCCCAATCCGAATCAACAGGCACGCCCTTGAGGAGATCACCTGGCCAAGGAGGACTCAGAGGCCACTTCCATACCTGCCTAAAGCTTCCCCTCTGGCCCCCCAGCCCCCACCGCAGGCCCCCAAGCTCCCCAGCCTGAGCCGTCCCCCAACACTTGCCCCGGGCTGTACTCACATGCCCTGCTCCCCATACTGGTTGTAGAATTCCATGTGGCTGCACGCCTGAATCCAGCCGACGACCCAGGTCTCCTTCTTGGGGATGGGCGGCATGACCACCTGGGCAGAGGCCCGGAAGTGGGGTGTCCGGTAGCGGAGCACCACGCTAGAGGACTCATCGATGCTGGTGGGGATGGGGTCGATGGAGGCTTTCACATCAATCACGGTGATACCTTCCCGGAAGACTCTGGCTTTGCCCCCGATGCTCTGAATACAGCCCATGGCACACAGTACCGCTCTGATCTCCAAGGAAGACCAGCAGTCCCAGAGGAAACTGGGCATTGAAAGGATAGAGGCTGCCGGACCCAGTGCAGACGGTACTGCTCTCCAATCTCAAATCTCAAGACCGATATCCATAGGATAGAAAATTCACCGAGTACAGGGGCTTTGCATATCACTCGGGCCCTTTTATAAATAAGGATTTTGCTGCATTTCAAGAGCCCTGGGTTCTCTCTTCTTCTGCTAGCAGTGGACAAAAATCACCGATATTCTTTGGGTTAAAAAAAGGGAAGTTTGGAGGTTAATGGATAATCATGGTGTTCAGACATCCAGCCCTTCCGTGCCTCACGCGCGGGGAACACAGCTCGGAGACGCTCCTGAAGTCTCGGGGCGAAGAAGGCGAAGGCCGGCAGACACATCAATGAGGAAGGCTCGTCCCCTGCGCGGTGCCGCCACCCTCGCTGCAGAAGTCTGACTTCCTGCCCTTCTGCCTTCCGCACGCGCTCGCTCGGGGCACACGCACCGGCCGCTCGCCCAACGGGGCCCAATCAATGGCAGAGCAGTTTCTGTTCGAGCGCGGAGGCCGGGGCGCCCTCGGGGGCGAGCGCCGACCCGCGGCTTCCAGGAGGCGAGCGCCGGGCTCCGGCCGCCCGCGGGGTCCCCGAGGAGCGCGGCGCGGGTCCCCGTCGGCGCCCACTCGCGGGCGCGGGCCGACGCCCCCACGCGGGCGCGCCGCGTCCCCCCGCCGCTGCTGCTGTCGCCGCCCGCCGCCGCTCGGGGCTCCGGCGCTGCGCTCGGGCCGCTGCCTGGCTCGCCGCGGCCGCCGAGGACCTGGTGGGGGGGGTGGAAGAGACAGGGCGTCAAGGCCCGCCTCAAAGTTGAGCCGAACTTTGCTGCGGGGGGCGCGCGAGGCGGCGACGCGTGTGCGCGGGGCGCGGGCTGCGGAGCTGACGGCGCAGCTCTGGGCGGTCTCCCCGGAGGCGGCGGCCCCCCCCTCACCCGCCCGCCCCGTCAGTGGCGGCTGCACGACCGCGCGCACCAGCGAATAATCGCCGCCCGTGACATCTCCGCTGACACCCTCCCGGCCCGGGGGCGGCGTGGGTTGGCGGGCGAGGGCGACCGGCTGGCACTGCAGTGGGCCGCGTGGACCTGCCGGCCCCGGCCCCCACCGCCTCGCCGCCAGCGCCGGAGCCCCTTCCCCGGCCGGCTCCGTCCGACCCCCTGGGGGCGCAGTGTCACCCCGCAGGCCGACGTGAACGGGCGTGCGCCCCTTCCCGAGCCGGGATCCCTCGACCCCGGAGGGCGCAGTGCCCCAGCCCCGCCGCGTCGGTCGCCTCTGTCCCCACCCTTGCCAGCCCGGAGCGGCCCTGGGCCCCCCGCGCGTCGGACGCGCTCGCCGCCGCCGGGGAACTTTGGCGCGCACGCCCCCACCCGGGCGGCGCCACCGACTCACCTGCCCCTCGGGCCGCTCCGCGTGCCCCGGGCGCCGCCCTCCGGACGCCCCTGACCCCCGCCGCGGGTACGTCCCCGGGGCGTCCCCCTCCCTCCCCCGGGCAGTGTCCTTTGGCTCCACTGGGGTCCGGGGCGGCCGTGGGCGCCCCCGGCCCCCACCTCCTCCTAGCTCGGGGCTGCCGGGGGGGGGTGGCCGGGGGCGGAGGGGTGAGGCTCGGGGCTCTCTCGCCCCCACCCCGTGCGCCCGCTTTATTTTATGATCATCGTGAGCGTGCTGTCGCCGCTCAGCCCCGCCGCCGCGCCGCAGCCGCCTGGCGCGCCCCCCGCTGCCTCGCTCCGCTGCAGCATCGGAAAGGCAACCAGGTCAAACTTTGCAGAAACTCAGCCCCTGCGCCGGCCTGGCCCCGCGTCCGCCCGCAGCCGCCGGCCGGGGCGCAGCGCACGCAGGGACCGCCGCCCGCTCGCCGGCCCCGCCGGGATGCAGGTCCGCAGGCGGCGGCGGCGGCGGCGGCGCCGGCCGGCGGGCGGGCGCCGCCTCCTCCTCGCCGCCCGCCCTGCTCTCCACCCTCGCTCCCCGCACACAGCCCGCCCTCCCCCCGCTAATCCTCTCCCGGGCTCCCCCCTCTCTCTCCTCCTGCAGCTAGTGGGGAGCTGAGCCTCTCCTTGCATAAACGACATTTCCTTTTCGGCAACCCCAGGAATTCTGGGTATTGTAGTTCGACTTCTGTCTCGGGTCCAGGTGGGCTCTTCTGCCCTTTGAGCTGGGCAGCCCCTCTGGGGAGGAGGGTTGCACGGTCCTGGTGTTCCTGGCCACGGTGGGGCCGTGGCTGGGTGGAAACTGTGCAGGGGCCCCGGGAGGGCCCTGGGCTGGGAAGCTTGGGAGAGAAGTCTGGGGAAAGGGTTCCGGGGACTGAGCCTCTTGGCGCTCTGACAGGTGGGCAGGCCTGCGGGGCCCGGGCTGTGATAAAGTGCTTCATCATTTCATCTGCCCTCAGCCCTCCCCCACCCCCCCACCCCCCGTGGAGGGAGGTCTGTTATGGGTACTTCACAGGGCAGGAATTCACAGCAGGGAGCCCCCAGAGACTTGCCCAAGGCCCCGCCCTGGCAGGTGTCCCAGCTGATACTAGGACCCCAGCAGTCTGAGTGCGGAGGTTCAAGGGCGGGTTGACCCTGGACAGCCCTGTGAGCCTCTGGGAGCTGCCTCAAGCCAGCAGCCCCACCCCCACCTTGGGATTTACTCCCCCAGGGAAAGGCCAGGTGGTTTGTGACATCAGAAAACCTCACAGCCACTTAGAGCCGTGCTCTGCCCCTGCCCCGCCCCCATAACTCTGACTTCCAAAGGTCCCCACAGCCCTCTGGGGAGGTACCCCGGCCACTCTCCAGTTAGAGCACCTTGAGTGCCAGCGAGGGCAGGAGCTGGGGAGGGAGGGTTCCGGCCCCTCTGAGGTCTCTTCTTTGAGGGATGAGAGCTGGGCCGAGGGACCGTCACTTGCCAACGCCCACTTAGGCCACGGGTACCTTATTTCTAGTCCCGCACACTGAGACGAAGGGAGGGTGGCCCTCATGACCTGTTTCCTGCTACAGAGGAGAAGCCCAGACAGCACAGGCCTCCCAGAGACCCCCGTGTGAATGTCCACTTCCACAAAGAAGACTTCCCTAGCCTCTTAACCCAAGGTGGCCTCTCTCTGCTATGACATCACGGCTCCCCCAAAGCATTCTGCCCTCTGGGACTCACACGGCCTGCAACCCCTCCTTTGCCTTCAGATAACTGTTACGCTCCTCAGTTTCTGTGTAGGTAAGACATTAACTTGTGGGGATGTGTGGTTCATCCCCCAACCCCCACCACCCCCAGGGCCTGGAACAGAGCAGCCCCCACCGGCCAGGGTGTTCCCTGAAGTCACAGATGCCGTCCTGGTGACAACGACATGGGTGCCCTCTGACCTCGTGCCAGACTGCACGTTTTTCTCATTTGATGTGAAAAGGACAGAGACCAGAGCCTTTACCTTGTCACTAAACAGTCACACCCCTTGAGTGACCCCTGAGCCCAGAAGGTGGGAGGTACAGACAGAGACCCAGGAGTCGGGGGAGGAGCTTTTCGGACTCTGGATTCCCAGCCGGATCTGGCCAAGTCCAAAGCCCACTCAGTTCCTTCCTCCGGGGACGCTGTCCTTGTTAGCTGGGCCCAGCCCCTCTGAATGGGAGGGAACTGACCCCTAGGAAGCCCTGTCCCCGGTGAGTCCCACTGAAAGAGGTGCTTGGGTGCCCCTAGGGGGTGAGGGCTCTTGCAAAATAGAAGCCCCCTCCTCCTTAACCTCAACCCCGTAGATGCTTCCCTTTTCACATCACACCCCATGCAGTCCTTTGTCCTGGGCTAGCTGACGGCCACTTTTGGGGACAGCGGGCTACGGCAGTGTCCGTGGGCCTGTCGACCAGGCTCTGAGCTGAAGGATGCTCCTCACAGGCCAGCCCTGACAGAGAGAGGGTCTCCGCGGGCTGGGCTCTTGTACGTGCCCTGTCCCGGTCCTCCTGGGCCCTTCAAGGCTCTGGCGGCTCCCCCAGCTCTTGGGCCCTTTGGCCCTCCAGCCTCCCGACTCAGTGTTCTTCCTGCTCAGCATTTTCTGGAGCTCCGTGGGTGTCAGGCACAGACCCATAGCTGCCTCAGCATTTGTGGAAGGCCCGGGGTGCATTCACCCGGGTATGAAGCCCTAGCGCCTGCAGAATGGAGGGAGGGGACATCTGGTGGTAACATGCCCAACAGCGTGGGGACACTTACCGTGCCCCCCGGCCAACCTTTTCCCCTCCCCAGGTCTCAGTCTCCCTAGAACCCGGGAAAGTCAGCAGTGAATGGGAAAGAGGAGGGACTGGATAGCCCCAACCCCGGCCAGGAGCTGGTGAACTCCCCAGTGCGGCAACTTGGGGACTCCAAGTATGGTCAGTGGGAGAACACGGTCCCTCAATTCTGGGCACATTGGCCGGGAGAGGCCACGGAGAACCAGCCACACAACAAATCCGAGGTCAAAACCACATGGCCCGGCCCGGCTGGGTTTTCACATGCAGCTCAAACAAGCTGTGAGTCCTTCAAGGTCTGCGGAAAGAGCTGGAGGCGGCTTCTCCTCACTGAGCGTCACTGTAAGCCATCGTACAGATCCCCCTCCAGGCCTCAGGGTCAGCCCCCCAGCCGGCTTCCGTAGCCCTTCCATAGCCAAGACACTGAGGCCCAGGCAGACGGGGGTGTGGATGGCCCTCAGCAGCCCGGCTCCAAGACCCAGAGGCTGGCGATTCAGGGGAGCAGGCGCTCTCCCTGGCATCCCTGTAGTTGTCAGGACCTCGTTTTCAGGGCCATCGGAGCCGGTCTCCAGGCTCCCTCTCCCTCATTGGCCAACCTGCATCTCAAGGCCAATGCTAGTCCTTCAAGAGCTCCTGGCCTCCAAGGGTGTGGTCATCATGGGACAAGAAAGGCATTTCCCAGGAAGGAAAAGCCTTTGTTCTGCAGATGGAAATGTTAATGCTGGAATTCTGTTGCCCTGGGAAACAGGGTACTCTCCCTAACTGTTTGGGACCAGACTGGAAGCCAGTAGCGAGTCTTGGAATGCCCACCCAGGAAACAGTGGGCAGGGCTGGAAGGCCAGGCAAAGGGCTGGAGGCGGGGCATCCGGAGGCCAGGAGGTGGACCCCGCTGATGCGCCCCACCTCTGCAGGGAGCAGGGATGGGATCTCAGAGAGGGCTGATCCACGGCCTCCCCTACAGATGGGGAACACGGGCCCAGCGAGGTCATCCAGAGAGGGCCCCCGCATTAGAACCCAGGCCATTCTGCATTAAGAGGCAGTGGCGTGGTGTGGGAAATATCCAGGAGGCGTGAGACCAACTGCTTCGGTAGCTGCAGGTCCGGAAGCAAAGGCCTTTCAGGCCAGAAGTTCAGAACCATATTGCTTCTAGGGTGTGTCAAGGCACGAGACTTCTCAGCTGGCCACCACCCGCAATTGCCTTCCTTCCCCGGCATCGACTGGACACTTGCCCTCGGCTGGGTGCTCAGGGGTTGCCGGAAACACAGGCAGGGCCAGGACAGACGGCGGGCGTGGTCCCCACGGCACTTATGTCCCATGGGTCAGAGAGATGTCAGGGTAAATCCAGGAATGATGAATGGAGGTATGAATTAACATGAATAATATATAAATACACATTCATACTTGAAACGGGTACGAGTAAGTATCGATTGCTATAAATCAGATACACAGAGTAAATCGTTTTGATTTGTGGGTGACCAGTGGGAGGGGAGGGATGGTGTGTGTAGTGAGCATAGTAGAGGAGGTGAGAGAGTGAGGCCGAGTGTACTTGTGAGTGTGTGATGGTGTGGGTTTGTGTGTCTCGGTGTGGGAGGGTGTGTGTGTGTCTGTGTGTGATGAACATAAGTGGTGTGGGTGTGGATGAGCAAGTGTGTAGTGATCACGTATGACAGCGAGTGTGCCTTGTGCGAGGATGTCTGTATGAGCGTGGGGGTGGCCGAGTGTGCCCAAGGCATGTGTGTCCCTGGGTCTGTGTGGATGTGTATGAGCTTGTGTCTGTGGGAGACGGGGGTCCCCGGGGATGTGCGGATGCGTGTGCGACGGTGAGTGTAGCTGAGCACATTTTTGAATGTGAGAGTGTGTGTGTGTGTGTGTGTGTGTGTGTGTGTGTGTGTGTGCGCGTGCGCGCGCGAGGGCACAGGCCTGTGGGATGTTATTCCGGGGGGGCTGAGGGGTGGGGGGTGCAGTAACCTGCGGGATGGAGATTCCACGGGCCACATGGAGGTCACCTAAGGGTGGCTAGGGGCTGCTTCTCCCAGCCCGACTCCCAAGGGGGGCACCCTCTGGGGGTCCCGGGTAGGGAATCTGCCCGCCCCTCTGGTCCGACCTCCCCAGCGGAGCCTTCGGAGCCACAGTTCTGGCTGCAGAAGTCCTGCCCTCGCCCGCACAAGCGTCTCCCCAGCTGGGGCGCAGAGGCTCGGCGGCGCCCCAAGGTCAGGGAGCGGCCGGAGCGCGCAAGGACCCCGGGCCGCACCCGGCGGCGCGCCCGAGCGCCCCTCGGCCTCGGCGGGAGTGGGGGTCCCGCGGGCGGGCGCCGCTCCGCCGATTCCCCGCGCCCCACGCCCCCTGCCCCGCCGCCCGGAGGCGCCCGGAGGCGGCGTCCGCCGCGGGCGGGGTGCGGCCAGCTCGGTGCGGCACTGGGAGTTCTCCAAGGTGCTAAAATAAACCCCGCGAAGGATCAGGTTTCCCGACCGAAATAACCCAGGAGCGGCCTTCGAAATGCGAACTGCGCAAGCGATCCGGGCGGGAGCGCCGGGGTGGGGAGGCGGTGGTGAAAAACGCTGTTCGCAGGGCTCCCTCCCCCTCCCGGCGAGGGCCCCGCCGCTGCCCCTCCCTCCTCTCGCCTCCAGCTGTGCGGCGCCCGGACGCCTCCCTCCTGCCCCCATTCCCTTCTCCCCCTCCCTTCTGGGGTCGTCACCCCAAATAACCGGCCTCCTTTGGTCAACCGTCTTTGATGGTGAGGCTTGTAGTAGATTAGAGCCCAGCCTGCGGAAACACGGAGTCACTTATTCGATAAGCATGTATTGGCCCCCGCCGGGCCAGGCCCTGTCTGGGCCCCCTGGGCACACACCTGAACAAAGTAGAGGACAGTCCCTGCCCCGTGGGCTGACACTGCTCAGAGGACACGAGCCATAAACACACAGTAAGTATTACGGCCAAAGGCAAGGGAGAAGAGCAGAGGAGGGTAAGGGTCCTGGGGTGATGTTTGAGTCCTGGGGTGCCCCTCTGGCTCACTCGATGGCCCGGATAGAACCCCTTCACCTCTGAGCTTTGATGTTCCCACTTGGGCGAGGATGACTCCAAGCCCATCAAGTTGCTGTGACAGTTTGGGGACACACACTTAGCCCCGGGTAGGCTCAGAGCAACTATTAAGTACCAGCTGATGCTACCCACGCTTCATAGCAGTAAATAGTAGTAGGAAATCTCAAACACTTAAAGACAACCCATAGCAGGTGTCTAGGCCCCACAACCCGAGTCTGAGTCCTGCTCTGCCTCTCCCCGGAGGTGGGCCCTAGAAAGTCACTTCAGCCTCTCTCAGCATCCGACAGGGCTAGCACAGGAAGGTGGCATGGACCAGGAGTCAGGTAGGGTAGTGGTTCTGGGAGGCCAGGTGGTCTGCAAGGTTGTGGCACCTCTGAGTCACCTTCCCACGTCCCACTGGTCCTTGCGTGAGGCCGGGTGCCTAGCGGTCCTCAAGAACTGTCCCCTGAGTAGGCGGCTGAATCCGTGAACACCAAGCCCTCGGGGAATGGAGAAGCCGGGGGACCTGGGGCCAGAAGGAAAGCCTGCGGGCTCGGAGTTGCAGGGACCAGCCGGCCCACGTCCCGTCCCTGACCTTGGCAGGCTCTGCGGCCTCACAGGTGATGCCACACCACCCTAGGCTGCCCTTCCTCATCTCTAACATGGGAAGAGGGTTCTTGGACTTGCCCTGTTGGGCTGGAAGCGTCTTTAATCCGAGCTTTTCCAGGTCTGGGCACTGCAGTCGGTAGCCCCGGGGGCGACCCGTCAGATCCACGGGGGTGCAGCTGAGCACATGGTCCTCTTTGGCACTTGCCACTTGAACCACGTGTTTAGATTTGTATCGTCCTGAAATGGAAATAGTCTACGTGTCCAACAAGAGGCTGCTTACAGAAGGTATGGCCCATCCACATGACAAAATGCCAAGCAGCCATTGGAAAATGGCAGGTTGTCATGGAAACGTGGCCCGGGTTTATATTAAGTGAAAACGTGTAGGTTATTTTTTTTAAGGGCATATAAAACATATTTTTCAATGCATATTGGTATATATATGGTGCCTACACGTGTAGTTTGTTTAATATACATCCCTTCTGATTATTAAAGTGACATTTGGTTTTGTGAAATATTATAATAATTGGAAATGAGACAAGTGAGAATTCCTTTACTCCAGGCAGTAGGATTACACCTATATCATCTGTAGTTATTTTTAAGATTTTATTTGAGAGAGAGAGAAAGAGAGAGAGCATGGGGTGGGGAGGGTTAGAGGGAGAAGCAGACTCCCCGCTGAGCAGGGAGCCCGATGCGGGACTCGATCCTGGGACTCCAGGATCACGACCTGAGCCGAAGCCAGTCGCTTAACCCACTGAGCCACCCAGGCACCCCTCCTCTGTTATTCACTGAATTTATTTCAGTAAGCATGGAATATCTTGAGAATAAGGGGGAAAAAAAGTAAGGGTATTGGCAAAAGTAAACTTTCTACTTTTTTACTTTCTCAGCTGTCTGAGAACAGGGTCACCCCCCTTACAGAGGGAGGCGCAGGTCCCAGGCTGAGTGAGCCCCTCCCCCATCCTTCCACCAGCTCCCCCCTCCTGAGGCCAGGAGGGCTCACGAGACTCATCGGTGGTCACTAAGCTGGGGGTGGCTGAGCCTCGGTTTGAACCTGAGGCTGTCTCACTCCAGCGCCCCCCCTTAACTACTCTCCGGCCAGAGCCCAGCTGGACTTCACGGACCCCCCTCCGCATAGAGCCCGCTGCGCCCCTCAGAGCCTGCTGGCAGCTCTGACCAGCCCGAGATGCTGACACAGCCCTCGGGGTATTAATAGCCCCAGTCTGGACTGGGCTCCTCTTCCCCTCCGGAGGTCAGCCGAGGTCAGGGGCTGCACCCAGGGAGAGAGAGACGAGTTCCCTGGCGGAGAACTAAGCAAGCACACCCAGGTCCCTGCTGTCTGAGGGATCTTTCTGGAGGCCCTCGTGTTCCTCCGGGGGCACTGCTGGGGAGTTGAACCCCGACTCCTTTAGGCTTCTTGGCCAGAGGCCTTCACACATCTGAGCCTCAATGTCCTCATCTGTAAAATGGGGGAGGCACCACATCTTCACAGGCAGGTTGGTTACGGGGTGTGAATAGGTTAGAGCACAAAGCTCGGTGCATTGCGCACCGTCCACGCGTTCTGAGTGCGTCTCCATCTATGACTGTCCAGGGTCTGAGAGGAGGCAGCCCAGGCCGTCATTTCCACCCAAGAGGCTGGGACATGCCCCTCTGCAGCCGCGTGGTCTGCATGGGGCCCTCTGGAAGAGGGATGCCGGGAAGTCTGCAGGGAACCCTGGATTCAGGGCTCCTGGAGGCTGGCTTCACACCAACAGGTGGGGCATCGGGCCCAGACTTTGATGGTGGGTCCTTCTGATGCGGACAGCCAGAGTGGGGAGAGGACTGTGGCTTTTTCGTTCAGCAGGATCAGTTCCTAGCCCACAGAGTGCAAGGCTCACTGTGTGTCAGGGACCCTGCTCAGGGTTTAACAAAAACATCATCTCCCCGACCTCACACTAGCTTTTGGAAAGTAGACACTATGATTCCCATGTTACAGGTGGAGAAACCAAGGCCCCGGCAGGCCCTGTGCCTTGTTGGAGATCCCACAGCTTGTTGGGGGCAGAGCCCAGGTCACCCCCATCTGTCAGGCTCTGGACCCCACGGCTGGTGGCCAGAGAGTCCTCGCCCCACCCCAAGCAGTGTACTGTCCTTGGGAGGCTCTGGACCTGGTGCCTGGCAGGCTGTGGGGTGGGCCCCATGATTGGAAGGGAGTCCCAGCCTCCTGCCTTCCGCCCAGCTAGGCAGACGGGCCTCGGCTGCCCTGAACGCACTCCTGACTCTTCTGGTCACCCTCTACCAGTGGCTTTCCCTCGAACCCAGGCCCCGTCAGCTCTACGAAGGCTGTGGAGACTTTGGGTTCCTCCAGTCACCCGGGGTGGGGGGCAGAGAAGCCTGACTCAAACCCCAAATCCTCAACTGGGCCCTTCGGTCTGCCCTCTATGGGCTCTCAGCCTCTCTTGTCCTTTTGCTCTGTGTGCGGGCCACACGGGCCCCCCTGGCCGCCTGTGGGGCGGGCTCTCCCCTGCCTGGGGCCTCCCACCTGTTCTTCCTTCCTGGGGAAGCCCCCCCACGATTCCCCAGCCAGACCCGGGGCTGTGCTTCTGTGATCCTACTCCACATCTCTACACCTGCGCTCATTTTCGTGTGGCTTGTTTAATCCCCACTGAGCTGAGCTTCCCGGGGACAGGGACGGACGTTTCATTCGCTGCACGTGCCGGGCTCCTCGCCTGATGCCAGGTGTCCAATGATGACCACGGGGCCACCCGAGCCGCCGGAGTGCCCCGGTCCTTCGCGAAACTCCGAGCAGCAGAGGCAGCCTCCAAGGGGCAGATGCATTACCAAGCGATCAATTAGCCCTCCCTCTAGTGGAAATCAAATCTTAACAGATTGCCATTTGATGGGACTCTCGTGCAGGGATGCCAAATTCAAGACCGATCACAAAAATAAAAATAAAACCCCAGCCCGCCAGCTTAACGAAATGCTGTCACAGAGGGGAGGGACTGGGCCTGGCCCCCAGCGGACCCAAGATGATGCCGTCAGTGGCGCCTTCACTCCATCCAGTGCCCGGTCGGCCCTTTGACCTGACTCTGCCGTCCCATCGTGGGACCAGGTCCAAGTGCCCGGCCCCGGGGGTCTGCACTGCTCAGAGGGAACCTGGTAAAAACGGGCAGGGGGGTCCAGGGCCCCCACCTGGGACTCTGGCCGGGGGCCCAGCTGAGGCCAGAGCTGCAGAAGACTACATTTCCCAGAGTCCCCCGATCCCAGGGAATAAGCCATTGGAAGATTTAAATAGCCCAGGCCCGAGGCAGCCAGGCCTCAGCTGTGCACGCATCAGCCTCCCCGGTGGCCCCATTGGCGCTGGCCCGCGTCGGTGGGCTCGATTGGCTGCCCAGCTGGCGCTGACGTCCCCTCGGAGCCCGGGGGCAGCCGGAGGTAAACAGCCATGTGCGGTCCTGCACTCTATATTTAACAGCTGCTGCAGGGAAGGCAGGGAGGCAGGGGGTGGCGGCGGCTCCCGGGGCAGCTCCTGTCTTCGGGGACCAGGCCTCGCAGCCGGGCTGGCACCGGCCCTCGCCGTGTGAGCGTCACCATGCCGGCCTCCCAGAGCCGCGCCCGGGCCCGGGACCGCAACAATGTCCTCAACCGGGCAGAGTTCCTGTCTCTGAACCAGCCCCCCAAGGGGGCCCCGGAGCCCCGCAGCTCAGGCAGGAAGGCCCCGGGCCCCTCGGCGCCGCCCCCACCCCCGGGCGATGGGGCCCGTGAGCGGCGCCAGTCCCAGCAGCTGCCCGAGGAGGACTGCATGCAGCTCAACCCCTCCTTCAAGGGCATCGCCTTCAACTCCCTGCTGGCCATTGACATCTGCATGTCCAAGCGGCTGGGAGTGTGCGCCGGGCGCGCCGCGTCCTGGGCCAGCGCCCGCTCCATGGTCAAGCTCATTGGCATCACGGGCCACGGCATCCCCTGGATCGGGGGTACCATCCTCTGCCTGGTGAAGAGCAGCACGCTGGCCGGCCAGGAGGTGCTCATGAACC
>CM053615.1:73681672-73714875 GCA_028646535.1 Procyon lotor
CCGTCTGTGGCTCCGCCCACTTACGGCCACCGAGGGTCCTCACCTACTGCTTTCCCGGGTGGGTCGCTGGGGGAGCAGCCAGGGGAGCTGGTCCTTGGTTCGTGTCACCGTCTGCCACAGCGTCTTTCAGTTGAGCGCCGCCCTGTGCCTGGTGCTACATGGGACCCGTGCGGAAGGCAGGCCCCCCCCTCCGCTCAGGAGGTGACACTGGTCCCCATCCTGCCCACTTCCAGACACCTGCAGATCCCCCATGTGCTAGGGGAGCCCCGGCTTCCACCCTCCATGCTGGCCCATGTGGGACCCCTCGGCCCCCCGCAGCGTGGCCACCATTTTGGGCACAGGTGGCGGCTGTCCCAGGCTCACAAACCCTGAGGAGGGGACACAGCTGCAGAAGGGGTGTAGCCTGGACAGCTGAGAGCCGTGGTCCTGGAGGAAGGTGGGAGAACCTGTATCTGCCCGCCCGGGTCTCAGAGGGGCTGGGGCTGGACGCCCTGTGGGTGGGACGTGGGGAGGACTCGGCCGGGCGTGGGGAGGACTCGGCCAGGGGTGGGGAGGACTCAGGCAGGCATGGGGAGGACTCAGGCAGGCATGGGGAGGACTCGGCCAGGCATGGGGAGGACTCGGCCAGGCATGGGGAGGACTCAGCCAGGGGTGGGGAGGACTCGACCGGGCGTGGGGAGGACTCGGTCAGATGCTTCTTGAACCCTCCAGGTTTTCTTGTTCTTATTCTTAAGGTGTTTTCCATTCCTTGTTATTTCTCCGGAATAGACAGTCCTGCGTGACTGCTGCTATTATCGTTCCCACTTTACAGATTAGGAAATGGAGGTTCCTATAAATAAATGTGCTCTGGAGATCTGCCCCGGGGCCCTTTCCAGGCACAGTGCCACGGGCTCGGGAGTCGGGGGCAGAGCAAGGTGGCTGAGGTGCCAGGGCCGGGGCTCATTCCCGAGGGTTCCCTGGGACTATTACAGCCCCAGACAGAGCGGCAGTTCAAGAAAGCTGTGTTGGGAGTTAGGCTGCCTGGTGTCCAAGGACAGGGCTGAAAAGGCACCCTCGAGCCTCTCTCTCAACGCTGCCCGCCAGACCCCGCCCGTGGGTCCCTCCCTGGGTGACATCGGAGGTGGTGACGCTGTATCAGGAACGCGTTCTGTGTTTCCCGTGTGCTCGGCATCGTGTAAAGCACACCATCGTTTCTAACCCTCACACAGCCCCGGGAGGGAGAGAGGCAGTGGAAACTGAGGCACAGGGAGGCGGCTGGCCTACGGTCATGCAGCTAGTCAGAGATGGGGCAGGGCTGAGAACGGGGAGCAGCTCTAGCCTGAAGTTTCTGGCTGATTCCAGCAAAACCCGCGGCTGTGGGCTCAGAGGTGTCTGCTTCCGAGGATGAACGCCAAGGTTCGAGATGCTTCCCTTCTTGAGTAAGAGCTTATTGAGCTTTATCATGTCCCAAATACTATGCCATGAGTGTCCTATATTTCATAATTTAAAAATATGTTTAAGGACTTAATAAGATAAATGTTAATATACCCACTTCACAGAGGAGTTAACTGAGGCTCAGAGGAATCAAGGGACAGACCGCCCCCATGCGAGTGTTAGTGTTCAGGCCAGGAACCAAATCCTCCCATGGCAAGCCCTTCAGCCCCCCACTCACCGTCAGTCTGCAGGCCGGGCATGCCCCCCAATGCATCCCAAAAGCATGAACGCAGCAAGGAGGTGAAGGGTCATATATTCAGTAAAGGGGGCAAAGGGTCTGGGGGGACGTTTTCCACTATTAGCCCCTTTGCTCCTGTATTTAGTTACCTAGACTGTGGAGAAATAAGGGCCTAGCACAAGGCAGCCACTCAGACCTGGGAGAGCGCTCTGTGGGCCCTCCAGTTCCATGGGAGAAAACTCCAGCAAGTAGCCAAGGGGGCTTCTAATCCCATAGCTCTGGCCCAGCCCCCCTGCCCCCGGGGAGAGCAGCCCATCCACTGAGCACAAACTACAGGGTTCTGTCCGTCCTTCAGTCTTTGGGGAGCCAAGGAGGCAGGCTCCAATCCTAGAGCACAGGCTCCAAGGTCAGACTGGGCTCTGTCCACTCCTCTGACCCTTTCTGTGAACTTGGTCAGGTTGGGTCCCATCCCCGAGCCTCAGTTTCCTGATCTGTACATGGGGCTCCAGGGCTTATGGGAAGCTGAGAAAGCCCTTGGCACGGGGGACAGCAGGGGTCCGACGCCGCCCAGCGCCCTGGGAGTGGAGGCCCCACCTGTACAGGTGGGACTGGGCTCCCTGTGGCCCCAGAGCAGAAAACACAGGGACCTTGGGAAACGGGAGCTCTAGCCACAGGGTCTGGGGGGAGTCCCAGCTGGGCCAGGAGGAAGCTCTCTGCGCTGCCCCCCCTGTTCCACGTTCCCTCCCCGAGGGCACACTGCCCAGATTGGAGAAAGAGCCAGAAGGGATCCAAGCCGCTGGCCAAACCCTGGTCTCCAGATTCAGCTGGACCCGAGTGCAAATCCTAGGCCTGCTGTGGGAACTCAGATGAGTGACTTTGCCTCTCTGAGCTTCATTCCCTTCATCTGTCAAATGGGTGGCTGGGACACTTCCCCAAAGAGCACACGTAAGAAGCTTGGTGCGTCCCAATGCCCATCAGCGCTCCTGCCCCAGTGGCGATCACCGTCCTCACCATCACGCCTCCTCCTCTCCCTTGTGCCTCCCCTGCTGCACTCTGCTTGGTGATCCCAAAGGGAGCCGTGTAACAGGTGACCTCGCCCCGTGCCTGTTTCTTTGTGGGCTGGTCCTCGGTGGAGAACGGGCTCCTGTGTCTTGTTGCCATGACATCTTTACTGAGATCTTCCTGATTATGAAAACGATGCATTCTTCTTGTTCTCTATCACTTTTTAAATTTTTTATTTATTTGAAAGAGAGAGCGAGGGAGAGAGAGAGAGCACAGACAGGGGTAGGGGCAGAGGGAGAGGGAGAAGCTAGACTCCATGCCTAGCAAGGAGCCCCACGCAGGGCTCAATCCCAGGACCCCAGGATCACGACGTGAGCTGAAGGCAGACACTTAACCGATGGTGCCACCCAGGAGCCCCTCCGTATCATTTTTTATTGATACGATTGATATTAAAGTATCAATATCAATTGATATTATATCAATATCAAATATCGAGTCGTATCAATACGATTGATACTGAAAAAATAAACATGATCCCAAACCTACCATTTTGACCACTTTTTAAATCCACGCTTCACAAGCATCAGAAACACTCGCCTGTGATGCAGCCATAGGCCACGCCCACCTCCAGAACTTTCCCATCTTCCCAAACCGGAACTCAGCCCCTAGTAAAGACTAACTCCCTATTTTCCCTTTCCCCAGCCCCTGGCACCCACGGTCCCACTTCCTGTCTCTATGAACTTGACTTCTCTAGGGACCTCGTAAAAGTGGGATCACACAGTGGTGACTTCAGTGGTAATTCTGTGTTTAATTTTTCTGAGGAGCCCCCACAGCCACCGCACCGTTTTCTGTTCCCACCAGCGAGGCATAGGGGCTGCGATTTCTCCGTGTCCCCGCCAACCCCTCCTGTCCCCTGGTTTTTGATAGTAACCATCCCAGTGAGTGTGTAAAGTGCTATGTTGCGGTTTTGAGTTGCGTTTCCTTAATGATTAGTGATGACGAGCACCTTTTCATTGTACGTCCTTACGGTGGGGAAAATTCAAACGTTACAAGGACAGATGATGAAGGAAGCGAGTGTCTCCCTTAAGCCCCCTCACCAGGAATGATATCCACTCCGTGGGCCCCCGTGACCCCCTAACTCTGCACGTGCTACCACGGCATCTGTTTCTCAAATGACCTCCTCGGGTGTTTTGCCCAGCTTGGCCTCCTTCTCGCGGGCAGCAAAGGACCTGCTGGGCCATGAACGTGCCCTTGGGGATCATGTCTCAGCCCCATGTCCCTTTGCCTCAAGCTTGAAGGTTCAGAAACTAGAATGGTCCCTCAGCCTTGCAGCACCCCAACACCCCCCCAGCCCCCCCTGTTCAGACCCTCCGTCTAATCTATGGTGTCAGCTCTCCCTCACCGCCCCCCCAGGTCCTGCTGTCGGGGATGGCATGGTGATGACCGTCCCCGAGACTTGTAGAGCCTGTCCCTAACTGATGGTGACCAAGGCTGCCTCCAGCCCTCCCTGCCAGGTCTGCAGGGAGGGAAGCAATGCCCCCTCCTTCCCCTACCCCTGCTTTACTCCTCACCTCTCAGTGGGGCTCAGTGAGATGTCAGTCTCTCTGGGGGGCCTTCAGCCGCCCCCGTGCCCAGGCACTGTCCTGACGGCTGCCCTTGTGGCCACGTGCAGTTGGACAGACTCGTGTCTACACTGCCTGGCGCTCCGCTGAGTGAACAGATGTTGCTGCCAGATTCCAGGGCCCATGGTCTTGATTTCCTTGTAGCTCGATGGTTTTCAGAGATAGGTAGAGCCGGCTTTGGTATCTGGATTCTTCAGTTGAGCAATGGAATCCTGCAAAGTTATGAACGTGCTCGGGATCGCTCCGGCCAGGGGAGACGGAGAAGGGCCAGGGCCCACGGGTTGGCCTCCTGGGTGCCCGGGGCTGGGGGCGTGGCTTTGGCTGACGTCAGGGGCTGCCCGGGTCAGGAGAGGTGCCCGACCCGTGCACACGCGCACACACGCGCGCGTGCGCACACCACACACGCCAGCAGAGCGGAGGTCCCAGTGCTAGGGGACTGGAAGGTTCTCGCCTACTCTCAGGACTCCCCACCCCCACCCTACCCTGCTCCCTGCGCCCCTCCCCGAGAACTGTGTCCTGCCGCAACCGTGCGCTGGTTTTTTCAAGAACTTCAAGAACTTTCAAGAACTTCAGCATGTGCTGAAATGCGCATAACGTAAAATTTACCGTTTGAGCCGTATTTCCGTGCTAAAGTTCAGTGGTGTTAAGGCATTCCCATTGTGTGTCACCCCCATCCACCTCCAGAGCTTTGCCATCTTCCCAAAGTGAAACTCCTTTCCTGGTAGTCACGATCTCCTCATTCGCTTACTTCCCTTGGCAGAATGTCCTCTTGGGAGCCACTACTTTCCTTCTGTCTCTATGAGTTGGTCTATCCTAGGGACCCCGTGAAAGCACAGTCATATACTATTTGTCCTTTTGTAAAAATGACTTTTTTTAAAAAGGTTTATTTATTTAAAGGGCGCCTGGGTGGCTCAGTGGTTTAAGCGTCTGACTCTTGATTTCCACATGGGTCAGGATCTCAGGGTCCTGGGATCGAGCCCCGCATGGGGCTCGACCCTTAGTGGGGAGTCTGCTTGGGATTCTCTCTCTCCCTCTGCCCCTCCCCCTGCTTGGGCATGCGCTCTCTCTCTCTCTCTCTCTCTCTCTCTCGGTCCCAGCTCTCTCGGTCTCAAACAAATAAACAAATCTTAAAAAAAAAAAAAAAAAAAAGATTGATTTATGTGAAAGAGAGAGCAAGCCGGGAGGAGCAGAGGGAGAGGGAGAGAGAGAACCTCAAGCAGGCTCCGCCCACACAGAGCCCAGTGTGGGGCTTGACCTCATGTCCCTGAGATCACGACCTGAGCCAAAACCAAGAGTCGGATGCTTAATGGATGGCAGCCCCCAGGCGCCCCTGTAAAAAAAAACTTTTTAAAGATATGCCCAAGTCATGCCTGTTTGTGGCAAGGAAAAAATTTAAGTGCAGAATTACAAAAAGACCATGAAAATCACCCTGATCTTCCCACCTAGAGGGGAGCCCTGTTACCATTCTGCCCAGTTCTCTTCTCTGCATATAAACACACTTACCTCTGGCTTTATAAGAACGGCCTCCTACTGTAAATCCTGTTTGGTCCTTGTCCTTCCCACTTAACAAAAAGCACCACCGCGCTCCCTTGGTGGCTATAAATACACACCCTCGTTGGCACTGGCCGCGGCCTCTGAGCGCACCGTTGTCTAGACTTGGCCACAGTGTGTCCCGTCCGTCTCCTACTCAAGGGCACGGGGTTGATGCGGTTTTCAGTGTTAGGAAGAATGCTGCAGTGGCCATCCTTGACCGTGAATCAGGGCGCACATCCCCAATTATTTCCCGAGGAGATACTCCTGCAGGCGGAAGAGCTGGGTCAAGGGAAGCGTGTGGCTAAGGCTTCGAAGTCTGAGGCCAGACGCCCTTCAGAAAGTTTAGGGCCATTTACGCTGCCCAGCGGCCTGGTCCCCCAGCTCCTGAAGAAGCTGGAATGGGGGATGAGAGGTGGGATCGAGCCCCAGGCCAGAAAAGCTGGGACCCCCTCCCCCAACCGGCCTCAGCCGGTGAGAGTCATGGCCCACCGACCTGGCCCCTCCGCAGCCGACAGGGAGCCCCCGTACGGCCCGGCTCTGCTCCTTCCTGAGGCCGCAGCCTCTTGCTTCCCGCCTCCTGCCCAGCGAGGGCCCCATAGGGCCCTTAACAGGTCATGTCAACCATTCCCCTGCCTCTAGGCAGACAGACAGACACACACACACACACACACACACACACACACACACCACACGGGCAGCCACAGGCCCCCAGGGTCTAGGCTTGGGGGAGGACAGAGGGCACTGAGCCAGGGTCTCGTCCTGCTCAGAGGCCCGGAGGCCACGGGGGCAGCAGGGCCTGGGGAATGGCCGGGCTTCCCGCCTGGGGGGTCCAGGCCCCTGAGAGTCCTGCTTGCTGAGAGGGTATGAGCACCGCAGTGTCCACCAGGACGAGCATGAGAGGCAACGAGGGAGGCCAAACCCCATCCCAGGCGTCGTCCGTGAGCGCTTCCTCCGAGCAGCCCTCTAAGCACTCTCCGGGATTTTGTCAATGAGGGGAGGGAAGCTCAGACAGAGGGATGTGCAGAGGTCACGCAATTCGCAAGCAGCTGCCCTCGAAGCTGGCCTCTCATTCCGGAGCCCAGGTGCGTGCCCTGGCTGACGGCAGCGGGGCGGAGGCCGGGGAGGAGGTCACCCACTCAGGTTAGCTGTCGGGGCCAGGGCAGCAGGCTTCGGCTACTCTCCTGCCCCTCACCCCTGAGCGTCCTGCCGGGTGGACCTTCCCGGAGGGGCCCCCTGGCCTCCAAGTCCAGGAGGAATGTAGGTCAGGGAACTTGACAGCGCCGTGCGAGCGGAATTCGCGGAGCCCTGAGTGATGGCGCCATTTGTTTCTATTTCTGGGCTCTAGATTATGCGCTGACGGTGTCAGAGTCACGGTCACGGGGAGGGCTGGCCATGGTGCTGGAGGAGGGGAGGGCCGCCCTGGCCCTGTTGGGACAGCAGGAGCCGGGCTGGGGAGCGGGAGGCCCGGGACAGGCCATTCAGCTTCTCTGAGCCTCAGCCCGGGTTGGGAGCGCCACAGCCTGGTGAGGGGGAGACCCCGGGCCCACCGCACCTAGAAAGGAACTCTCTGTCAGGTGCTCGCTGCCCGCCTGCCCCCTCGGCCAGATGGCGCTCTGCCAGCCCGGCTCTCCAGCCCCAGGCCTGGCCCTGCCTGACCTACCCAAGAACTAGAGGTCAAGTGAATGAATGAACAAGGCTTAGGATGGCCCAGTGGTCTCCGAGGGGCACGGGGCAGGGGGGTAGAGTCTCTTCCTCTTTGTGGCCTCAAGGGACAGAACCAGCCAGAAATAGCAGCAGGTCCCCAAAGACCCAGACGCAGGGTTTTGAAATCATGGGACCCAGGCAGCCACCGAGTCCTCCGTGGGAGGGGAGGGGAGGGTCATGGAGCCGAGCGCCCCCCCCACCCTCGCCCCACCAGCTTCACCACCCGGCCGCCTCTGTCATCTGGTTCACATACTGAGCCTTTGTACTTGCTTCCAGCGGAGGAAAATGCTCTCCCGCTGCAGAATGTGGAGGGTGTGGGTCCAGCTCGTTCGTGGCCTGGGGATCCTGACCACCTGTGAGGAGAGCTGGGCTCGTGGGCAGATTAGGGCACAAGCCCTTCTTGCCTTCAGCCGCCAAATCTGAGCAGGACCCCGAGCCTGGGGCACCCCCCCTGGGCCGCCTCGAGGTGCCAACCGTCCCCCTCCCTCCTGCCTTCCGCTGCGGACGCCTCTGCCAGGACTCACACTTGTCCGGGAAGGCAGGTTTCCAACCAGCTACAACTTGCCAAGTTGAAGGGCCCTGGTTTTTTGGCTGAGAAACTTGGTCACCAGGTGGACAGACAACTGTGCCTTCCAGTGGCTAGTGTCCCATTCGGCTCCATCTCAGGCCCTGATCCTGGTCCACGTTAGCCCTCCCCCCAGACCCCAGCAGCCCACCTGATGCCCGGACTGGGGCTGGCCACTGCCCCCCAGCACCAGGGAAGCCCAGGCCCTGGGTGCTCTGACTTCCCTCCAGGTGACGGAGGTCGCAGAACCGGGGCCACGTGAGTCTGACCCCAGTGGGACCTCACAGAAGGAAACCCTTTCGCCGATGCACCTGCTTGGGGCTATCGAGCCGCCGGGTCAGGACGGCTAGGACTGTGGGACGGTAACAGTGGCCATGCCATTGACGTCTCTCGGGCCCCGAGGAGCTCACTGAGTCCTGTGACAAGCCCATTACAGGTGAGTGGGTCGAGGTCCCGAAAAGGGAGGGACTCATCCTTAATTAGTGCAGGAAGAGCTTGACCCCAGCCGCGATCCTGGAAGTTGCGAGTTGAATCCCCACCCTAAGAACTGCTCCCCACCCCTGCCTGGCCTTCTGCTTCTGCTGCTCCGTGAGGGGCTAGGTAACCGGGAAGGCCAAGAAGTTCCGCACTAACCAGGGAACACAGGGTTAATTTGAGAGCAATCTGAACTTCCCATGCTGGGACCTTTAAATAAATATGGAGGGGGAGGGGGGCAGGGGTGCGACCAGACTTTCCCAAGCAAGTTACAGACCCGTGTGCAGAGCATGTTACCGATGTCATTAAATCTATGCTCCGTGGATGGATAGATGGATAGGGTCTGGGTGGTGGGATTACAGGTGATTTAAAATTTAATCAGTTTCTAATTTGCAAACTTTCGACAGTGAATATCTCCTACATCATTTTTTTTCCAAAAGTTGGTTGGAGGGGCACCTGGGTGGCTCAGTCGTTAAGCCTCTGCCTTCGGCTCAGGTCATGATCCCAGAGTCCTGGGATCGAGCCCCACATCGGGCTCCCTGCTCGGCGAGAAGCCTGCTTCTCCCGCTACCATTCCCTCTACTTGTGTTCCCTCTCTCTGTGTGTTTCTCTCTGTCAAATAAATAAAATTTTTAAAAAAATATATTTAAAAAAAAAAAGTTGGTTGGATTTTTTCCATGTCTGAGCAAAAGCAGTTGTAGGCCAACCACTTGGAAAGCCCCTGCCATTTGCAGAAGATCTCCCAGCGCCGGGCTGCCATGAATTATCAAATAGTGGTGACCCTCCTGCTGGGCCAGGCATGTCATG
Organism: Procyon lotor; assembly: GCA_028646535.1. Classification (NCBI taxonomy): domain Eukaryota; kingdom Metazoa; phylum Chordata; class Mammalia; order Carnivora; family Procyonidae; genus Procyon; species Procyon lotor. The sequence continues at coordinate 73,691,031 of CM053615.1, forward strand.
GGAGGGGGGGACCAACTCACCCCAGTTTGCTGGGACATCCCTGCTTGAGCCCTGAAGGTCTCATGTCCTGGGAAAGCCCTCTGTCCCAGGCACACTTGGGACGGCTGGTCCCCTGTGCCCGACCCCCTCCAGGAGGTAGGTGTCTGTGATCTCATTGCCCTGGTGAAGAAAGGCGGGTGACTTGTCCAAGGTCACACAGCACGGAGTGGGTGGGGGAGGAGGAGGGATGGAGACCCACGTCTCCCCTGTGCTCCCAAACAGGAGAAGAGCTCACCACCCTCCTGCCTGGCCGTTTACCCCAGGCACTGACTCCACTAACATCTAGAGAATGCCATTCTGCACCTGGCCCTGGGCACAGACCTGCGAAAAAGGTGGCCTCAGCCCCCACCTCCATAGCGGGATGGTGCTGATGCTGTGTCTCACCAGCCAGAGGGTTCCTTGGCTGTAGCCGGGCGAGTAATGTGGAGGGGAAACGTGGTGTGCTGGGAATGCGCCATTCAGGGCCTGACCTGGGGGTCTGGAGGTCTGGGAAGGCCTCCCAGAGGAGGTGACGTTCATGCTGAGGCCTGAAGGATGAGGGAGAATAAGTCAGTGGGGGAGGGAAAGGGCGGAACCCTCCGGAAAGGAGGTGCCCCAGGGATGAATGCTCCCATCTCCAAGGCTTTGTCTAGTCCTCAAGACCATGGAGACGTGGGTTTGGGTGCTGCGGAAACTGGTGTGGCTGTCCCTCCCAGGGACACGTTATGTCTCCATGGGATGCGGTGACACATACTCAGACACAAACATTTGTAATAGGAGGTGCCAGCCGCCCCAACGTCCGCGGACAGACGGACGGAGACACGAGCGGTGGTAGGTCCATACAGGGGAATGTTATTCAGCCTTAGGAATGAGGAATGGACCGAGCCACGGGGATGGGTCTCCAGTAGCTGGCGGGGAGTGAAAGATGCCACCACGAAAGGCCACGGGGATGATTCCCTGTGTATGAAATGTCCCTCGAGACAGAGAGCAGAGAAGTGGCGTCCAGGGCTGTAGGGAGGAAAACAGGGGCTGCTTGCTTACTGGGTGCGGGACCCGCTTTCAGGGTGATCAGCGTGTTTTGGAACTGGATGGAGGTGACAGTTATTCGGCCCCGTGAAGGTACTAAGTGCCGCCGGACTGTGCGCTTCAAAGTGGTTTGTTGGAAGTGACATGAATTTCACCTTAACTTTTAAAGAACGGGATCTAGGGGTGGGGAGGGGGCGTCTGGGTGGTTCAGTCGGTGAAGCGTCTGCCTTCGGCTCGGGTCATCATCCCAGGGTCCTGGGATCGAGCCCCACATCGGGCTCTCTGCTCAGCGGGGAGCCTGCTTCTCCCTCTCCCTCTACCCCTTCCCCCCACTCGTGCTTGCTTGCTCTCTCTCTATCTCTCAAATAAAATCTTTTAAATTAATTAATAAGAACCCAGGGATGATAACGTGTTGTTCTCAGCATGGCAGGGACCTCAGTGAGGTCCTTCGAGAACCATCACCAGCCAGGGTGGTGGCTCAGGTCCTCTGAGGGGCCCACAGGGGTCGGTGATATCCCCCGATGACCCATACCTTTCCTGAGCACCGTGAACACACTGGGTCCAGACCCTCTCAGAGCCCCTGTGACGTCAGGGAAGAGAGACAACAGAAATGCTGAGTGTGTGATGTGTTTAGGCTGAAACACTGTAAGGAAGAAGTCTGGGTGGGGTAGAGAGTGCCAGGACTTTGGTAAACAGGGGGTCGGGAAGACATGAGCTGGTGCATAGCCCAGGAAAGGGCATTCAGGCAGAGGGAACAGCCCAGGCAAAGGCCCTGGGGTAGAAACATGCGCAGGGGTGAGTGTGGCTGGAAGGAAGAAAGCAAGTCAGGTGGGGGTGCCGAGCTCTGAGGGGACACTGAGCGTCCTGCGGGCTCTCTCTCTGTCTCTCTCTCTCTCACCCACAGCTCTGCTCCTGGACATCATGACAGTGGCCGGCGTCCAGAAGCTCATCAGGAGGCGGGGCCCCTTTGAGACGAGCCCCAGCCTCCTGGACTACCTCACCATGGACATCTACGCCTTCCCCGCCGGGCACGCCAGCCGCGCGGCCATGGTGTCCAAGTTCTTCCTCAGCCACCTGGTGCTGGCGGTGCCCCTGCGGGTCCTGCTGGTGCTCTGGGCCTTCTGCGTGGGCCTGTCACGCGTCATGATCGGCCGCCACCACATCACCGACGTCATCTCGGGCTTCATCATCGGCTACTTCCAGTTCCGCCTGGTGGAGCTGGTCTGGATGTCCTCCAACACCTGCCAGATGCTCATCTCCGCCTGGTGAGCCACCCGCCTGCGGCTCCGGGACCCGGGGTGGCCCGGGGGGCCCCGGGGACAGCCGTGCTTGGCTTCGGCCCTGGCGACGGGAGTCGAGAACCATGGTGGCAGGAGCGGGGCTGAGCATTGGCCTGTCCCTCTGTCGTGACTGCTGAGTGCCTGGCCCCACCCCCTGTGCCACAGCACGATGCCTGGCGAGACACCCCCCAACCGCTGCCCAACACAGGTGCCACTGCCATTAACGGTCGCCGATTGCTTAGGGCAGCCCTTCCCGAGGGCGCCCTGCCAGATCCCGGCCTGCAAGACGCTTTGGGAAGAAAAAAGGGTTTTGTGGTCAAATAAACGTGGGGAATGATGCATACGCTGCGTCCCATGCTGGCCGTTCACAAGGGCCGTTGTTGTCATAAAGGCTCTGACGAGTCCTGTAGAAAGGCTTCCTGTCAGACCCCATTGAACTCTGTGTTTCTTCAACTTATTTGACCGCAGACCCCTTTTCTCGAGGAACAGCTACGAACCCCCAAAGATCCACCGTCTCCTCAAGCACGTTTTGGGAGATGCTGCCCGGGAGCCGGGGGGCCGGAGGCACGAGTGGGCCCCTCCCAATGCCCAGGGAGGCCTGGTGTAGCGTGCCACCTGCCGAGAGCCCCCAGCCATGGGCATCAGTGCCGCTTTGGCCCCCAGGGGCCGGACTCCGTGTGACCTGATAGGTCATTTCCAAGTCCCCGTTGTGGCTGTACATTTCATGTGACAATACAGATGACGATACAGACAGAGGGGACCCTGTCCTGCGTGTTCTCTCGTGCGCCATGCATGTTTCCAGGCAGGACAGTCTGTGTTGACATCCAAGAGTGGGATTTCTTTAGCCCCCGATGGGCCAGGGTGGTCAGGGGGCAAGGGGCTCCTAGACCTTTCTAGGCCAGTGAGTCATTCTCCCTGAGGTCATCATCTGGGGTTCCAGGGCCTGGATCGTGATCAGTTTGGGAAGCAGCCAAGGTGCCGCTGTCAGGGTCTCCCCTGGGGGCCTGGACTCTCTCTTGCTCTAGCCTCGGGTCTCCCTGGCTCCCGGCCCCTGAGCCGGGGGACAAGCCATCAGGCCAACACGGGCGAAGCCGAGGACAGCCGTGACGAGGGGCATCCGGAGAGCTCAGGCGAGGGGCCAGCCCAGAAGGAGGGGAAGTGTGTTTGGGGCAGTGGGGGGACGGGCAAGGAGGCCGTGCCTCTCATAGATGAGAGGGAGCCCCCCATGGCTGCACCCAGAGTGCAGGGTGGGGGGAGACACATCAGGCCAGGGCCGGGGCCGGGGCTCGGGGTCCCCTGAGCGAGCACATAGTGTGTGAGGGCTCGGCACCTCACATCAACCGTCTGAGTGGGGCCGTTGATGTGCCCGTTGTGTGGATGAGACAAAGGCCCAGAGAGGGGCGGTAACTCGCCCCAGGTTGCAGGGGGCAGCACATCGCAGCCCACACCCACTTCCTCAACGTGGCCCCCACGGACAGTGGCTCAGCTTCCCAGGGCTTCCGTGGCAGCCACACGCCAGTGCCCTAGAGCCCCCGTGAGAATGGGTCTCTCCTGGGTCTGGAGGCAGAGGCTCCAAATCAAGGGGTCCGCGAAGCCATCTGCCTTGCCCGTCCAGCTTCTGCAGGCGCCCGAGGTCCTAGGTGAATCCTGGCTACAGCCCCATAGTTTTCAGTCTCTGCCTCTGTCCCGGCTGGACCTTCCCCCCGCGGCTGGGTCTCTGCTGTGAGGATAGCGGTCACAGGGGACCAGGGCCCCCCTCCTCTAGTATGACTTCGATTTAACCAACATCTTGATCACGTCTGCAGAGACCCTGTTTCCAAATAAGGTCACGGTCACAGGTACTGGGAGTTAGGACTTCAATATATCTTTTGGGGGAGGTCACAGTCCAACCTATAACACCTACAACCCTTTGGGGGAGGAAACCACCTTCGTCTCCCAGCCAGGCCGTGGGGACAGGGCAGGGATAGGGCACACTGCCGTCGGCAGAGGGGCCCAGCTGCCAATGACGGAGGGGGATGGGTCTCTGGGCACAGAGTGTTTCACCGGCCTGGCCCTCCGGGCTGACCACCTGCTCCTCCCGCTGCCGGGAACCCGAGTCCTCACGTGCTTGATGGCTGTGGTTCCCCCCATACCCGGCGGCTGGGTGGCCCCTAAAGACAGAACCCTACCCCCTCCCCGCCCACTCTCCCAGGACCCCCGGGCTTCTCTCTTGAGCCTCCAGGGTTCCCTGCCCTGCTCGCGGGGCAGGACATCTGCGCCTTGTCTTTCCCCTGAAGGAGCTCCGGGGCACCCAACTGGCCAGGCCACCACGACAAAAAGCCCCACCTTCCAATCCGGGCCGTTGGCTGCTTCTGGAGTCTTTAAAATACATTCTGCGCATTTCCTCAGATGCTCCCAGGTGTGGAGTTTGGGAGACTCTGAGCAGAAGGGGTGAGGGTGTCTTCCTCCCCACCTCGCCCCCGCCCTGGAATTCTGCCATCCACGGTGGACCCTGTTCCCGCTCTGGGCTGGGGATGGGCTGCTGCCCTCCGGGGCCCCATCTGCAGAGGGCGGGGGGTCGTCTCTGGAGTCTTTAGGATGAGAAGGGATTTCTGAAGAGTGGAGGGCTCTCAGCAGCCCCCCTAAGGCTTAGAGGGGGCTGGTGGAATCCCAAGGGCCTGATAAATGGTTAAGAGGAAAGGCCCCTGGGAAGTGTCTAGGAGGCATCTCCTGGGGGTGTCGGGAACTCTGGGTGCCAGGCATCCGGGTTCAGGCCAATGGCAGCACTTCCTGGTGGGGGTGACATCCCCTCTCGGGGACCCCATGTACTGCTTGGTCAGATAGGGATGACAGCGGTCCCTGGGAGGTCCTGTGTGACGCAGGGGCGCCCTCCCTGTGGGAGCCTGGCAGGGTTGTGCTCAAGGATGCCTCCCAGGCGTCATGGATGGACCCGTCCAAGGGGGCAGAGCCGGAGCGGGGGGTGGGCTGCGATTCCTCGGGAACCGGCCATCACCCCACTGTCCCTGGAGAGTGTCCAGGGGGATATGGGCAGGCAGGGGTGGCTGGGGGGCAGCTCCCAGAGCCCCAGTGATGGAACCAGGGAGACTGCGTGTGTGTGTGCTCATGTGAGTATTGTGAATGCCCTTCCGTGATCAAAGCCAATAGCTTCTCTCTTTATTTCCGGTGAATTCTGAGAGCTGGTTTCTGGATGGTCCTGGCAAACCCCAGGGGTCAGGACGCAGCACCCTTCCTAAATATTCTGAAGATTTCGTCAAGGATTTTTGCCTCTATGTCCATGAGGGATGTTTGTGCTGTTTCCTGGCTCTGTCTGTGTCTGCTTGGGTCACCGGGGCAATGCTGGGCCTCTTCTATGTCTCTGAGAGTCTGTGTAGCACGGGCATGACTGTTTCTTTAGCCCTCAGAGCTCAGGCTTCTCCTTTCCTGACCTCTCAGAAACCACCGCTCCGTGGAGCTGGCCCTTCGATTCACATCCCACTCTGGGGAGAAGAAGGCAGGGGAGGGCTAGGGAGGGGAGGAGAGGGAAGGGGAGGGGAAGTGAGTGGGCAGGGGAGGGGAGGAGAAGGGAGAGCAGGAGAGGGGAGGGGAAGGGACTTAGCCATATTTTACAGGCAAGAAGAACATTCTGCATATACACTGTGCATATAGCCCGTGCACGATGTCACATTAGTTTCAGGTGCACCAATTTTTAAAAAAACAAAGTCAAATCCCACTGCACCAGAGGGCTGCCATGTTGTCTGAAGTGTGCCTCGGCTAGATTCCCCGCCGCTGCCCCAGGTTGGATGTCAGGTAGGGCAGGATCAAGGCCCAGGAGCTCTCCATATGACCCTGCCTGTGCCCTTCCTTCCCCTCCCCCACGGTCAGCTGGACCCCGACCCCAGGGGGCTTCTGCTCACTCCTCCTGTGGGCTGGAGCCGGTCCTGAGTTCACCCAGGGCCCTCCCACCTCTTGGTTTGTAATCTCTCCCCTCCCCCACCCCCACGCCCAGCCACCATGGCAAAGGTGATCCCTTCCGGGAGTGTGATCAAACAGGAATCCAGAGAGTGCCTGCAAGAATCGTGAGCACAGAAACCTGCAGAGGTCATTTCTCTGGCTGGGCAGGGTCGGCAAAAGTCCAGGTGACACAAACAACAGGAATGTGTGCCTCGTCCCAATGTCGCTGCGACCAAGGGCTCCGAGGGAGTATTGACACCAGGGACGTCGCATGTTGGGGGGGATCTGAGCAGAGCCTCTTTGATGGAGAAGGTGACCACCCTAGGCAGTACCACAGGAGAAGGCCTGAGGACATGTCCCCTCGAGGTGGTCCAGCCCCAAAGGTGTGGGCCAGAGCTTGGCACGCCTGGGCTTCCTCTGTGATTGGAGGGCTAAGCTAGACTTGGGCTGGGCAGCGTGGTGTTGAGGAAAAGAGTGCACGCATGGGAGTCAGGCAGATCTGGCCTCAAATTCTGGCCCTGACGAGTCTCTGAGCCCTTGGAGCCCAGTTTCCCCCTCTATAAAATGGGGATACTGCTTGCTCCGCCCAGGTGTGAGCATTAGAGCAAGGGAGGCCAAGCCCCCGGCTAAGGCCTGGCACCCTGAAGGTGGCAAAGGAGAATGAGCTGCCTGGACCACCGCGTCCCCAGAGAGGCCCAGGCGTGTCCCCGGGGCACTCGGGGACGGAGGCTTCGGGGCTTCGATGGTCAGGCGCCAGCGTGTGCCCATGTCATGGTGGGCCCGGCGCCGGCTGGCTTCCGGCGTGGTTTGCCTGAACCCTGGTGTGGGGCCGGGCGGACCAGGGCGGGGGGTGCAGGATCTGTGCCCCTTCCCTGCGAGAGCAGTCTTTCTGGAAAGCTCTCGTAGGAGCCCCGGAGGCAGCAGCGAGTACCTCTCAGGGTGGTGTGAAATGCAAGTTCCCCCTGATCACCTGCTCCCGTCTCCATGGCAACCGCAACGGGGCAGGGATTCTGTGACCATGGTCACTGTGGCTCAGATCCCGTGAGAGGGAGGAACCCCACTCCAGCCCCGGAAAAGGGACAAAACGGCTGTTCACTCTGGTGGGGAGGACTTGGGGAAGGAGAGCCGGAGAGAGGGAGCTGGGTCGGAGGACCAGGGCTGCTGGGAGGGGTGGGGGGCGGCGGGGCCTGTGGCTGGGACTCAGAGATCTTGCTGGCTCTGCGGTGCCCTCATCTGTAAAACGTGCTGCTGCTGCTCCGCCCTGGGGAGGGGCTGCACCTCCAAGTCCAAGTTCACGGGTGACAGAGGCACTGGGAGCTGGCCTTCTGGGGGCAGGCACTGGGGGGGCCCCTTGGAGAAGGCCAGAGCACCAGGCTTCATCACGATCACAATGAGGACCTGGCAACGGAGAGGCTCAGGGCCCCCCAGTGATGCACCCCCACCACGGGAAGAGGTGGCCCTGGGACTTGTCCCGGGGACCCTTCCGTGGGCTCACAGACGCACAGCGGCACGCACACGCACGCACATGCACCGGTGCCAACCTGGGCCAGAGCTCAAGCCCCTGGGTCCAGAGCTCCCGCCACGCTGGCCTGACTCGTGAGCTAGCGGGAGATGGGGAGGGCCGCTCAGAGGGCCCGGTGCCGTATCCAAACCCACGTGCCCTTGTGGCGGAGGATCTAGACTCCTGCCACGGGAAAACGGAAAAGGCAGGCACGAAGAAACCGTCCTCTTGCTGTCACGTTGCCTTGAGATTACCCAGCAGCTGCCGTGCCCTACACTACCCGCCCAAATTCTCATACACACACACACACGGACACATCTCTGGGTGCTTCCCCAGCGTCCCACAGGGTTGCCAGGCGCACACCTGCTGAATTCGCTTTCCCCTTTTTATTAATTTTTAAAAATTAATTCCAGTATAGTTAACGTACATTGGTTTTCTGAACCAGGTCTCTCCAAGTGGGTAGTGGTTTCTCAGGCTTCTAGAAGCTTTTCTCCCCTGGAATCTACCCCCTCCTCGTGCGAACTTGCTCCCCTCTTGGTGCACACGTGTGTCTGTGACATTCTCCTCGAGGGACATTCTCAGAGATGCGAAGGGGAGCAGAAACGACGCCCAGGCGGCGAGGGACAGGGGCTGGGAGCCAGGCCTCCAGGCCTGAGCCACAGCATTGCCACCCCCCCCCGGGGGGGGTCATCACCGCTGCAGAGCTGCAGATAAATCAAGGGTGACAGTGACAGTCCCCACTGCCCAAGGGTCGGGGAGGGACGGGTGACACACTCGGCATGCTGTGATGGGCGGAATAATGGCCCCCCGGGGACATCCGCTTCCAAATGCCCAGGACCTGAGACTCTTCTGTTAGGTGGGAAACGAGACCTCAGACGGAATCACAGCTGCTCACCAACTGACCCTACACAGGGAGCATGACCAGGTGGGCCCAATGCCATCACAGGGGTCCTTGGACGTGGAGGGGGCAGGACGAAAGCTCGGAGCGTGCAGTGCGGGGGCTCAGCCTGCTGGCCTCGGGGGAGGAAGGGCCTCTGGAAGCTGGGAAAGAAACGGAGGCGCCCCTGAAGGTTCTAGAAGGAAGCAGGCCTGCCATACCTCGATCGTAGCCGCCCCCCTCCCCCTCCGTGAGACTGCATGGACTTGTGACCCTCCAGGCGGTAAGACAATGAATTGCTGCTACTTTTAGCCCCTAAAGCACACGGTGGTTCTGGCTGGGAGCCCGGCCCGGGTGCCTCCCTCGGGCCCACCCCCACCCCGTGGCCAGTAGCCCCATGGCCCCTCTCCCAGAAAAAATGCCATCAAATCCAAGGTCTCTGGGGTCACCTAGCCCAGCAGCCTCTGCCACAGAGGGTGACGCGGAGGCCCAACGAGGCCGTCAGGACCACACCAAGGGCCCAGGGCACCGTGGAGCTGCCCCCACGCCCCTGGGTCCCCGGCTCCCAGGCTCCAGGCCACAAATGGACCCCTCCAGCCCTGTCAAGTTTCCCTCCATGTCATCCGAACCCTCTTTCCGAAGGCACTGCTGGCTGGGATTGGAGGGGTCCCCCCCGACCTGGAACTCTGAAGTGTCTCCTTGGCCCCCAATAAAGTTGTCACATGTCAAAATGAGGGGCAGGAAGCTGGGGTTTCTGAGCCCCCCCCCCCAGCAAAGACTGCCTGGCGACAGTAGGGCTGGGGTGGAAAGAGTCTCCCCAGGAAACACACGCCGTGGGTGTTTCGGGCCGAACGGCGCCCCCCGCCCCTGTAAAGAACTACGGGGAAGTTGTAGCTCCTAGCATCTCAGAATGTGACTGTATTTGCAGCCAGGCCCTCAAAGATGTGATTCAGTTAAAAGGAGGTCAGGAGAGTGGGCCCAAGCCCAGCAAGGCAGGGGTTGCCCAAGAAAAGGAAATTTGGACGTGGACACACACAGAAGGAAGACCCTGGGAAGAGCCACGAAGAAGGTAAGGCGCTTTGACCTTGGACTTTGACCTTGGACCTTGGCCTCTAAATCCGTGAGTAAATACGCTTCTGTTGTTGGAGGCCCTGATCCTTGGCCCTGGGATGGGCCCCAGGATGCGAAGGCAGCGAGTTTATCGGGTCAGCTGGCTCTCACCCATCAGCAGAGGAAGAGCAAGGCTCCCGGGAGAGCGGGACCCAGGCCAGGCTGGGGGCAGGTCTGGAGCATGGAGCCCTGCGCCGGGGCCAGGCCCGCTGGTGGGGCCGGGCTGCTTCCAGGCCGCAAGGGATGAGCACTGTGCAAGGAGCCGCCTGGGAGGCTCTGGCATCTCGGCAGAGCCCACCTCGGCATCCTGAGCCCCCCTGCCCCGGGGGGGAAGAGGGAGCAACCCGTTCTGCAGGAAATCCCCATGTACCCCACCCCTTTCCCGGCCCGCCCACGGAAAACTCCAGAAGGGGCAAGAGGCAGGATAGTAGGAGTTAGTAAAACGCTCGGACGCCTGGATCAGCTGCCATCTGGCTCCAGGAGGAAACTGAACATCTGGCGGCCGTGGTGGCCCATGGCGTTTATGTAATGCACGTGTGAGCACACGTGTCTGGGCGCAGGGGGTGCCCCGGCCGCGCTCCTCCCGACTCTGCCCCGGGTGTGAAATGCGCCTCATGATACGACGGCTGTTGTGGGGCCAGGGTGCTGCTGGACAAGGGTGCCTGGTGTGGGCCCAGAGCTCAGGGCGCCCTCCCCGCGCCTCGCAGGGCTCCCGCGCACAGGCACGTGTGGACACACGCAGTCTCAGCTTGCGGGCCGAGCCCAGCTTCCTCCCATGTGAAATCACACACAGGAAACCTCTAAGCGGGCTTCCAGCTTCACACTTCGGGAACCTGCGCGTTCATACATTTCCACGACTAAGGCCTCACGGGCTGCAGCATACATGGGTGCAAACCTGGAAACACGGACGTTCACATCCCCGCACGTACACGGATACACACGCCTACGTAGAAAATGGCACACGCAAGGGCTCACGCTCAGTGACCCCGCTACGCCTGGCCTTGCCTGCGTTTCTACACACACATTTGTGTGCTCTTGCACAAATGTGCACCCTCAAACACTGGCACTTGGATCGGCCGTGCCAGATTTAGCAAGTCTAAATGCAAGGTGCGATATTCGGGACACACTTACACTGAAAAACTGGCCATTTATTCCAAGTTCAAATTCAACTAGGTGTCCTCTATTTTATCTTGGAATCCTAACATGCATACGTTCGTGCACACACGTACACACTCTCAGTCACGAGGATGGTAGAGTCCTCAGGCCCGGCCTAGGACATGCTGGGTCCCAGGCAGAAATTCTAAAACCATTCCTGCGCCTTGTCATCAGCCCCACCGCTGCTCCCCTGGCCACGGCGCTGCTCCAGGCCCCTCTGTTACTGAAGCTAAGGGCCTGGGCCAGGTCTAGGCTCGCGGGTGGGAGAGGGAGCCCTTCCAGCCAGAGCGCAGGGCTCACTGGGACCCTGAGAAAACATCTCTCTCCAGCAGCCCGGCTGCGAGGTCTGGCAGGAGCAGCGGCCAAGCCAGAGCCCCACCCAGAGCCGAAGCCTGGGCCTGGCCTCGCGGAGGGACTTCCAGTGGGGGGTGGGGCGGAGGGGGTCAGGGACGCCATCGGAGCCCCTAGAGGCCCAGCTCCGCCTCTCCTCCATCCGGTGTAGCATCCCTGGTGGCAGGGAAGTCAGGGCAAGGGTCTTGAAACCCTCATTCCTCAGCTGCAATCCTTCACGCAGAAGGGTTTGCATGGAGGGACAGTAGTGAGCGAGGTCCTGGGATGACCTTGGCACAGAAAGAGGGGTCCCCGGGGGAAGACCCAGACCTACCCCTCCACCCCACCCCACCCCACCCCCACCCCTGTCTATAAGAGAGGAAGTCTAGTCCGGAGCCCTGGGCCAGCAGATGTGCTGAAAGTCTCCTGAGAGCCTCACAGAGAACAGGGTGAATTTCAGAAAGCATCTCTTTCCCTAGTTAGCCTGTTTTTTGGTTACATAAGAATGCATGTTCATTATTTAAAAATGAGCACGTAGAGGAAAGCCAAAAGCAAACATTTTTTGGTTTTTCCTCTGAGACATTTTTATGCATTCATAAAAGTATGATGTATTTTGACCAAAAAGAGCAGTTAAACACTAGTTTTGAGACCTACTTTTTTCATTTACTGACATATTGGGAATATCTTCCTGCATCAATAATTAAATATCTACCTCTTGACATATCACAGCCTCGTGGTGATCCCTTATATGGCCATAGATACAGACCAGTTTGTCTTATTAATTGAGGTGAAATTCACATACCGTACACAATTAACCGATTTAAAGTGTACAATTCGGTGGTACTCAGTATATTCACGAGGTTGTTCCAAACCCTCTTCATCACTCCAAAATTAAACCCATGCCTGTCCTCCCTTGTCTCAGCTCCTGGAATCTACCAGTCTGCCTTCTGTCCCTGTGGATCTGACACTTCCCAACACCTGCGGAGAGAATCATACAATGTATGACTTTTGTGTCTGGCTGCTTCAGGTGTAATGTCTTCGAGGGTCACCCGTGATGTAGCCGGTGTCAGAACTCCATTCCCTTTGCCGGCTGAGTAATATTCCATCGCGTGGCAGGACCACATTTTGTCTATCCATCCAGCCTTTGGTGGACATTTGGGTTGTTTGCATTGTCCAGCTGTCGTGAACGGTGCTGCCGTGAACAGTCATGCATGAGTGTTTGTTGAGTCCCTGCCGTCAGTTCGAAGCACACACCTCGGAGTGGAACAGCTGGGGCACAGGGAAATTCTGTGCGTAACTTTTGAAGGAACTGCCACCTACCTGTTTTCCACAGTAGCTGCACCATTGACAATCCCCCCGGCGGGATATCAGGAGCCTGATGTCTCCACCTCCCTGCTCACATGCCCCTGCATTTGCAAGGTAGCCATTCGAATGGGTATTAGACGCCCCGATTTACTGTAAATATGAGTCACGCGGTTACAACCCTTTTCTGCACCTCTTTGCCCAGTTGGGTTTTTTCTTTTTTAAGATTTTATTTATTTAAAAAAAAAAGATTTTATTTATTTATTGGAGAGAGTGATCACAAGCAGAAGGAATAGCACAGGGAGAGGGAGAAGCAGGCTTCCCACTGAGCAGAGAGCCTGGTTCAGGGCTGGATCCCAGGACCCTGGGATGATGACCTGAGCCGAAGGCAGAGGCTTAATGACTGAGCCACCCAGGCACACCTGCAGTGTTGGCTTTGTGTTAAATTTCTACCAGTGGAATTGTTATGCCCAGGAGGGAGTGTGCGTGTGTGTGTATGTTTCTTTAAAAGTTTTTGGTGAGGGGGCACCTGGGTGGCATAGTTGGTTAGGCATCCAGCTCTTGATTTCAGCTCAGATCATGATCTCAAGGTCCTGGGATCGAGCCCTGCATTGTCAGGGGCCCTACCCAGTGGGGAGTCTGCTTGTCTCTCTCCCCCTCTGTCCCTTCCCCTACTCCCTCCCTTCCTCCCTCTCTCTCTGTCAAATAAATAAATAAACCTTTTTTTTAAGATTTGTTTATTTATTTGACAGAGAGAGAGAGCACAAGCAGGGGGAGCAGCAGGCAGAGAGAGGAGGAGAAGCAGGCTTCCCACGGAGCAGGGAGCCTGATGTGGGGCTCGATCCCAGGACCCTGAGATCATGACCTGAGCTGAAGGCATGAAGACGCTTAACCAAATGAGCCACCCAGGTGCCCCCTAAATAAATCTTTAAAAAAATAAAAAGTGGGGCGCCTGGGTGGCTCAGTCATTGGGTGTCTGCCTTCGGCTCAGGTCATGATTCCAGGGTCCTGGGATCGAGCCCCGCATCGGGCTCTGTGCTCGGCAGGAAGCCTGCTTCTCCGGCTACCATTCCCTCTGCTTGTGTTCCCTCTCTCGCTGTGTTTCTCTCTGTCAAATAAATAAAAAATCTTTTTAAAAAAATAAATAAATAAATAAAAGGGTTTTGGTGAGTGTTACCAAATGGATCCCTAGAGAAATTTCATCAACTTACCCTTTGTCTAGTAGGATAAAAGAATTATACCAAAATGGGCCCGATAAGTAGACCGCTTGACTCTAATGATCGAAGAGTATGAGAAAATTAAATATTCTTTTATTCAAGGATTGTGTTAAGGAATGGAACAATGACAGACAACGCCAGGATTGGATGACTGACAGGTGAACCCTACCGAACCATTAAGGAGCAGATCCTTCTAGTATTATGTAAACTACTGCAGAGAACAGATGAGGAGGGACTCTCTCTACTGGACCAGTCTGACCTGGATAACTACACCAGACACGAACAGTGCAAGAAAGGAAAATTACAGACACATTTCACTCATGAATGCAAAGGTAAAACATAAAACAAATGCAACTAAAACATCAGCTGAATACAACAGGGTCTAAAAATGAAATTAGGGTCTAAATGATGAAATTAGTTCTATCCCAAGACTTCAAGGGATGGTTTACTATTAGAAAAATGAATCAGTGTCACTTAACACTTTAACTGATTAAAGCAGTGAAAACCACAGGATCATCTTCACAGATGCTGAAGAATCTTGTATTTGTAAGAGTGCAACATAAGTTCACGCTAACAACTTCTCAGCAATTCAGAGATGGAAGGGAATTACCTTGGCCTGATAAATGGGGAAACACTCACAGCCTCCCCTCTAAGATTAGAAATGAGAAATGGTACATGTACTATTGTTATTTCTGTTCAACAGTGAGTATTTCTGTTGTTTAAGACAGCCACCGTGGGGGATTTTGCAGTGGCAGCCCTGGCAAGTTCATCCAAAGACCCAATGTTTTCTCAGGCACTGTTAGTGGTTGCATTTGTTTTTCTTCTTTGTGAGTTACCCGTCCATGTCATCTGCCCTTCCCTTGTTCACAGACCCAACGTGTGCTGAGTGGCCCTCCTCTGTGCTGGTCCACAGCCTGCCATGCTGCCGGACAGAAGTAAAAGGTCCCTGGAAGCAGGTGACCTCTCTTAGGGTGGGAAAATAGGGAAGAGCCATGGCTTTCGATTATTTAAAAGAATAAGGAAACCCATCTGCAGAGGTTAGGATGTCATTGGCTTGGGGCGTGTTCTCCACAGGGTGATTTTTTCCAAGCTCCCCAGGTGACTCCAGGGCAGCCAAAGTTGAGAACCAGCCACCCGGACCTCCAGGTCCCTCAGCTGGAAAAATCAGTGGCGTCCAGCTGGAGTGTGGCCCAAGCCTCTGAGCCTTCGACAAGAGTCCTGGATTCATCATCCCAGCTGGTTCAAAAAGGCCCAGGTACCTAATTCTACCACCCTGCTGTGGGTGAGGAGGAGGGAAACTGGCTTGTGTTTATTCTGCTCCTGCGAGTCGTGTGGCTGCTGGGGTCACTGGGTGAGTCACTAATTGGATGAATGAGGTTGTTTTGATAATTGGCCGTGTCGGAGTTTCAGTCCTTGGGTGTCTCCGGTGGGTGAGTGGATCGAGTCTCTTTGCAGTGGGGTGGGGGTGGGGTTTCTGTTACTTGTAACCAACACAGTCGGGTGCAGACAGGAGGCTCTCAAAACGGTCATGGAAATGAAGGGCACGCGCTTTAACCAGAGGGGGGCTGAGCAGGCTCACAGACCGGACCAGTCCTCGTTCCCAAACCCCTACCCCAGGAAATGGGGGGGGAGCCACGTTAACCTCCTGCCCCGTCTCTATGTCTGGGTTACCCCAGAAAAGCATGATAACAGTAGCTCCCACTGATAAAAACCTACCAAAGATACTGTAGCTGAACTTACCCAGACCCCCCTATGCTGGGTCCTCTTGTCCTTACCTGCTCGGTTCACAAAGAGAAGGTCCCGGAAGCATGAGGTGGCTGACCTGCATTTCTTGGCATCTTTATGCAGCCCAACCTCCTTATCTTTAGCATGCATTATCTCTGATTTGTCTTTTCATGAAATGGCATCATTTTCTGCCTAATTCTTATACTTCATCAGACTTCTTTTTTTTTTTTTAAAGTCATCTCTCTTCCCAACGTGGGACTCGAACTCACAACACCGAGGTCAGGAGTCCCATGCTCCACCGACTGAGCCAGCCAGGTGCCCCTCAGCCTTTCTTTTAATGTAAGCATTTAAACTTGAAAGTTTCCATGACGGATCATTTTTGTGCATCCTACACATTTTTTTTAAGGATTTTATTTTATTTATTTTGAGAGAGAAAGAGCACGCGTGCACTCACGCACTAGTTGGGGGGAGGGGCAGAGGGAGAGGGAGAAGCAGACTCCCTGCTGAGCAGGGAACCCAACAGGGGGCTCCATTCCAGGACCCCAGGATCATGACCTGAGCCGAAGGCAGACGCTTAACCAACTGAGCCACCCAGGAGTCCCTCCATCCTTTTATTTTTAACCTTTCTGGATCCTTACACTTTCAGCGGATCCTATATATACATATATATATATAATTTTTTTTTAAATAAGAGACTTATTTTTATTTAAAGATTTTATTTATTTGGGGCACCTGGGTGGTTCATTGGGTTAAAGCCTCTGCCTTCAGCTCAGGTCGTGATCTTAGGGTCCTGGGATCGAGCCCCACATCGGGCTCTCTGCTCAGCGGAGAGCCTCCTTCCCCCTCTCTCTCTGCCTGCCTCTCTGCCTGCCTCTCTGCCTACTTGTGATCTCTCTCTGTGTCTGTCAAATAAATAAATAAAATCTTTTTTTTTTTTAAAGATTTATTTGAGAGAGACAGCATGAGCAGGGGGAGGAGCAGAGGGAGAGGGACAAACAGACTCCACACTGAGCACAGAGCCCAACGTGAGGCTCCATCCCAGGACCCCGGAATCGTGGCCCGAACCAAAATCAAGATATTTTGATTTTGGAAAATCAAAGCTGGAAAATAGCCACCCAGGCACCCCCTCAGTGGATCCTTTCTGAACTTCATCCGTCTGGATGTTTTTCCTACCCAACCCGAGACTCTTCACCGATGAGTTTAGTCTACTTGTGTGTGCTGTTGCTATGGATACATTTGGACTTGTTTCTATCATCTTACTGTGTTTCATTTTCTATATGTTCTACAGTTCCTGTTTCTTTTCCTCCTTTCTCGTCCCTTTTTTCCTTTAAGTTTTTATTTATTTATGTAATGTCTCCCCGCGACGTGGGGCTCGAACTCAGGACTCCAGAGATCAAGAGTCACATGCTCTACCAGCTGAGCTAGGCGCCACCCTTCTTATCCCTTTTTGAGTTGAGTTTTTAGGATTTTTTTTCTTTTCGCGGCTCTTGCCCTCAGATTTGAAATTCATGCTCTTTCTGTTGCTTTGTCTGCCGCTGCCCAACCGCTAGTGCGCGTGGCTGGCTTGAAGTCTAGCCCTGGCCAAGGCCAGTTTCCCTCTGAAGCCACCGCCATCTGCTTTCCTGGGTCATCCAGCAAGTCGGGCATGTCTCTTGGTTGAAGCCCCAGAGGAAACCCTTGTTCTGCACCTGTTTTCCCTTACTCACACTGCTAGTGCTTTCTGGACACTTCCTTCCTGGGTCTTCCTACTTCCCGAGATGTTTCCTCCGGAGTGGTGGCAGGAAAACTCCCGAGGTGTGTTCAGTTATGCGTGTGAAGTCCTCACCACTCACTCCAGCCTCCCTGACTGCCGTCTGATCAGCTTCCCCGTCCTCCCTCTCTACTTTGCGTGCTGAGAAAAGACTCCCGTATCTCTTTGCTTCGCTTTCGTTTCAAACCTCCTCGGCTGGCAGTCATTCCATCTGAAATGTAGTTTTCTTTCTTTTATGTTTTTCAAGATTTTTATTTTTGTCAGAGAAGAGAGCACAAGCAGGGGGAGCGGCAGGCAGAGGCAGGAGCAGGCTCCCCGCTGAGCAGGGACCCCGATATGGGGCTCGATCCCGGGACCCTGAGATCATGACCTGAACCAAAGGCAGATACTTAACTGACCTGAGCCACCCAGGCGCCCCTGAAATATATTTTTCACTTTTAAACGTACCATTTGCTTTTTTTTTTTTTTTAAGATTTTATTTTTAAGTAATCTCTACCCCCGATGTGGGGCTCGAACTCACGACTCCAGGATCAAGAGTCTGCACGCTCCACTGACGGAGCCAGCCAGGCGCCACCCCCAGTTTGCCTTTTTAACTCTGTCCTTCGCTGATCCTTCCTTTCTGCCGGCTCCCTCGCGGTGCGCCCTTGATCTCTGTATGTGGGCCAACTGGGATCCAACCCCGGTTCATCCTTAGAGCTGTGTGACCCCAAACAAGCCACTTCCTAGGTCTGGGCCTTGTTTTCTCCATCCACGCTGTGAGTATAACCATTATGTCTCATTCCTGGACTTATCCAAGCAGAGAGGTCGGCGTGTGCCCGCCCCGTGGCTAGTTCTGAGTGAATGTGTGCGCGAGGCCCCCAGAGAGCTTTCTGGCAGTGCTGGCCGGGTGCCCATCACACACACTGCCATATTTTTACCCCACAGCCCCAAGAGGTGAGACTTGCAGTATCAGTAATTGAGGGATGAGAATCTCGAGGCTTCACGAGGCAGGCAGCCAGATGGAGAAGCTGGGGGCTTCGAGACCCTTCCAGAAGAACCGGCCAGCCTCTGGCTGAGACCCCAGCCCTCTTCACCAGCCACATCCTGGCTCTTCAGGCCCCGGGGCTTCCAAGGAAGCGGTTTCTCTCCCGGCTCGGCACCCTAGCCTGGGGTCCCCCTGGGGAGGATTGGCTTCTAGGCCCGAGGGCCCATCGGCCGAGCCCCTGGTGTTGTCCCAAGCCGACTGAGGAAACCAGCAGAATTCCCCTGTCTTCCTGTTTCCATAATCCCCTTCCGGCCCTCAGAGGAGCCCCTCGCCACTTGACAAAACTCTGAAGACGGGCCGGAAAGTGGCCGGCTTTATCTCCCCCTCCTCGGGGGGAGGCCCGGCTGGAATGCACGCCCTGATAACAGGACTTGTGAGGGGCTGGGGCGGCGGTCGCCTGGCCGGGGCTCTGGGACACGTGGAGCTGGCTGATAAGGGCCCGGTCGGCGGGGCCTCACAGCTGCAGCCCCACCGAGGCCAGCGGGAGGCAGGCTGGGTGTAGGGGGGGGTCGCCGGGGCAGAATTCCCACGCGGGGGGCACAGCCTGGGCGCGGGAGGCGGTTAAAAGGGGAAATGGCGGGGCGCCTGGGAGGCTCAGTGGGTTACGCGTCCACCTCTCAGTTTCAGCTTAGGTTGTGATCTCAGGGTTCTGAGATCGAGCCCCACACTCGGCTCTGGGCGCAGCGGGGAGTCTGCTTGAGATTCTCTCTCTCCCTCTGCCCCTCCCCCTGCGCACGTGTGCTCTCTAAAGAAAGAAAGAAAGAAAATCTTAAAGAAAAAAAGAAGAGATAAGAACAAGGGCTCTGGAACCAGCCGCGTCTGGCCTAGAGGCCTGGCTCTTTTCACTTAGTGGCCTGCCTGTCACTCTGCCTTGTGGGCCTCAGCGTCCTCGTCTGTAAAATGGGAGAACAGACCTGACCAGCTGAGTTGGTGACGCACGTACCTGGGGCCAGGCCCCGGAGCCTGGGGCAACCTCGGTGAACCTTTTGTAGGCCGAGACTCCGGAAGTCGGAGGGCCCTGTGGTCCCAGGTGATCTGAGCTCCGCCTGACTGCGCCGGGCTGTGCAACCAGGCGGGTGTTGTGTGGGGGTGCGGGGCAGCCCCCCGGAGCTGGAATGGGAAGGGGGGCGGAGGGCTGAGAGCCAGGGCCCAGGAGGCCTCCCTCCTGGGCAGTTGTCTTTTGGTGTATCTACTTCATTTTGTCCTTTGCAGTCTGGCCCCCTCTGCTGTCATGGTCACCACCACATCCCCTCCCCGAATTCTGGTGCCCTTCCCTTCCGCCGGGGACCCCGGGACCCAGCGCCAAGTGTCCAGGAGAGCTCAGGGTAAGACGAATTTCCGTCAGTCCCCGGCTGAGGCCAGTCGGCTGTGGCTGCTGGCGGGGGCCCCGTGTGGGCAGGCCCCGAGCTGCCTGACCGAGCTGCCCCCTCTGCGACCAGGACAGGGCTGGGCGCACAGTAAGCCCCCCACCCACCCAGGAAAGCATTCTCTGGAAGAAGAGCTGCTGCTTCTTCGCCCCTCCTGTGGGCCAGGCCGTTTAGGAGCGCTGCCTGACTCCAGCCCTGAGAGGGTGGGGGGGTCTTGCCTCCAGAGTCGCGACACTTGTCCCCAGGCCACAGGGCAGCTCAGAGCTGTGGGGCTTCCGCGTGACGTGAGCAGCGCAGGTGGGAGAGACAGGGCATCGGGGAGTCAGGGATATTCCTGCCGCGCTCAGCCCCTGAGTCTTGTGATTCGGAAACTCAAGAGCCCCCTGACTCAGCAGGATATTAATAAGCCTGGCGGATTCCCAGGGGGCCCGGCTCTGCCAGGGGCCGGAGCAGGAGGACTCCCAGCCCTGTGGCCAGAGATCTGCCTCCTCGGGTCCCCAGCTCCTTCCCCGGGCCCTCCTGCCCATCCCCCTCGTCCCGCCTCCCACTGCAGTGATTCCTGTGAATTCTCAAGACCCCTCCCCACCGCGAGCAAGCCAGGGCAAATCCCACTGAGGTCAAGGAGACCATCTGGAAGGGACTCAGGAGGAAAGATAGAGCCAAAGAGCATTGGGGCGGGGGTCATGTGGTCAGCAGTTGGGGCTCTGGGGTCAGAGCCGAGTTCGTGCTCCAGCGCCCCCCCCCCCCCTTGCAACTCTGTGACTTGGGACAAATCATAGAAGACCGCTGAGCCTTAGTTTCTTAATCTGTAAAGCAGGGGTTCCGAAGAGCACCTAGTCCTGGATCTGTGGGGAGGACCCAAGGAGGCAGTCGTCACAGAGGGCCGGTCTTGGGGACAGTTCCTTCTCTCATGGCCCCATGGCGTCAGGTGCTGGTGTCCCTCCGGCCTGGACTGGGTTTCTGTCCCGCAGTGCCCTCTAGTGGGAAAGGGTGGCTATTGCAGGGGGGCCCCCACCCAGGTTGTGTGGGCTTCACTGCTTCCTAGCCTGAGTCCAAAATGTTCCCTTTCTGATCAACTGATGTGATGCACAGCAGGGCAGGCAAAGAGGGAGGAGACCCAGCTCATAGGACAGGGCAGCCTGATCGGGCATCAGTGACCTTTGTCATGTTCTGTCCTAGGTCCTATTCCCTTTAACAAACCTCCCGGATCTTCAGGGACTCCTCTGCCAATGGGACAGGAACCCTAGAAGGCCAGGCACCGGAGGCAGGCATTCAGGAAATGGCAGTGACCAGGTACCTGCCCACCGGCCCTCAGGGGCCGTATGATTCCCTCCAGCCAGAGGCCCTGACGGTCGCAGACGCAGAGAAGGCAAGACCCAGAGTCCCCGAGGCTCCCTTTCCAAGGCTTCTGCAGACCCAGCCTGTCCTCTCCCGGCCTCCTAGCACCTCCTGCTCCCCAGGCTGAGCCCCCTGTGTCCTTAAATGAATGTCCATTTGCTGAGGATTTACTGGGCACCTGCCTCTGCCGGAAAGTGTCTGCATTCTGCGTCTCTGCCATTCCCCCCACCCAGTAAAACCCCTTCCGTCTCTGGGACTGAGACAGTCAGGACTGGTGAGCACGGGCCACGTGGGAGCAGAGCTCTGTGGGGCACAGCGAGGCCCGTGATTCCTTAGAGCAGGTGGTGAGTTCCCCGTTGTGTTGGTGCCGAAAGGTGACCAGTTGACCCGAGTGTGGGAAGTGTGCCTCCTGGAGAGGGAGCAACCGGGAAAGTCTGTTTCCTACAAGCTCAAGGCTACTAGCTTATTTTTAACAAGGCAATGAAAGGGGGCGCCTGGAGGGCTCAGTTGTTAGGCTTCTGCCCCAGGGTCCTGGGATCAAGTCCCACTTCCCTGCATTCCCCCAAAGTGCCTACACCCATCTCCCCAGAATGGTTACATCGCAAGTTTGGTAAAATAATAATAACAATTAATAATAACCGAGTTTATCATGATTATGCAACCCTTGTCCCTGCTGAACCAAGTATTTCACCGAGATCTAGTCTCCCGTCTGCAGGGGCGGCCCGGCTGGCTCAGTCGGTGAACCGTGTGAGACTTGATCTCGGGGTCGTGAGTTCGAGCCCCACGCTGGGGGTAGAGATGACTTGAAAGTATATACTACAGGGTTTTAGTGAGTGTGTATTACATCCTTAGCATCAGGGACTCAGCAATGACAAGACCAGACCCTGCTTCCATGTGCTTCTACTGGGGGGGGGGGGCAGCGACGGGCGACGTGCAAACAGATATGAAGTGTTTCAGGTGATAAATTCTGTGAAGAAAAGTAAAGCCAGTTAAAGGGTTTGGAAAGTGGCAGGTGATACTGTTTTAGGTAAAATGAAGAGGGTTGAATCCTATTTAACACTTAAGTTAGATTTTCCTTGAACTCCCTAATTGTCTCCCTTCTTTCCTTCCTTCCCTACCTCGTTCCTTCCTTATTTCCTACTTCCCTCCCTCCCTCCTTGCCTCCGTCCTTCCTTCCCTCCATCCTTCCTTCCCTCCGTCCTTCCTTCCCTCCCTCTCACAGCCTGAGCTGTCCCCGGTGCCCCAATGCTCTGTCACACAGCTTCGGGGGGTCCCCACTCATGCACACCCAGCCCATTTCCCCGGTGCAGGTGTCCCTCTCACACTGGTCGGACTCCTGCTCCTCCAGCGGACAGGCCACCCCAAGGCCTGAGGCCCTCTGTCCCCCCGGGGGCTGGCTCCCCGCCTTCCAACAGGAAACCCATGGAGAGGAGTTGGGAAGAGCCAGGAGGAGGCTTTTAGGTGAGGAGCCTCCTCCCAGGAAATGCCTGAGGAGGTGAGGGAGAAATCCCTGCAAAGGTCTGGGAGGCGAGGACGGGGCAGGAGGCTGCAGGGGCAGAGAGGGCAGGGGGCGAGGGGTATTGTAGTCAGTGCAGCAGGACACGTAACGAGGGGCCGTCTAAGCTGAGGGTGGCAGAGGGTGGCAGAACCCCGGACCCAAGGTCATCCTGGCTCCCTCTGCGATCTTCCGAGGCCAGCCTTGGCCCCTGGGCCTCAGTTTCCCCTCTGTAACGGGAGGCAGCTGGCCTCACTGATGCCCATCTCCCTCTAGTCTGGACCCCGCACCCTGTGTGCTGCAGGGAACCCCTGGCCAGCCCGGGGAAGGGGGCGCAGAAAGGGCCCTTCCCCCGCCCAGATCCAGCCCCACATCGGGCTCTGTGGTCAGCATGGAGTCTGCTTGAGATCCTCTTTCTCTCTCCCTCTCTCTCTGTCTAAAATGAATACATCAGTCTTAAAGAAAAATAGTTTCTAGGGCGTCTGAGTGGCTCAGTGGGTTAAAGCCTCTGCCTTCGGCTCAGGTCATGATCTCAGGGTCCTGAGATCGACCCCTGCTCAGCGTGGAGCCTGCTTCCCCCTCTCTCTCTGCCTGCTTCTCTGCCTACTTATGATCTTTCTCTGTCAAATAAATAAAAAAAAATATTAAAAAAAATTAGAACCTTTTGTGCATCAAAGAATATTATCAAGAGAGTGAAAAGACAATTCACAGAATGAAAGAAAATATTTGCAAATCACGTAACTGATTGGGAAGTTCATATCCAGAACCCTTATAACTCAATTTATTATTATTTTTTTCAAGCAGGCTCCATGCTCAGTGTGGGGCTTGAACTCATGACTTTGGGATCAGGAGTCATGTGCTCTAGGGTCTGAGCCAGTCAGGCACCCCTAAGAATACTTTTAACTCAACAACAGAAAGACAAGCAACTCAGTTTGAAAATGGGCACAGGGATTGAATGGACAGTCTCCCAAAGAAGATACACAGATGGCCAATAAGCACATGAGAAGATACTCATCATTGGTCATTATGGAAATGCCAATCAAAACCCCAATGAGTTTGCTTCTTCACATCTACGAGGATGGCTATAATTTAAAAAACGGAAAATAACAAGTGTTGGTGAGGACGTAGAGAAATCAGAACTCTCGTAGATTGATGCAAAATGTTCCCATTTGCATTAAGAAAGAAAAAGGGGGTGGGGAGGCAGGTATGCCCTCCAGGTCACAAAATCAGGGAGGCACCAGAGCTCCTGGAAGGCACCCAATTGGCATCTGATGTTGCCCTTACTGGGAGGCTTACTGTTTTTAAAAAATTTATTTTGTTGTTTTTTAAAGTAATCTCTACACCAACATAGGGCTTGAACTCACGACCCCGAGACCAAGAGCCACATGCACTGCTGACTG